>JABTTQ020002803.1:0-554573 GCA_016081115.2 Rehmannia glutinosa
CAGTTACGTATTGCTGCTGTGGGCGGCCGTCGCACTCCAACTTCGACCGGTCGCCTGTGCCAAAAATCGGGGTTTATATCGTCTGCCTTCTTTCTTCAAAATGGGGTAACTGTAAATTTCTTCAAACTCCCATCAGCCGATATTTCCTAAGTTCTTCACCCCTCATCATTTTTCACGATTCTTGTTGCTAATCCTTCTATGGCACCCAATTTCACCTATATGGCACCTCCAAGAAATTCTATCAACAAATCCTCAAAAGAGGAGAAGGAGGCAAAGGGGCGAATCTTCCTCCAACCCCCAACAAGTTGATATTCCACAAGGAGATAATTCAAACCGCTACCAAGAGATTGATGAATTAAGAGCCGGGTCTCAAAATCAAACATTCATTGGGATTCAAGTAAGTTATCACTTTTATGAGCCTCCTCTAGAGCCAATAAATTTTGATTTCTAAAACAAACTTGCTGGAGGAGCATTATGAGAATATTGGATTGAATGACAAGAAATTGCATGCACTCGTATGGTTCGATTTAGCATTTCCATGATGAATTTCCTCGATATTAGGCTTATTTGGAAATTCAAGGATGGGTTTCACTTTTGGGATAATCCTGCGTTTGCATTATGATGACGAGCTTATAAAACCTTTTATGCAAATATGTGGATTCTGACGCTATCAGATAATCCGCTAACTTCACTCATTTGTTAATGGTAGCATTTTTCATGGACATCGGGCCGATATTTGTAATCACTTTAATGTGGCCAATGATGGAGTGGTTAATGGGATTGTAACGCCAGATGATAACATTTTCGGTGTTTCACAGATGATGTGAAACCTTTTAGGAGTGTATCCCGAAGAAACATACTTGCAATGCCAAGATATCAATCATACCTGGCCATTTGCTCCTCATTGTGTTTGTGGAAAAGAAGTAAAACTTCCGAGGATCTCGAACTCTTTTCACCTATAAGATTGTTCGAGGAGAAAGAGTAAATTATGGAGCAATTTTTGTGTATTGTTTGTCGTAATCAAGAAGTATACTAAGAAAAAAAAATATAATTGGGGAAATTTGATTTGCCGACCATTATACTTATCTAGATACCTGAAAGTGAAATGAATAATTTAAATTCATCACAATTACTTTGATAATGCCAACATTCTACAAATGGTAAGAATGCGAATTTATTATTTACCATGGGTTCCCCACCAAAGCCGCTAGGGACGTGCTCGACATCGACAACAACCTCGGGATGATTTATTTAATGACAACGAGGTTGAAAATATTGGAAGAGGTGAGTTTGACGAACAAAGAGAGATGATGAATAAGAGAATGGGAATGAAGAGGAAAATGAAGAAGAGAATGTGGGAAATGAACAAGAAATTAGAGGAAGAAAATGTATAAGAAGATCAAGACACGATGTTGGAAGATTTAAATCTCAAAGAGAGAATGGCCAAAGTGGAAAGAGAAACATTTGGGAGATGGTAGCTCTTTTAGAAAAGAGCTCCGGGATTGTGAAGAAGAAAATTCTAGTTTGAAAAAGTCAATCGCAAATTGGAAGAAATTCATCAAAGATCTTAATTTTTAACTTGCTTCTTCTATTTAGAATGATGATTCTCCACCCCTTCACTTTTTAGCATTTTTCTTTCATGTTGCTTTGTACTTCTAAGTGAACTTTGTAAAACTTCGCACTAATTATATTTGCTTGTTTTCTTGAAAGTGGTTAATATTGCAAGTTAATAATGACTTATGGATGATCATGATATTTGATGGAGTATTTGATGGTAAAAATACTCTTATATGGCATTTGTTTGATAATTGGTATGAAGTATTTGATGGTAAAAGTGCTTCTTTTTAATTTGTGCTTAAATGCATTTGACATGTCTTTGCTCATTTTGTTTAGACGTGATTATTTGGGACATTTGTAATGTCTAATATACATTGTTTGATGCTTAACATGGCTACTTGATGGATCTTTAATTTTTGCTTGATGGCATTGGTAATGCCTTATCTCTCTTTTGACTAAATTATCTCAATTGGGTTGAACCTTGAGAATTTACTTTGTTTATGCCTATTATTTGTTGGGGAATATGTTGAAAATGGCTTTGGTGATGGTATGAAAACTCGCTGTGATTTCATTTACAAGTATTATATATATCTTTTTCAAATCTTCGACGCCCGCCAAGTGTCTGCAAAATGCTTCAAAGAAAAATCTCATCACTTACATGAATCTCTCTTTTATTTTCAATGTCTTAAAATCCTTTTTGAGATCATGTTTTGCCAACTAACGAGCTTATGGATTTCTTATGACGATTTCTCCTTTTCGATTCTATATTTAATTCTTCAATGGTTGATAAATCGTATTGTTGGCGCACTTTGATAAACTTGAATGATGTTTTTATCATCATAACATTCTTTTTGATGATTCCAAGTTTTTATAAATGGTGAAAAATTGACTCATTAGCTCAAAGAAGCTAATAAAAGCTTGTTATAAAAGATATAAGCTTACGGCTCATAAAAGCCATAAGTTGTGATTTTTTTTAAGTCCAATTGTTGCTTGATGGACTTATATACTTGTCTATACTTGTCTAATGGTGTTTTGTGACAGGAGCTTATAAGCTCTTGAACAAATGTAAAAAGCTAAGCTTTTTAGCTTATGAATAATCGCTTACATTATTCTTTATGTGCTTGTTGATGCGGGGAGCTTGTGCTATTTCTCCGAACACACCTACTCCCCTACTTGGTTGCTTTATATTTTGGAAAATGTTGGTTTGTGAAGCCTCTCGATTTTTTATTCGAACATGTACTTATCATGTATCGCTTTGTACTTTTGACAATTCTACCGTCGTCAATTTGCAAATATTAATGATAAATATATTTTGTCTTTAATTTCCTTATTTACTTGTGATCATAATCATTTATTAATTATTTCACAATTATGATCATTGGTTGATCATCATTATTATTGCTTGTGTATTTTTAGTCACTCAGAATTCCCAAGACTATTTATTTGGTAGGTTTAAACCTTATAGAATTAAGAATTCGATTTAGATTAAGTGATCATGAGACTTATAAGATCAAGGAAATCACTAATTATTTTGGAGATTGATATTATTCAATTAATATCATCAATTTTGGGACATAAAAATAAAATATGGAATTACCACAAATACCCTTAAGTGGACGGCCATAACGGGAATTTGGTGTAGAAATATCTCCTAACTCTTGTACATGTACACCTGCGTATTCATCTGTATTATTACACCATTAATTCAAATCTTATACACAATATCTTATACACCAATCCTTTATTATAAACTTACCTTGAACATGTCGTGGAGTGCCCCAACATTCCACGCCAACATCCTCATCAATCCTTCAATTTCATCCTCCAATGCAAGACCTCATCTTGACCAAGGTCTCGCCTTCATGCAAATACACCTTCTGCCCATGTATCAAACAAAAGTTGTCTCCCTCCCTCTCATTGTGAACGGCCAAGGGCCATTTTTGATGATCAAAATTGTTCAAAATATCATTTTTATCCAACTCATTCATCATTCAAACATTTTCTCCAAATACCCTAACCTCTCTCTAAAAATCATTCACATCTTCAAATCTTCAAACACCAACTCTTCACATCTTCAAATTTTCAAACATAAGTTCTTCATCTTCAAACATACCTTCTTCTTCATATATCTCCCAAACATTTAACCAAAAATTTAACCCTTCTACCTACAACACCCGAACACTCCTCTCAACAAGGTAAGAAATGGGATTTTATACCATCTTCCCTATTAATTTCTTTGAATTTTAACACCAAAATTTTAATTTTGAGGTGATTAGGGCTGACCTTGAGCTTTGTTTAAGTGGTGATCAAGTTCTTAAGAGACTACCAATTTTTAACTACAACTTTAAACTACACAAGGTGAAGTGTGGCCCTTTGGCCCATTCCTCCTCTTTTTTCCCTTCTTGGTTCAAATCTTCATTTTCTAACTCAAAACTCTTGTATTATTGGACATAGGGGTTGCCTTAAGTGAGGATTAAAATCCTCAAGGTCTAGGGGTGACACCACTTTACACCAATCAACCGAACAAACAAGGGTGGAAAAATCCTTTCAACTCCTAGGTGTTTTAATTCATAAAATGCATGTAGTATTTTTTTATTGAGCACTTGAGATATATATTATGTATTGCATGCTATTTTCTTGTATCAAGTTGGAAAAATTTCTCAAGTGTTGCTCAAAAATGCGATTTATCGAAAAACAGGACATACATGTACACTTTATTGTGGTAATTGATGAGTGCTTGCATGAAATGGATATGTATGTTTATGACTCTTTGTAACTAGTGTTTTGAATGATTTATAACCTGGACAAGCTCTAGCATAATTGGATTAAATTCTTGATTTTTGGACTTAAAATGCAAAATGGAGCTTGGTGGACTTCTATGCAAGAAAATAAAACTTAAGGGACCTCTCTGTAAATTCCTGATTTTTGGGACTGTACACAGGTTCAAAAATGATTTTTTGAAATCTTTAATAAAGTTTTAAGAGTTTTTAGATAAATAAAATCAACCCTTAAAAGCCCCAAGGACTAGATTATAAAATTTGAGAAGTTTAAGGGCTATTTTGCAAATTTGAAATTAGCCTTTAATCTCTAATTTTAAAATTTGAAATTTTAACTCTTAAGGACTGAAATAACATATTTTAAGTGTATTCCAAAGATCCAAGTGTTTAGAGCTTGTAATTTTATAAAACTTGAGGGACCAAATTGTAAAAGATTAAACTTGAGGACTCAAATGAAATTTCCAGGACTGCAGCCCATGCACCTGGAAATACTAATTTACCTATAACATAATTATATTTTTGACCCAAGGTTCAAATTTCATAACAATTGACCCCCCTAAAAGCCTTGAAGGCAATTATTTCAAATTTTAACAATTTTAAACTTAGGGCCCGAAATGACAATTTTAACAAATTTGGGGCCAACAGAGAATTTTATAAAAACTGACCTCAAAACTTTGGAAACCTGAATTCTGAACAATTTAGAGAATTTAGGAACTGACCTCATAATTTTTAAGGCTGACATTTATTTATTTAACTTTTAACCCCAAAAGTATCGGGGTTTTGACAAAACGGGCCAATTGTAAATTTTATTTTTTATAAGGACCCAACTCAAATTATTTTCTTTTAAAGAAACAGCCCTGGACTTCTACTTTAATATTTACCAAATATTTTATTTTTCTTAAAAATCCTCGACTTACTCAACAAGCCGACCATTAATACCGATCGCTGGCTTACTCCTCGCCTCGTGATTTCGAATCTATAACGACTTATGTTCCTCCTAATACTTAAGATATCGAAGACTACTTATCCTCCCGACAATTATCTTCATCCCGATAACTCCACCAACGCCATAACTATCTTGTGCAAATTTTTATAACTTTTCTAGCGAATCGCTTCCCGATCAATAATACTCGACCGCCTGCTGACTAAGTACGAATCATGCTTACTTTCCCGCCGAAGTCAACTTGCGTGTCGAGCTCACAATGGGAATGGATACGCCGGGATGGAACCGCAGCTCGGCCGCTATTCCACTCTTCCTACCTATCGCCCTAATCCCGCAACCGGTGGACGCGAGTTTGGTCCAAGTGAAAGCTGTCGTAGCATTTCGAGGTATAATCATGATTATGACAAATCCGGTACTGCCAGCTCCAACGTGACTTTGGCCCCGCCTACCTTATTCACGCCCGATGTGTCTTGGACCATCTTGCCGGGAGTTACAAGGAAGAATTAAGGGACCGTTGCCTCGATCCACACGATTCCTGAGTTAATCGACCCGCTTATCAAGGCTTACAACCAGATGCAACCGCTTACTAGGACAGATGAAGCCAGTACCACATAAACTGGGTGACAAGAATCGCTTACTTGTCTTCGTATAGATTGGGCTACAAACTGCATTTAATCCTCCTTGCCCCGCTTGAATCCATAGCGCTCGCCGCGACTAATGACTATTTTCTTAAACTATATAAGAGCATATCTTGCACATATTTATCACTTATCAGCTTAAGGATCAGCAATCACGATCATCTCTCACGCCGCTTTCCATACAACTAAATTTCTCGCATTAATCGGACATATTTCCGCCACACTTACACACGAATACCCCATCCACCGAGATTTTTGTCTCATTCCCCTCCGCTTTTCTAACCTTAGATGAAGAGTAATAAGACACCAAACCTGCTGCATTGAATCCCTATAACTGGATGGAGCGACATTTCTTTATTTTTATTTGTTGTCGACTCCTTCATTTATTTTTGTTCGAATGTTAATTTAGACAATCTTTTGCTGTATTCGGATACCGTCAAACTTTAAGATTGTAACTGCATCGTGCTTATTTTAATTCCGCCGCATTAGACTCTATTTCACTTGGAGTTTGCATTCTTGGTTTAGATCATGATTTACGTTGGTGGATTGATCGGTATGTCACACACGCTGGGGGCGACATGGTTGCTTCCAAACGGTTAAATATTTTTACCTAAAATCTTTCTAAATCGCTTCTCCTATTTTATGTAAAAATTGTTTCTGCTTGTAATCACTGCAAGCGATGAGATTGTTTGATACATGCTTTATCTTAATTTTGATGATTTTATTTTTACACCAAAAACAATGTTCTTAATTGTTGTCCAAATACTCCCAAATGATTTAAAATGGTTTTAATATTTTCCTCGAGTATTTCTTCAAATTTTACTTTAGATAAAATCGACAACACTTCTAATGATTTTACGCTTATATGTTTTTACTTCAAAACAAGGTTTCTAACGTTGTCTGCTAAAATACTCCTCGATTGGTTTAAAATGTTTTTATAAATTCCTGAGTATTTCGAGTTTTATTTCGACAAAAAATTGGACAACATTTATGTCTTTTATCGACTTGCCGCCTTTATAGGCAACTCCAGATCAAGATGATTTTCGGAACAAAAATAAGACGTAAGTGAAACGGCCAGTCGACCGTCGCCTGGCGTCGACCCGCCGACTTGGCCGCCCAGGGATCGACGTGACTGAATCGCTTCTTGGAAATGTAACGCTTTTCATCCAAATCCATGAGGGGACCTGCTAAATGGGCGACTTGGCCAACCCACGCCACCGGTCGCCCTTGTGTAAATTTCCGTATTTCTCATTTAAGCGCCTATTTCCTCGTGCGATCGGTCGCCTCCATGCTTTGACAAAGAAAATATGACCGCTTCGACACAGAGACAAATTTCCTTAAAATGTGGGATTCGATTAATACTATATTCTTGATTTTAAATTGTATTTTTCAGAGATTTTCAATCCCCAAGAGGAGCCTATGCTTGATCAATCATCTCCTATAAATAGAGGAAGTTTTGGAGCAACCAAATACAACAATTGAGATACAACACAACAAGATACACTTCAAACAAATATTTGTCTTCATTGTTATTATTCTTGTTGTAATTTGCCTATTTATCACTTCTCACATTCTTGAGGTCTAGGGCTATTCTTGATTACACTTTGCACTAAATTGTAATATTCTTTTATTGAGTTGTAATCTTGATTTTTGGTTAATATTCAACACAAGATATCCCTTTGGTGGAGTGTTCTTTGCGGTAGAAACACACTGATGATCTAGGATAGGGGTAAGAAGATCGTGGTGATCTTTCTTGCTGAGGTGTTGAAGAATTTGGTATTCTTCAAGGCCAAGATTGTAATTCTTCACAAGTGTGGCCGTTGAATAAGATTATGGTATCTTCAAAGGAGATTGTGGTAACTCCAAAGGTGGTGTTGAAGAAGAGTGAGGTGCCTTCAAGGTGTTGTAGTCAAAGGCCAGACACTTTTGTGAATTAATAAAATCTTTTTTTCTTTTTGAAATCCATCCCTGACATACCGGGTGGTAGAGGATTAGCCCTAGGTGGGTTGGAACTTCTCCATAAATCACTTGGTATTGTTTACATTCCGCACCTTTATTATTTGCCTTTGAGCATTCGTTTTAAAAAAGAGGGTATATTCGAAAGATGGAGATAATCTATTCACCCCCTCTAGATTATTGTAGCCGCTTGACTTACATAGGTTTCCTTCTTACTAGCCGAACTCTGACACCATAACTGTCACGTCCCAAAACTGGAGTCGCGACACAAACAGTTAACTTAAGCCAGTTCACCATACTGGTAATATAATCCACCAAGAATTAAAGCAACATTAATTCTTAAATAGTCATTGTTCAATAGCATACCGGAATTAGAATTTAACGTCGCAGCGAAAATACCACCATAAGCCAATTATCCAATCGAAGGGCCCTACTCCTTCTAATACATCAAACATGATAAACTCTCTTCGTTAACATATCATGAACAAATATTAAGTCTAAAATCGGTGACTAAAGTCTGAATTACTCCGTTGCTTGGTTTTCTTCATTAACGTCCTCATCATATATGGTGGATCGACAACCGCCGTTGAAAAGGTGGGCTGAGATAAAAATTCTCGGTGGATGGGTGTCCGTGTGTAAGTGTGGCTTATAAAGATGAATAAAAATAGTTATATGAAGAATTCATAGTTGATGATCTCGCGTCGTCACACACGATTCACAAACAAACGTGATATCTTAATAAAATAGTTTTATATAATTTGATGAAACAATTAGGAAACACTTAGGCACTATGAACGCGATTCAAGTAGTTCAAGTAGTTGGTTGCATACTTAGTTTAATGCCAACCCGATTAAGTAATGGTTGCGTCGGAGTGTAAAGCCAACCCAAATGAAGAGTGGCGTGGAATCGTGTGGATCGTATTAAAATGATTCTTTCATCTCCCCGCTCACGACTCCCTGACCAGTTGCACCGTAGCCATGTCACTTTATTACAACTCCTAAATGACATCTAATAAAGATGGCTTGTAGATCCAGATGTCATAATAATGATTATACCCGTTACTACGACTCACTTCCTTGACACTTCCATCCAAGTTGTGGGATTAGGACGGTGGGGTTCGGTAAGGAATCGTGATCGACCGCTCGGCCCAAACCGCGGCCCAGGTCCACTCGATTGTGAGTCCGACGAACCAAGTTGACTTCAGTGACAAGGCGAGGTTCCGCAGTTTATATCATGTCAACAAAGGCGTTAGAATAAAGCATGGCGATACATATAAGAAAGATAAGATATCAACAAGTTAAGTTTTCTTTCATAAGGCGAGAAGTCGTCGCGTGTAGTGCATATAGTCCGAATATGGGATCCATTAAAGGTCGAGTAAACTTTTAAGAAAATTATTAATGTATAATTAAAATAAATTAAGTTAGTTTAGGAATTTGTAGAAAAATAAATTATTTGGGGGTCCTTGATAAATTAAAAATTTTATAAGAGGTCCCATTTTGGAAAATAGTGCTTATCGGGCTTGGAAATCGTATAGAGTCTGGTCTCGACCTCGTAAAAATATACGGTCAATTTCTAAATTCTTCAAATTGTCACAAAGGATCAGTTTTTCAAAGAGTTTGGGTGAGTTTTAAAATTTCAGTTTGGTCCATTCTATTGTCAAAATTGTCATTTGGGACCTTAACTTAAAAAATTTTGGATCTCACAAACTGGGGAGGGATTTTGATGTGAATATAATTTTAAAATATAACTCAGGACAGTAGGATATTGGGACAAAAGCAGTTTGAAGGAGGTTCAGTTTAAGTCCTAACTTTCTCAAATTTCATTTCTAGTCCAAAATTCATTTTTTCCTTAAGGGCTTATTTGGTGTTTGTTTCTTATGAAACTTGAACCATGGGTTCAAATATTATAAAATTAAGGCCTACGTAGAAATTTTCAGGTGCCTGAGGATTTACCTTTTCTGGAAATTTTATTTTTGGTCCCAAGAAATTGGAATTTTACACTTTAAGTATTTAAAGTTTCAAAAATCGGTTTTTTCAATCCAAACCACTTTAACTTTTAAAAATTACTCAAAATATAAGTTTCTTAGTTTGAGGAAGTCAAATATCTCAAAATTTCAGAGAGTCCTGGACAGTTTTAAAAATTCAATTTTTATTTCAGCTTTCAAGGATTTCCCACAATTGAGTCATAAATTCCAAGGATTGTTTTCTCAACTCAAAACCTCTAAACTATTATTCATGTTTAAGATATTAAATATTACACTCAATATAGTCCATATTTTTCAAAATTTACAGAATAAAATCCTTGGATAGTTTTAAAAATTACGGTTTAGTCCTCAAGTTTGCAAAGTACATAAATTACCTTGTTCAATTCGAACATAAGGTTATTTTCAGAATATATCACAGTATAAAACATAATTTTGGCTTTATATACAAACATGTCCCTATTGTGCAAAAAGAAATCAAAATTATGCTCTATTTTGCCCATTACTTGAACTTGATGCATGTATATAAAAATACATGTAATATATATTTATAGTATTTAAAGATATTTTTATGTACTACATGCATTTTATCAAATTATTTGCCTATTTTTGAAAGATTTTCCACCCATTGCCATTAGTAGTTCTTCGGGTTGTGATTAAAGGTGAAGATCTTCTTAAGAATCCAAGCTCTTGGTCCTAATATACAGCCTAGCCCCTAAATGTCATCATATCCATATTTCGATGTTAAAAGTCCTGCTCCAAAGAAAAATATATTAAACCAAAATGACTCACTACTTACCTTAATGTCTTCAAGTAGTTTCAAAATCGAACTTCTTTCTTCAAGCTTAGAATCAAATTTCTGTCTTTGTTAATTTCTTAAGAATAACTCCAGAGTACCTCAACAAGAAGGATTCATCAAGTTAGAAGATGAAGAAATAAAGCCTAAGTTTTAAGAGAAAATGGTGTTCAGAAGAAAAAATTTTCTCACCTTCTTTCGATTTTTTGGTCTTTAGAGAGAGGAAGAGAGCAAGACTTGTGTTTTTTTGTTCTAAATATGAAAAAAAGAAGAAGGTTTAGAGTTTGAATAGATGAAAGTAAAATTTGATTTCCCCTAATACACTAAGTGGCCAAAGTTAGGAGAAATGGGGATTAATTTTGTGTTTTTAGTATTAAGGTGTTGAAATGTGAATTATTGGGAGACAAGTGGTGTGATAGAATAAAAAGAAATAGCTTTGATTCCCTTACATGGATGGTCGAAAAGTTGTGTCTTTGTAGGAAAAATATTTTTTTTCATTTTGGTGGTTTAATTATTTATAAGAATTGTTGGGAGGTAGTGATGTAATAGGATAAAAAAAAAATTGAATTGATTCTCCCTAAGTTGCTACTAACAAAAGTTCAATATAGGGGTTTTATTTTTTTATTTTTAATTACCTGTGAGTAAAGTTGTTTGGGAGAAAAATGAGGAGTTCTAATTCCCCGATAGCCGAAAATGATGAGTGTAGGATGATTTAAAGTTAGGAATAATAAATATATAGGTATATAAACAAATAGGAGGTTAAAAATAAGGATGTGAAATAACAAAATATGTATTTTCAAAATAAATTGGAAGTTGTTTGGGAATGTATTATAGAATAAGGTGAAATATTTGTATAAGGAGTGAAATATACTCCTACACAATAATACCCATTTGGTCATCCCCTATAAAAATTTTAAGGGGTCCAATATTACTAAGGTCATAAATAATCGATCAATAATTAATACTTAAGGAGAGAAATATCATCGTTGAGTACGGCGAAAGTAAAGAGTGAGTAATTGACATTGGAAGAATTAAATAAATGAGTGTCATTTTCAATTATCCAAAATTTCATCACTATACAACATTGTATTTTATGTTGATAAAAAGTCAGGCTCACATTTTTTAACTACTAGATCATTAGGTGGTTACGGTTCCGAACCGCTGTTAGGTTCCCAAAACCGCCGGTTTCGGTTCCTCATTGAGGAACTGGGAACCGGAACTGTCTCTCAGATTCTAGTTCAAAATCTGAATCGATTCTGGTTCCATTTGGAACCCGATTCCTCCATTTCGCCTGGTTCGTTTTAACCGTAAATCGTTTGTTTATCTTTAAATATTTTTTTATTTTTTTAAAAATGGTTTATCAATTTCGATTCTAAAAAGAAAGGGAAAATAAACAAAACGACTTGGACTTAATATTTAATTAAGTTTTGTATTTAATATTCTAATAATATGAAATTGTCTATATATGTTATTAAAGTATAGTATTTAATCAAAGTTCATATAGTTCGCTTATAACATTCGTTTAAATTAATGTCTCATATAGTTACGAATATAAAACATTACAATAAACATTTAGCATTTTTTTTAGCATATTTTAACCAAAAAACATAAATATCGTTTGGTTTTAACCTTGAAACCACGGTTTTTATTATTAGTTCAACCATTTGGTTCCATATACGGTTTTAACTGACGGTTAAAACCTCCGGTTCCCCGGTTTTGAGATTAGCAAACCATTGATCACCAACCGATCAATGGTTTGGTTCTATTTTGGAACCCGATTTTGGTTCCATTTGCCACCCTTGCGATGCATTCTGTTCGAGATATCGATTTTGAAATATCCGCACTTTGCACGATTTTGGAGATTTTTGAACCCGAACCACGTACCATGCAAACCCTTAATTGTTTACATTTTTACGCTCCCTCAAATTTTCCCGGATTTTTTGACGTTGTTGTTTCGATTGTTTTGAACATCTTTCATTTTATAAAATTTCATGAAAAAAATAATTTTGCCCCATTGAATAATCATTTTTATACTCAAAATCTTATAAACAATCAAGAAATATACACATAAACAACACATAAACATATTGAAAATAATATAGAAACAAACAATGAATAAAAAATCCGATTGATCTTTGATCCAACGCATTGAAAACATCGAAAAACACATAGAAACAACCAAAAAACAGATAATATTAAAAAAGATAGAAACAACAATGTAATTCATATAAAACAACATATGAACAAAAAGAGCAAAAACATATATAAAGTTGCGTCAAACATCGAAACAATACATAAAACAATATAGAAACAATCAAGAAACAAAGTAAACAACATAGAAATAAGTGCTAAAACAATAGAAATAACATAGAAAACAATCTGGGAACAAAAGAAATCAAAAAAAACGTAAAATATCCAAAAAAACAATGCATGAGTGTAAAAATATCCAAAAAAGAGTATTTAATATCTTTTCTCCCAAAGCGTTGGGTATTTTTAGAATTAAGATAAATTACACAAAATACCGATTTCAAAAAAAACAAAAATACCACCCCCATCCCCAATCTACCTGCACGGAGTGTCATAAACATGACAAAAATACCCTACTACTCCACCATCTTGGTAATACTGTGATTCTTCGATGTGATAACTCCTAAAAATATCGAAAAAGGCGGTTATCGCGGAACTACGTCGCACAGATCGTGGCATCGATTTTTTCAAATCCTTGCTCAAAACAATGTCGGATTTTTCGTGAATTCCGCTTTCTCGGTGCACTGGATCGAGAAGCTTCTAGATTACTCCGTCTATGGTGGTAGCTTTCCTTCGCCACGTGAAACACGAATCTGAATTTACCCCGCGCCGAGTAAGAGAAACCCCTGTTTTTCCGGGTGAGATCACTTTGGGCCGAAATTCAGCGCATCGTATTCGCACGGTTTGATTTTGATGATTTTTGCCATTTGTGGTCGTTGTTGTGATGCTCTTCCAGGGATGAATTAATTTTAGATTTTTGTAAAGTTTAGTTTTAGAAACCGAGGTTTTATGCCTTTTCTTGATTTTTGATGTTCTGTTTCGAGAAAATTTTGGATGTAATAGTTGTGATTTCTTTTGCAACAAGTTCATCAATAGAAAATTCTGTAGTTGCGTTGTCAGCAGAATGTAATTTTTGTGATGTTAAAAATAATCAAAATGTTAGTAAGATAATTGTAATTAAAGATAATCAAAATAAATAATTTGTCACTTCTTTAAAAAAAGATTATAAGTGACGGAGATTGGCGCTTATCGAGCACGGATTGGGAATCGCTACCGTGTCGAAGAAGATGACGAATGTTTCGAATTGGGCGACGAGGATTGGGGTGAAGATTTTGTGGTTGATTTCGAAGTTTTCCATCTGACCGCGGTGAGAGCTCGCGAATGTTTGATGAAATGTCGACCGGGGTTAAACCCAATTTTATGTGTTCTTTTATTATTTTGTGATTTGAAGTTTTTCGCTTGTTTCAAATTGTTTCTTTTATGTTTCGTGATTTTCCATTTATTTGTTCTTTTTTATTGCTTTTTGATTTGTCAGGTTATCTATCCGATCACAGTATTTTTTATTCCTTTGTAGTGAATGTGGATTTTTTGTTGCTTGTTATGTCGAGCACTTTATCGTGGGTGCTATGGACGTCGAGCGCTTGAGATAGAGAATGAACAAGCGCGCTCACTATCCGATTCACAATCATGCTAAGTTGAAGTCGCAAAATGGTGATGACGATGACAACGACATTGAGTTTCTACCTCCACTTCCTAATGATTTTAGAGAATTGTTGTTATGTAAATCTTAATGATGGTGTAATCGGTTGAAACATGAAGAAACATAAATGAAACATGTAAGAAAACAATTGTGAAACAGGGGATCATGTGATAAAAGTTTGTTGTAAATTGCTTTTAAATTTAGAGAAATAAAGCCAGTAGTTGTTTATATACTCTTCTTTTTTTTTTTTTTGTCATCCTGTAAATGTTGATCTTGCTTCATTTCGTGTCGCATGCCTAATCTTGAACTAAAGATCTCACGTACCTCCAGCAAAGTTGTTATTAGCAGGTCTTTCTCCGCTCGATTGATGCATTCAATAATTCTACGATGTTGGAAGTCAAACTTTGTCCGATAGCCGAGTTGTATCCATTTCTGTGAGCCATGCATGGACAAGTAAGCTCAAATTTTTCAATCAATTTGTTGTTCCAGTTGATTTCGCTAGTGGTGTTGAATGCGTACCATTCAATCATTATTCTTGTTATTTCAAAGTTGGACACTCTCTATTTTCTTCTCATTGTCCATTGTGGCATACCACAATCGAGATTTTTCCATGCAATCGTAGAATTCAATGAAAAGTTGGCTAAGTGAAACATATAAGAAACATAAATGAAAAGGTAGAAACACAAACATGTTTGAAACAACAAAGAAACCAACGCAAAAATCAAATGCCGAAAACGGGTATTTTGTCAAAATTGATGAAAATGGTATTTTTGTCCAAAATCAAATCTTAAAATGGGTATCAGATGGTAAATTGTGTATAAAAAACGGGTATTCATGTCCTTCTCCCAGAATTAAACTCGAAAAAAAAAAACCAAAAGGGTAGTTCCTCATAACCCAAAATCTAGAATGTGGAATATTTATGAATAAAGTCGAACCAAAGGGCTTTGATCCATATAAGAGATTCCATTAAGTAATCGTGGCCCAACAATTTTTAGCCCAAATTTATTGGGCTTTTCCATCTTTTCAAATTGCCTTTGATAGAGGGGGAATTTAAGAAAGAAAGATGAAAAGACCATGTAGTGACCTTAGATCATTATGCATAAGTTGATTTAAAATGTGTTTTTTTTTTTTTTTTTTGAGGGGATAAAATGTGCCTTTTGTTTGGTACCACGAGTTGAGATTTTTGGACCTCATAATTTTACATTGAAACACCAAGAAGAAATAAGCTAAAAGTGAGAACCAAACGTTGAATGTTCGAATTTATTTTGGGGAAGTTCGAGGCTTCCCATTTTGGGTACCACTTGTACCCAATTTTATCTAATTAAAATACTTAAAAATATTATTAGAAAAACACTAATTTATAAATTAAAGTGATCCCAATAATTATCAAAAAGTCAATTTAGAATTTTAATTTTAAGGAAAAAAATATAATGATGATGGTGATGATAATAATAATAATAATAATACATCTTCCAAATTAAATATCCAACAATTATCCCAAGCATAAATCGGAAAAAAATTAAAGACATAAATCCAAAATTTAGTCCGATCATAATTATTTAAAAATATAAATATATCATGATTTATACCACCATCCACAACATCATATCTTTAAATGGATTCTCAACCCGAAAGTCATGATAATAATAGGGGTGAGCTTCATCTCGCCATTATGGATATATCTGTAATATTTAATATAACATGAAAAGAATTCATAATTACAAACAATAAATTCATTAATTCCTCTTTTTCCTCTCGACCGGGTCGGGCCATCGATGATAAAAGATGCGGGTTCACCCAAGATACGCTTGATCTCGGACTTTCATGGCCCCTAATTTATATGAATTTATTTTCTCTTGACATATACGCAATCAATGAAGTATAATCATGGAACATTAAATAAAGACAAATAATATAAAAATCCCTACCTTAATAATCGCAGATATTCGATGTAGAAAAAATGAACAATAAAAGTCCTAGTCATCGACCCTTTTTTCTATATAAAATTATATAATTAATATGTGATTTTGATAAATTAACTAATTAATGAAATAATTTGTAAAAATAAATTATCAAAAAGTTAAGCTTGTGAATTGAGAATTATATATATATATATATATATATATATATATATAGAAACTTGAATAATAAGTAGAGAAAATATCATTATCTTATAATTATTTGAAATTTGGTGTAAAATTTGAGTATGATTTATACATATTTATAGTAATGAATATTAACCCCTAAATACTCTAAAATAACCCCTAAACTAAACCCCTAAACTAACCCCTAACTAACCCCTAACATAACCCATATAGTAACCCTCTAATCAAATTATTAATTAAAAAAATGGATTATCACATTCTACTCTCCTTAAATATAATTTCGTCTCCCGAAATTCGATATCTTACCCGGAATTGAAAAGTTTGGGTACTTGACATGAATCTCCTCTTCACGCTTCTAAGTAGCTTCATTTCCGCCATGACGTCTCCACTGCATTTTGATTAGAGCAACATCTTTACTTCTAAAATGGTGAATCTTGCGTTCCAAAAAATACCGTGCTTCCTCGTAGTTGCTCATTGTTGATTGTTAGATCCTTATAATTCACGATATGACTCGATCATGAACATACTTTCTTAACATAGAGACGTGAAAATATTGTGCACAATTCATAGACTCGCAGTGGTAATGTTGGATAAGCTAAATCTACAACTCGTGTAAAGGATTTCAAATGGTCCGATATATCTATTTCTAATTTTTCCTTTTCGCCAAATCGAATAACACCTTTAATAGAGCTACTTTTTAAATATTTTTTATCCTTCATCAAATCGTATATGTTTTCTCCGTCTATCAAAGATATGACTTTGTCTATTCCGATTGTATCACATATATCTTCTCAACGGGTTGCCGAATTAATTCAAAGCCCCCAAAATTTTTTTTTTTCACCAACTTCTCTAATATAATGGTGATCTACACTCTTCCATACAACGCCTCATATGGAGTCATCCCAATAGTCGCTTGATAACTATTGTTATAAGCGACCCTATTCTGAGGTAATAATGTTTCCTAATTACTTCTAGTCGAGCACACATGCTCTCAACATATCTTCCAATATTTGTATAGTCCTTTGGTTTGTCCATCTATTTAAGGGAGACAAGCCGTACTAATGTTTAAGCTTTCTTCCAAGGCACTTTGTAAATTTTTTCAAAACTTAGAAGTAAAACGCGTATCTCCTGTCAAAACAATTGACATGGAAACTCCATGAAATCTCACTATCTCCTCAATATAAATTTTGCGTATTGCTCCATACCGAACGTCATCTTAATGGGTAAGAAATAAGTTACGACTTTGTTAACCGGTCTACTATAATCCAAAAAAATTGTTTTCTTTGGACCGATGGTGGAAGCCCTACCACAAAATCCATAGTTATGTGATCCCATATCTATTCGGGGTGTTAAGTGGTTTGAGCAAACCGATGGTCTTTGGTGTTCGGCTTTAACTTGCCGACAAGTCAAATATTTTTTCCACAAAAGTTCCAATATCTCTTTTCATACTTCGCCACCAAAATAACTCTCTTACCAATCGCTCTTGCTCCGTGAGCAAACAAGTCACTCAACCTTGGTCTCACAATTTAAATCGTAGTTAGGTAAATATTATGTTCAATGCAACCAAACTCTTAAATAAGGAAACCTTACATGCTCAAAACATAATTCTGAGTAAATCCTATGTTCAAATCTCATTAGGAAAATCCATCTCAAATCCAAATTTATTTTTGTATTCAATACATTAACCTTTAGTAGGAGAACTTTTCATCAAATACTAACCTTATTAATTATCAACTCACAACTACAATAATCAAACCTTATTGAGAACCTTATATTTCAATATACCCAAATACTCAAACCGTAATTAGGAAAAATCATTCACTTAAATACACCCAATAACCTTATATTCAAATAACTCAAATCTTACAAAAACCATATACTCAAACATTAATCAAGAAAACACTATAATCGTAGTTCAATTGACTATAACGGGTAAACCATATCACCTTCATTTGGGAATAAGCCGTAACACAAAGAATCGACCAACTCAAAGAATAACAATCTAATTTACACCAACACATAAATCATTATAAGCTTTTAGGCAACAACCTCGTAATTAAACATTGAAATCAATAGCAATAGCTTATCACAAATTCTATACGAGGTTAATTATATCACTTGTCCTGTTTAACTTGGATTGTAGTAAAATCCTTTCTGTGCCTCCATCAAAACAAACCAAGACATCAGTCTTCAGATCATAGGGTTAGTAAAAACTTAATCAAATTCATTGTACAACTAAAATCAAGAGATTATCCTTTTGCATCTATCAATTTAATAGTTCCCATACGCTTTCATAATCCAAATCAAGATGTGTAATCCTAAAGAAAAACAAAATCTTATTAATAATAATAATTCTCGAATAATTTGGGGTTCATGCTTAAAAAATAAAAGTCAACAACCAAAAGTTAACTAACAATAATGAATAGATAACTAACAAAAAGCTAATAGCGATTAGCCAATCATCTCTAACTATAGATAATATGTCTCACTCCTCATATCTATCAATGATAATGGGTCTATTAATCAATACATAAAGTTTACAAGAGGCTAAGTCTTCTAAAACTTCAATCTTTCTCAAGTTCTCTTCCCGACCCTATTTTTTTTTTTTTTTGAAGGAATACAAGATTTCTATTCATCTAACATATAAACTCGGTATTATATATTTTTCTAAAATGAGAATTTAGTAACATGGAATTACAATAAAATATATCATGACATAAATGAGCATACTTGATACAATTGTATAATGTAACTTGCATTAATAATTCTCATACCTTGAGGAGATCAAGTAAGATATAATGGAGGTGGATGTTATTACATCATCTTATATTATACAAATTTTGACTTTTATTTTATTTTTTTATTAAAAAACTAATACATTTTAATTTTTAATTTTTTAACAAGCCTACGTAAACGTAGACTGCTTCTAATACCACTTGTAACGAACCAATTTTATCTAATTAAAATACTCTAAAAAATATTATTAAGAAAACACAAATTTATAAATTAAAGTGATCCCAATAATTATCAAAAAGTCAATTTAGAATTTTAATTTTAAAGGAAAAATATAATGATGATGATGATGATGATGATAATAATAATAATAATAATAATAATAATAATAATAATAATAATAATAATAATAATAATAATAATAATAATAAGAATAATAATACATCTTCCAAATTAAATATCCAACAATTATCCCAAGCATAGATCGGAAAAATTAAAGACATGAATCAAAAAATTAAGTCCGGTTATAATTATTAAAAATATAAATATAGCATGATTTATTCAACATCCACAACATCATATCTTCAAATAGGATTCCTCAACTCCGAAAGTCATGATAATAATAGGGTGAGCTTCATCTCGCTCAATAGAGATATATCAGTCAATATGTAATATAACATGAAAACAATTCATATAATTACAACAATAAATTCATTAATTTCCTCTTTTCCTCCTCGACCGCCGCCATCGCATATAAAGACATTGCGGGTTCACCCTGTAAGATACGTTTGATCTTGACCCTTTTCATGGCCCCTAGCTTATATGAATTTATTTCCTCTTGACATATATTCAATCAATGAAGTATAATCATGGAACATTAAATAAAGACAAAAATCCTTACCTTAATAATCGTAGATATTCGATGTAGAAAAATGAACAATAAACGCCCTAGTCCTCGACCCTTCGTTTTCTATATAAAATTATATATTTAATATGTGATTTTAATAAATCAAACTAATTAATGAAATAATTTGTAAAAATAAAATATTGAAAGAAGCTTTTGTGAATTGGGAATTATATATATATATATATATATATATATATATATATAGGAGGATCCCCTGTGAGACCACCCTCCGCAGGTGCTAGTCCACAAGACTAAATCTACACCATCCAAATAGTAAATCAATGGCCAAGATATATTACAATATATACAACATTTCATAAGTAAGTATACAATGTATGGGATAAAATAGAATCCAGAAATTAAATATAAGAACCGCTTCCTAAAAATTAGGGACGTGATTTTGTATTGATCACGCCCCCATAATCAAGCGATTCACCTTTCCTTCCTCTCCTTCCCATTCGAACCCGCAATTTATTCAAATATGGCAACAAAATCGTGCAACAATTAATGAAAAGTATACAATTACACTAAACTAACTATACATTAAAACATTACTAAGTATACATAAATAATTAACTAAGTATACAATTACACTAAACTACCCGTATTAATAAAACTTTACTAAGTATATTTAACCATTTAACTAGGTATACAATTACATTGAACTAACTATACATTAAAATAATACTAAGTATACGTAAATATTTAACTAAGTATACAATTACACGAATTACTATATATAACTAGTATACAATTCCATTCAACTAAGTATACAAACCACGTAACTAAGTATACCAATTTACTAAACTACTTACTAAACTACTTATATAACTAAGAATACGATTCCATGAACCAAGTATACAAATCCTATTGAACTAAATATACAATAAAACATGACTAAGTATACAAGTCCACCGAACTAAGTATACAATAAAATGATTGCTCACAAAATATGGCGGAAATAAGTATCAATTTTGAAAAAAATAATTGAAGTTGATGATTTTTCCTCCCTAAAAATGGGTAATTGAAAAGGTAGGATTATGTTTCTTAAAAAATAGCTAATAACCGCCCAATTAACATAACTAATTAAATATAAAAGTACGATTATACCCTTATATGCCTAAATTAAATAAAATGATCTACACCATCCAAAATTTTAAATCAAGAGTTTATAAGTGTTCTTATGGACTAACTTAAAGGATTGGTCTCATTTGAACCAATATATATATATATATATATATATAGGAAACTTGAATAATAAGTAGAGAAAATATCATTACCTTATAATTATTTGAAATTTGGTGTAAAATTGAATATGAAGTTATACATATTTATAGTAATTAATATTAACCCCTAAATACTCTAAAATAACCCCTAAACTAACCCCCTAACATAACCTCTATACTAACCTCTAATCAAATCATTAATTAAAAAATAGATTATCACATCACCTAAAGTTATTGAGATTTTTACATGTGTCCAATTATGAGATTAAAAATAATAATTGGACACATGTAAAAATATCAATTGAGTTGGCACCATCCAATTATGTAGCATCTAATTAGTCGTATTTTAGGTAAAGTATTTTGCAAGAAAAGTAATGAAAAACATGCTGCGTTGGGATGGAGTTTGAACCATTGATCTCACCTCTAATAGGTGAGATTAAGGCCATCTCCAATGGCTGCTCTAAAGCCCACGCCAACTCCAATTTGGAGCAATATGGCCCTCCAACCATGCGCCATCACCGCGTCAAAATAGGATTATGAACGGTGATGCGCCAGTGCGCAAAGACCGTTGTTTACGCTATCCCTTTTTTTTTTTTTTTTTTTTTTTTTAAATTAATTAATTTTATTTCGTGTATTAAATAATGAAATAAAATTTTATTTATTATTATGATTCCATAGTTAATTTCAGTAAATAATTTTTATAAAATTTATTTATTTAAATTATTTTATTTTAATATAAATTATGAATTAGTAAAATTAATATTTGTAGTAAGTTATAAAATTTAATCAAGACAATTAAAATTTATTTATAAAGCAAATTATATAATAAAGTATGTATTAAATATAATAATAAAGTTCATTCAGCACTATTGTTAACTATCCTCTTTCTTCTTTTTTTTTCTTTTTTCTTTTTTCTTTTTTATTTTAAATTAATTAATTGTATTTTGTACTGTATTAAATAATGAAATAAAAATTTATTTAATATTATAATTCCATAGTTAATGTCTGTAAATAATTTTTATAAAATTTATTTATTGAAATTATTTTATGTTAATATAAATTATGAATTAGTAAAATTAATATTTGTAGTAAGTTATAAAATTTAATCAAAATAATTAAAATTTATTTTAAAGAAAATTATTTAATAAAGCATATATTAATATAATAATAAAGTTCATTTTTTAATTAACTAAATTTACTTTATAACACTATGTTCATACATAATTGATTTTTAATAAAATAAATTTTTTGGTATTGAAATAATAAGGAATATTCTTGTTAGTGCAAAATTTGAAGTAGAATGGTTGGACATGTGTTTTAAGTTTGGTGCAGAAATTGCACTATTTTAGTGCAAAGCGTGCACTAAAATAGAATTGTGGTTGGAGATGGCCTAAGGGTGGCCATGGTTTCGAAACTGGAACCGACGGTTCTGGTTTCGGTTTAACCGAAATCATTTTTTTCTCTTTATATAATTTTTTGATTTTTTTAAAATATGATTTATCTATTTCAGTTACAAAAAAAATAGAAAAGGAATTGAACTTAAAATTCATAATAATATTAAGTTTTTGGACTTCATATTAATAATAATACTAAGTTTTAACTGTCAGTTCCATCGACGGTTCGAACAGGTGGTTCCACGATTTTTGAGACCAAAGAACTGTAACCAAAACCGGTCTATAGACTATATGGTTTCGGTTCTGATTTTGGAACCGAATTCCAGTCAACAATTCCCAAAACCGTTGGCCACAGTTCTGGTTTCGATTTGGGACTAATTTTCGATTATATTTGACCACCCCTAGTGATAGATGGTCTTTTTGTAGTTCAACTTGAGCCATGATATTATTATTATTATTCTAACGCTATCATCGCCATTATAATATTTATACATTTTTTTAATGTTCCTACTTATATTGAAATTTCTCGTAAGTTCGGAGGTGAAAGCTAAGCCGATTAGCCCATCTTAATCCGAAAAATCAATTTCTCAGACGCATCAAGTTGACTTGTTTGGTCAAAACTCTAATAATTTAATATGTTTATACTTTATTATTATGCCTATTTCGGAACAAAATGTACAAAATATTTTGCGAGGCTTATTTCATTGGATTGGAGATAATGATCGGTCGTTTGGGAAGTTGAGAAGAAGTAGGGATTGAGTCCTACTGTAGAACACTATCCCCTCAACCTCCCCACTAACCCATTTACTTGGAAGTTATTGCATGATCTCTTTGCGTGGTATTTGGGTCGATCTATAAAGAGGAAAGGTGTTGCACGTTTTTCGGTGTGGATTCACGAGAGAAAAAGACAGAAATTAAAGAGAGTCCATCATTTTATACAAGAGTGATTTAAGGAAGGTGCCTAAGTGTTTTTGTGGTGATACGTCTCACCTTTTGCAACACCTCGATTCAACATTTTTATTCTTATTGAGGTTTTGAGAGACAAGTTGTTCCTAGGTTAGTTCAGCTTGTTTTCTTACTTTGTGATTCCGAGCTAGAAATCGGAGTTTTACAAAAAGAGTCTAATTTTATACGAGAAGTGAGATAAGGTGCCTAGTGTGTTTGGTGGTGTCAAGATATCACCTTTTGCAACACCTTTAGAGAGTTTGCTTCTTGTTGTTTGTTTGAGAGACGATTTATAATTTGGGTTAGGTTAAAGTTGTTCTCTCGATTTTACTATAGAAGGTTGAGTTGAAGATCAAGTACAATAGGAAAGTCTTTGTCTTGTTCTTTATTTCTTGTAATTAACTTGCTACTTCTTAGTTTTGCCTTATTGGCGCCGCACAAGTATTTGTATACTTATGCAAATTTTGCATATCCTCGTGTTCGTTTATTATTATGCTTTGTTTATTTTTGGTATTGATAAATAAACAAACCAATTGAAAAACACTGTTTCTGTTGTGTGACACCTCAAATATTGTCAACACTCTGCACAATACTCACTGCAAACTGTAAAAAATTCACCCTTTGAATTCTAAAATGAACAATGAAAAATCTGACTAACTCTGCAATCGTCCTTAACAAAAGGCAAATTGCAATGTCTTTAAATATGAAAATTGCAATGTTCTTCACATTGAAAATTTCTGACTATTTGCCCATCTTCAGTAGTGGTGGCCACGGTTTCGGAACCAGAACCAGAACCATTGCCTCATGGTTCCGATTTAGAACCCGATTCCTCTATGGTTCCGGTTCCGGTTTCGATTTTAGCCCAAAACGTTTGTTTACCTTGTGATAATTTTTGATTTTTTTAAAATGGTTTATCATTTTCAATTACAAAAAAATGGGAAAAGAAAAAAAAATTGGACTTAATATTGAACTGAGTTTTGTACTTAATATTAATAATAATACTAAATTGTTTATATATACTATTAGAGTACAGAGGGATCAAAGTTCACGTAGTTCGCTTACAACATTTGGTTTAATACATGTCTCATGTGGTTGTGAATATAAAATGTTATAATAAGCATTTACATTTCTTCTAGTATATTTTACTAAATAAAAATAAAAATCGTTGGTTCTAACATTGAAACCCCCGGTTCCACCGATGGTTCCACATACGGTTCTAACCGATTTCACTATGAGAGTAAGGAAGGGAACCGCCTACACAATTTCTGGTTCCGTTTTGGAATCGTTGGCGGTCAACGCCTCTCTAAAAACACTCATTGTTTGAGAGCTCAGACTCCGGGGCATTGGCTACATTCGAATACTAATATTTTACAGCTGCCCGGTTCCCTAACCATTGATCATGATTTCGATTTCGGTTTATAACCCAATTTGGTTACATTTGGCCACCCTAAATCTTCAGGCAAATGAAAATCTGATCCATCATTGCCTCATTGCCTAGAAATTTCTTTTTTCAAATAATCATACCTTTTACACGTAGGTCGGTACGATTACATAATTCGTTTATAAGTACTTAATAAACATTCTTCAGCCGATTTTCCTGAATTTTGTCTCGTAGTGCTATTTTTTTCTTTTTTTTTTTTTTTTTGAAAACTCTCGTAGTGCTATTTTGTCTTGCATTTTACCAAAAACTCACCACACTTGTGATCCCAAGCCTGATACGATTTGTTTATTAAATAAACACTTAAGAGATTCATGATGCCTGAGAGCAATGATTTAAAAAACAGATCGAATTAGCCTGCCAATTGGTTTGACTACGAATCGACGATCGGTCCAGTCCATTTAACCCCAAAGAGCTTTGCAGTTGAGCTGGTTAAACCAATTTTTAATTTATTGTATTTGTCATAGATGTGACTATTTGAATTTTTGGCTATGTTAAATACATTTTTTTAGTAAATTATGTACCTTTGTTTTATCTTTAAAATATATACATAATAATAAAAATATTATATAATATTTTTTTATAGAATATAAGAAATTTTTTTTAGATCAGTTGAACCAATCCAAATGATTAAACCACTAAAATATAGCAACATTTGCTAATCGGTGCGACTTCTAAAACACTGCTTCAGAATATATACATATATCAGGCTAGCAAACAGCTAAGCTTTAGCTGTTAGTCAAGCCAAGTCAAACCTAAGCCCAACTTTTCAGCTTGCTTATATTTGAAAAAAATTGATATAATATGAGAATAGTTGACTTTAAAGCATTCAAATCGAGTTGGATGACTTTATGAACAGAGATTGAACTCAAACAAGAATAAGTTTGAATGTTAATGTTTCAACCATAATATAAAACTCTCATGTTATTATTTACTTAATATATTTATGTCATTTTTAGCAAATCAAATTATTCTGGAACCTAGTTGAAGACATTTACATATTTTATATAAAAACATTCTACAAGCTTATACGTATAGCCCCTTAAAGGATCGGAACATGCTATTATTTACACGGAACCTAGTTGAAGCTTGCATCTTAAAAGGATGGGCTAACGTTGCATCTCGGCTGAGTGCAAGATCGGATGAGGCCGATGAAGGTCACACGACTTGGAGGTTTTGGGCAAGTGTTGGAACAATGCATGACTTCATTTGGGTGTGTTTCTAAGGCTTCACGAGGTGGTTTTCAACTAAGAAAAAAACGTGTTTCCTCGACTTTTCAATGTCTAATAGTATCATAAGGATATACTTTTAAGCTTATGATGGGGTGAGGTGTTTGAGATACTTCTTCCGTAGGATGACCTATGGTGCTCGGCCAAGGGCTAGGGCGTTCGGGGGTCTTGGCAAGCTTGGTCCCACTGGTCCCGGTAGGGTCGTCAATGGCCGATCGAAGCTCCAACGACCGACAATGTTCCGACGATGGGGACATGCGTGCCTAGTTAGTTTTGTCGGACACACGTGACAAAATGGACAATGGTGTTGACTTAAGAAGATGGACATGATTTGTGGGCATATCGGATACTTGGCCACACGTATGCGGATGCGCGAGGCACTTGTGGGCAAAGGTCTTAGTCATGTGTAAAATCTTCCCTAACGATGATTTGTTGGTTGCGACTTGTTCGATGTCGGACAGCGGCGCCCAAGTGTTGTATGGACATGCGGGACATTGGCCAAAGTGGTGAGCAAAGTGGTTGGGCCTTGTGCGGACATCGCGAATTTTCTCGATAGGTGGTAGACGGTGAGAGAACACTCTTAACAATTTGCGAGATTCTGAGCACAGCGCGCGCAGGAATGGAGCATTGTGTGTGCATGCTTAGCGGGCATGTGTTGGCGCCTTGCCACATCAGCACGACAGTAACCCGACAATTTCCAGACACATGGCTGACTCATGGGACGCTTTATTGGGCAATTCTTTGGAGAGTTTTCGCGGCAAATGCTTTATGGTTCTAGACCCTTGTGCTTATTTTATGTGGCGGTTGTCCTGATAACTACTTGACACATGTCAGATGGTGGCATAAGCTAGTTGGGTTGCCATACGTCCGGTCGTTATTAGCCAAGTTCCTAGCAGATGGGGGTCGTCTTTTGCATAGCTTTGTTAGACTATATTTAGCCCGGCCCTGACTTGCACATTTTTGGTTGGATCATTTTGTGCAAGCTTGGTCATTTTTCTTGTATTGTGTTGTTTCTAATCAATATAAGGTTGAGGAGTGTTCCTTGTAAATGGATTGTGTTCCTTTAACGTTATATGTTGTTGTGTGCTTTGCTTGCATTGCTCATTTACTCTCATACACGAAATTATACACGAGTGCTTGTGAGGGTATGGCTCTAATGATTGGTGCGCAATCGGCCGCATGATGGGCCAATTCTTGCGAAAACATTTATGGCTTAATTACCCCTATGACACTTACCATGATGATGAAGACAATATATTAGTACAAATCCCTATTTGGAAGAGCTTGGAGAGTGATGGACCAAAACAAGATTTTATTGCAAATTAAGGTGAATTACAAAATCTAATCCTGATGTTAAATCTAATTATAAAAAAGCCCAATTCAAAATTATAAATATCCTTTAAAGTTTGTATTTACTTAATAAATATCTCCTCAAAATTTGTAATTTGTAAAATAGAAACAAACATTGATGGGGTATTAGTAATCTTTAGGGACAATTGAGTTTATTTGTAATTAGACTAAACCTCAAGGTTAGTGTTTGTAATCAACCCTACAATGTATGTTGCATCCCCTATTATATTGTACTGATTGCCACTATTTGTACACCTTACACATAGGATTTTACACATGGCGAATAATCAATGTAATAGAATAAAATACGTAACAAGATTTGCAATAGAAGACACACCTTCTTAGCAGGAGTGGATGAACTTCTAGGAAGCTATTTCACCCATAAGGATAAAAAAGAGAATTATTTTCTTTTCACCCTTCAAATCAAACTCAAAGCATGTGTACTAATCAGATACATATCATATTGATTATTGTAAAGAGAAAGAGGGACCTATTAAGATTTAGCAATGCAGTACACAAAACAAAAGTCCACTACAGTGTCAAACAATTCAAACTATTTACATAAAAAAGTACTATTTATTATACAACACTCTCTAATTTAATGCATGAATGGGTCAACAAGTATATTTGACATTTCAAAAAAAAAAAACAAGTATATTTGAAATTAAGTTGCGGCCACCGAAAGAATGCCTCAAACACGCACACGGCACATTTCACACATATTTAATCACAAAAACTACCCGAGGGTTGTTTCAATTAAAAAGAGATGTTTGGAAATTACCAAAAAAAATCTTGAGGTTTGATTCAGTGTTAAATATAAGGGGATAATTGCAATAATTTTACAAAAGTAAAAAGGGCGTTTGACATATATTTTGCTTATGAAGGGGGTAAAGTGTAATAATGAATCAAACCTTGTGTGTGTGTGTTTTTTTTTTTGTAATTTTCAAAAACCTCTGGGTTTTTTTTGTAATTAACCCAAAGCTGAAGGGTATTTTTTGTAATTAATCCTATATGTGTGTGTGTGTGTGTGCGCGCGTGTGAAATAAATAAATATTATTGTAATTACAAGAAATATGACTAACCTGCAGGCCGGTATGCCCTCCAAATGGCAGCAGTCCAAGATTTCAAACTTCTCATCTCCTATCAGCCATCTTATTGTAATCTACACAAAAGTCCAAACAGAAAGCGCCAATAGTCTATCTTATTATTTTAACAGATTCAGCAGAATGAAGAAGATTTCTCCTAGTTGACAACTACCCTAAACAAAAACTAAGTCATGCAAAAAACAACAAATAAGGAGTTCGTAAATATCGAAAACAGTAATGAATGGTGTTATACCTCCTCTAATGGTCTCCTCAGGGTTTCTTTCAGCAGGAGCATTGCTGGAATCATTAATCCACATCTCAAACGAAGTTGCATCAATGGAAAATATTCCTTTCATACAAACAAAATATTTCGACAATGAAAAGAAGGATAAGCTTACTTTCTTCGTTGTTCGATGAAATCCAAGAAACAGAGAAACCACTTCCACCATCTTCAATCTTGTGCCTCACAGAGCTTTTCTCGGTTATTCGAAGAGTGAAGATTCTGATTGAGAGTTCTAAAGAAGGTAGTCTCCTCTGGAATCTTATGCAAACAGAAAATGTGTCAAATCAATTTTACACAGAAGCGAAGGAGTTGGCGAGAGCACTCGATATTTTGCCTCTGAGCTTACTTACCTTAACAGCAGACACCAGAGAGCAAGTTGAGCTTCTTCACAAGCAAGCAAGGAGAGCTCAATTATTCGCCGACTATAGGGAGATCCGAAAAAGAGACGAGCTTGTCCAAGTGATGGCTGTACACAATGAAAAGATTCGAAAGAACAAAGGCTTCGTTGATATCGGAAGAATTAGAGACATATTAAGCAGCATTGGTCTACGAAGCTTATCGGAATTCGAAGAAGAGATTTCGAAACTAGAAGCAGAAGCTGAGAAGCAAGCAGGCACAGGTGGGCTTACTGTGGTTTCCAATATTAACAATCTCATATCATTGATATCACTCTCGAAAACCACAATTTACGAACATCTGAAAAATCATGAGGATCTGAAAAAGCGTAAATTGCCGCCAGTAAACATTCTCCAGGATCAATTCAACGTACCGGACGAATATCGGTGCCCGATTTCACTCGACTTGATGAACGACCCTGTGATTATAGCATCAGGGCATACGTACGATCGGAGTTCTATAGCTCAATGGATAAACTCAGGGCATCACACATGCCCGAAAAGTGGGAAACGGCTGATCCACATGGCCCTCATACCGAACTACGCATTGAAAAGTCTAATACACCAATGGCGCCAAGAAAACATCATCCCAACAATCGAATTGACATCATTTTCAGAGCTAGAAAGAATTAGTAGTAAGAGAAAATCTTGTGAGACTGCTATTGATCATATTTCCGCAACTAAAGTTGCTGCAGATGCTGTAAAAATGACAGCTGAATTTTTAGTAGGGAAACTCGCGACAGGCTCACCTGATATCCAAAGACAGGCAGCCTATGAGCTTCGGTTGCTCGCGAAAACTGGAATGGACAACCGCAGAATAATTTCTGAAGCGGGAGCTATTCCATTTCTAGTGACACTGCTAAATTCACCCGACTCGAGAATTCAAGAAAATGCAGTCACTGCTTTACTCAACCTATCGATACACGAAAACAACAAGACATTAATAATGGCTGCTGGAGCGATCGACAACATAGTAGACGCGTCCTAAAATCAGGAAAACGATGGAGGCCAAAGAAAATGCAGCTGCAGCAATATTCAGCCTTTCGATAATAGATGAGTACAAAATAATTATCGGAGCTCACCCGACAGCTATTCCTGCTTTGGTGGAGCTTTTAGGAGAAGGAACTACAGCTGGAAAAAGGGATGCTGCAATAGCACTCTTCAATCTCGCGGTTTTCAATGTTAATAGAGAGAAAATAATACTTGCAGGAGCAGTTCCTTTGCTTATTCACCTGTTGACAGATGATAAAGCAGGTATAACTGATGATGCCTTAGCAGTGCTTGTGCTTCTTTTGGGATGTAGCGAAGGACTTGAAGAGATAAGGAAGAGTAGAAACCTGGTACCCGTTCTTATTGATCTTTTGAGATTTGGATCCTCGAAAGGGAAGGAGAATTCGATTACTCTTCTCCTGGGGCTCTGTAAGGATGGTGGAGATGAAGTGGCACGAAGACTGTTGATGAATCCACGTAGTATTCCTTCTCTGCAGAGGTTAACCACTGATGGGTCGCTAAAAGCTCAACGAAAGGCTGATGCTCTGCTCAGAATACTCAATAGATGCTGCTCCCAAACCACAAACCCTGTCGGATGACAGAAAGTTCAATTGATTTGTGAAAGACATCATGTAAATAATTGGAGATGATGCAATTTATTCCTGCAATATAGACCCCTGTCCATTTGTCTAGTTAAATTTGGATCATACCAACAAGATTATTCTCTAATTGTGTACACAACCCTAACTTTATAAAAAAGTATATTATATTATATAAAGCAATAGTGATTTTATTATTTGCATCCAACATCTGTCAAGCATGTGTTGAGGATGATGCTGAATGCCAATGCAAACAAAAAAGAGAGGAGTGGGGTGGGGTGGGGTTTAATACCTGTACAGTGTACATACCTTCCCTGACTGCTCAAAGGTTAAAAGCCCAACTCAACAGACTGCATATTTGAAAGACAAACAACTGAAAACAGATGAAACAGTCGAAAGATAAGGACCTGTAAGTGAAGAACTTGACAAGTGGAAAATGTTACCTCAAACAAACTGATTGCTGCTGAGAAGACTTGAGGAGAAAATTAGAATTACAAAAAGGGTACATATATAAATAAGTCATATAAGGAGAACAAGAATACATTATTTTGACATTGCTATCTTGTTTCTCTACATACTAAGCAAGCTGCAAAGTTGATTATGTTATTGCAATTGTCAAGATAGAGATGTTTCATCCAATCTACAGCTGCCTTTAGGAATGCAAAATATTACTTAAAGTATTGACAGCAACAAATGGTAGATGGATCAACAAGTGCATGTTAACAGTAATATCTATCAGATCCCATTAGTGCTAGGCAGCTAACTAAAGAATCATAATTGTTTCCAAAAAGAAAAAAATCAACTCAATATAGCCTTGTAACATACTTACATGGGGTGAATAATTGCTTTACCAGATACTTTTTAATCAAATAGCATTATATTCAACAAAAAGAAAAAAAGGAACAATCTAGGAAAAGTTTATAATCAAAGCTACTATATATATAAGATATAAAAAAGATTAAATATTTACATTTTGTGCTAGGTCACACGGAAAAAGTGGAAGACAATAACAATTATATATCAGTTAGACCTTGTTCTTTTACAATATTTACATATGAATTACAAGAGCATCAGCTGAGACCATCTGGATGGTACTAGCTTTCGCTCGAAATATTGTTACAACAAATTTGATTCTGGTATAGGTTCAACTTCTGTTCAACCAAGCAGCAAAGGATCAACTATAGGAGACCGCCGCATTTATCCGTGAACAATAATTCACGTGATGTAGGATATGGAGAGGTTAGTCTTTACAACTCTATCAATTCTAATGCAACGTGTGTGCCCCTTATTTTGTAGTTCCAAAACCAGGTTCCACTATCCATCAAATCCTCCTCAATAGGCTTCAACTGGACATCTAAACCTGAAGTGAGATTTCGAACAAAAATACTAGAGTCAGTAGTATGTTTTACATGAGACATAATTCAAGAGGTGCAGTAAATTTCAAATGAGAGGAGGGGAGGATTCAACATATGTTCTCATATTAATACACACTTCATTGAACTTGCAAACTGATCTATACAATTTGACAAAGTAAAAATCATGTAGTTTTCTTTAAAGCATCTGAAAACCAGCCAGTTATTTGTCTTAATGACATGTCCCATGCCCAAAGTTAAAATACTTCTTAGCAGATCCTAGCTGTTTAAAAGTTTAGACAATTGACAGGCCTGACACAGATTAATAACCTGAGTGTGAACAAAAACAGGACAAAATGATTAATAGAAGATTGGAAATAAATTTACTTCGACTTTGTAGTATATAAAAACAAGGACATCCAAAAGAAGGCCAACAGGTCTGACATGAATGGTAAGTGTACAACCTAATACCACATTCAGTTCTTTTAGCTATTTATAATAGTGAAAATAACAAAATGTTGTACCAAATGCAAGATGCAATAATTATTAGACGTCATTAGTACTACATAGCCTAGAAAGATAATAACTACTAATCTAGTGTATTGCAAACTGTATGTCAAATGAGAATCAGTAATTTAATGGTCCATTATATCACATAAAGAGTATAGGCATGTAAAACAGATGGTTTGGTAGCCCAAATAAATCACTGCTATGAATTTTTTAAAATAGTTGCTTAAGTGAAATATGATGGAATATAAAAATGGTGAATAAGGAAAGCCTGCAAAAATGGAACCATGTTACACCAGATACATCAAATCGTAACCTGAATTTCCTGATGTAATATGCATCTTATGGCCATCAGGGACATCAAAAACATAATTGCCCTGCATAACATAAAAGAACAAATGAAATTTTATGATCAGTACAACCAAAGCAGCTTTTTTGGGATTGAGTGGCAGCAAATATATCAGAAACAAAACTAGAAGTCTAGAACTTATCGCCCACTTTTTCATAGTTACAATATTTAAAGACTTTAGTTATGCTTATGTATTATCCAAATGCGTGACACATGAATTCTCACAATATTCGTCTTCAACAGCAGACATTAAACAACCCACGAACATGCTCATCCCTTAGTCTTTCGGTTCTTGTTATACAACAAATGCATTCCAACATTCACATCTTAACCCAAAATAATTAGAAGTTGTTTCCAAATAAGTAACTTGTCATCAATAATTTAGATAGTCCCAGATAAGTAACTTGTCATCCCATTTGACATTGCAAGTCTTATAGCCGCCCGCCCTGTGAGTGCCAAAATCCATCATTTACACAAAATCCAGCAATCTTCAACTTTGTCCTTACCCATGTAATATTTGAACTACCAAACATATGTTCACAAATTGATATTCATTCTTTGTCAACAATGACATTCTTGTAGGTTCTAAAATGTTAAATGCAAGGGTGCAGTATACGTGAAATTACTTTGGATATAAGAAGGATAACAATCAATACAGAAAACATTAGTAGCAGAGCTACCAAGCTGACCTGTATTACAACATCCGTTGCTTCAAATTCGGCATTTCCATGCAGTATGACCTTTAAGGCCTCAAACCGCTGTACGTCATGCTTCCAGTACAAGTTATCTCCTGAATCCCAATCTATTCCATCATTCAGTACCTTTACGTTCTGTAATTTGCACCTTGCACACCTATATAAATGAATCTTTATTAAGGGAAAGCACAGTTCATGACTATTCATCTCCATAATTCATTACAACTGGCTGTATCAATACCTCCTTCCATATTGTACTATAGGTTCACCAATCCCATTGGTTTTAGTTGAGCCCACAACATTTTCAGCGAAATGATCAAACTTCCTTCAAGCTGCATTTTAAAAGATTGATCAGGAAAAAGTAGATGAAAGAAAGCCCTTGTATTCTTCACAAACATACTACCTGGACATTCCTCCACAGAAACTCAGCAACCTCTATTTGCAACTCAGAACCCTTGGCAATGGAACCACCCAGAAACTGGAAACGAGAAGTGGACAGATCATAGTCAATAGATATATAAAAAAAGGCAATTCAATATTCCAAGTGAACCACTGTCGCAACTTCATTCCAAAGGAAACACAAGATCAAACAAAGATAAAACTAAAATAAGATAAAATAAAATGCATTTGTATATTACTACAAAGTAAGACAAATTAGAGAATTAAATCTGGTCTCAAAACCACCAAATCACGAGGAGCTTCTTTCAAAGGCGCGGAATTTCCCAAACAGCTGAAAAGTTTTAAAAGCAGAAGAGAATTGGTGACCAGAAAATTGAATAACCTTTTGCCTGGTGACTTCCCAAAGTGGGCCAAGAGCCGGATGAAGGAAGATGAGATACGGCGGTCCCGAATTAACATATTCTTCATTACCTTCAACCTGTAAACAGCAAAGAGAATCTGCATATGCTAAAGCTTCACAAAAAATTTAAAAGAAAAGCACCATAATTCTCAGGCATATAAAATATAGTTGGATGAAAGAGGTTTTCAAGATAATTCAACAAATACTTAAGAGATAACGCAACAGAGAATCTACCTTTGGAATAGTTATTCCACAATGGGAAAGTAAATCATAAGCATTACGCATTATGTCCAACAGGGAACCATCTGGAGTCTGCAATGAGAAGTTAAATTAAGGGTCTATGTGAGAATATTCAAAGGATGTAGCCTAAGTTTCCACAAATCAAACAGAACCACCTACTAAGCTAAACTCATGAAACTTGAGCGCATTGTCTGATTTCTTTTGGGAGAAGCAATACACACATGTATGTGTGAGGAAATATAAACTTGTATTTATTGAAAAGAAGATATAGTAAGACAGTAAAGTGGAAAAATACCAAGAGCAAGTTTTCTTATTGCCTAGAAAGTTATCAGTATTTGCACAAGGAAGCATGATCAGGTTTGAGATAAAGTGAAAGTCTTCAAGCAGAAAACATGCTCTGTCCCATGATGCAAAAAATAAGTATCAAATTGTTTATCAATTAGGACCTGTTGCAGAGACTTATCAGAAGGTTTCCTTCTCTTCTTAGCAGAAGAAGTAACCTTTCTTCTTTTATTATACACAATAAAGGTATCTAGCCCATCTGCAAAAGTTTTGACCAGAATAAATCCCAAGTTAGCATGGAAATCCAGACAAAAGAACTCTTGAAGAATTCCCAAAAGCAGAGGACAAAGTTCCACACCTTCTACATCTTTATAACACCGAGAAGAATAGGTGTTGGCGAAATTATCAGCAATATTTTGCATTGTACATTCCAGACGGCCTCCAGAAACACTATCACAAGTCAATAAATGGAGAAAACGTAGTATTAAATATCAAAAGACTGGGTAAAAAGTAAAACATCAAATATATGAAGCTATGTAAATTCTCCAGAATCTTTGCACGTTTAACTGTCTATAAATTACAAGTCAAACAAGTGACATGTCTATTACGAACCACAATTATTGTTTATTATTTACTGCTTATTCAAAAGATAACATATGAAAGCAAAATGGAAAAAAAAAAAGAAAAAGAGAACCAATGATGATCTAATAACAAATGAGTGGCCGATCTTGCTTGATTTCACCAACTTGACAAAAAGTTAAAGGTATCCCATACATAACTTCGGTTTACACAAAGGTAATTTACATATTTATTTCAAGGATCTTTAAAATGTAAGAAAGTGATGGAACATTCACTTGATGTTGGTTTAGTTTTCCTTTCGACACAATGTCTGCATATTTTTATTGAGGAAACAAATATAGCTGCCAGTTTTTCCACTGAAAATTTCCTAGTTAAGAATTTACATAACCCATGAAGGTGGCCACAAATTGCAGACCAAAGGGCTGGGCCAGTATACTTTCAGACAAAACCACTTCATCAGGCAATTTTGTTTTCAAATTGTCCAAGAGTTCAATGGTTTACTAATATCGATCCAGGTTGGCAATAAGATACACGACTTTTTCGCAAGCCAGAAAAAGAAACGCAGAAATATCATGTTAACAAGGCAACATTGTTCTTTGTTTAATAAGTTGGGAGTACTGGTTGAAGATGAGGAGATAAATTTCTAACAAACTGAAAGATACAGGGTTCGAACCCTGGTTAACACCCTTATAAAGGGTTAGTGATACCACTTGAGCTAAAAGCTGGTGGTACAAGGCAACATTGTTCTTGCAAAGATGTCAAATGTACGGATATAGTCAAAGCAGAATTACTGATAATTTTAAACGGAAAATAGTACCAGTGTTTCATTCCAAACTGATCCATATATGTGATTGGCTTTTTAACATTAAGCACCAACCCTGGCAAACTGATCTCCGTTTTACTTGACCCAATAAGTTCAGCAGAAGGTAAATCCACGTAAAGGATATTTGTGTTGGCAGGAAACTTTGCCTGCAACCTTAAGAGAAGTGAGACATTGCAAGTTAGAAGTTTTCAAATATTTTGTCCAAGAAAACCATGGAGACACGGCCCTATAAACATAAGCAAGCACGTGAAAGAAGCCATGACCAATGAGCCAGAATACTTCCTTGGTTCATTACTGCAGAAAATGAGGTTTATACCAAGTAGCTAAATGATTAACATGCCACAAAAGAATTTCTGAAGTAAAAACAGCTGCTGAGATATAGTATTTCAAAGAAGACCTATTCTACATTACTCTATTCCATATGATCTTATAAACAGTCAATATAGTTTAGAAACTAAGTAAATTACAGGTAACATCTCCAGGACACTGCTATAATCCATGATAGGAGCAGTAAAGGCTGATGCATGAGTTCGTGACTGATGTCCCATATAAGGGCTTCTATTCCTTGTTTCTAACTGCATATGCATGGCCTTTTATCCTACTGATGAATTCATTTCAAATTCACAAATATCCCATGCTACTGTCACCATATTACTGTACTATACTTAGCAAAACAAGCTCCGAATATCACACAATTTCTTAGCAAGCGAGCATTAAATTGACAATTAAAAATATCCAGTTGATACATAGATACATACACACATATGTGTGTGCACGTGTGTGTGTCTGTCTCTTTGTGCGGTGTATCTGTATTTCACATTTCAGTGAAAATGACTTTAAATGCAAATTATACTTCACGTGAACAAGTGAGAAGTAAGAAGTTGAAATCATAGAATCTGCAAGTTAGTTAATACTCAGGATACACAATAGTTCTAATCTTGTAAGGTGTACATTAACATTAATCAGTGCTCTTAAAAGTCATTCAAAATACTTCATGAAGAAAAATTGTTAAAAACATACTTTATTAAAAGTATAATATGTGAAAAGTCACCATTATCTGTATATGGAAAGAAAAGCATATCATAACAAAGGTACAAAGGAAAGAATAATACCCGCTGGGAGCAAGGGGCCCAACAGTGACTCCAAACTTGTCAAACTCAGTGTACTCAATACAGGAGAAACCATATGCCCATTCTCCATCTACACTCTTCTCAAGTAGAACGTTGATGCCTTCTGTTGCCCCAGAATTTCGTTTACATGAGGCAAATCCTAATTTCTGAAAAGATAGATATTAACGCATCTTAAAGCTGATTAATATTAAACATCCAGCATTTTCGACCATTAAGTATGCTTAAAGATTGGTTACATATGTAATTGCACACAAAGAACTGGCAGAAGTCCAATGCAACATAGTGCAACATATGTTGTTGTGCATTAACCATGAATAAAAACTATCCATCTCGCCTCATAGGGTAACACAACCTTAAGAAAAAGTACCCCTCATTTACTGGTGGAAGACCATATGATAACACCCAACGTTAGGAACAACATGACCAAGAGCGTGATCTAACTAAGTAAAATATAGTAACAAAATCATCACTATTAACAATACAAAGTAATTCATCATATAGCTAGGAATGCATAAATGAATTCAGTCTGCCCTAAACATAAAAGATAAATATAGTTCATAGGACATTTGCTTCGAGAGAGGAGTAAGGCAAAATCTAATGCATAAATTGAGTCGCGACTTCTATGATTTTCTTCGCAGTCTTTGTAAAGGTAAAAACATATATTAGCTACCGTTATAAATTTCAGTTGCCCGCAAATCCTACTACACCCAATACATAACAGAGTTGGATTCAGCCACTTCTGCAGTTAACAACACGAAGATATTAAGTTCTTACCTTTCCATGGCGCAAACCAATTCCAGCCAAAGCCAGTAGAGTTAAATCTGTGGCAGCTACAACATTACTGTAAAGTCTCAGAGTCAGTATCTACTTTCAGAATAACAGAAAATCTATAAGAATGAGATTAACCTGATTTGTCTCACAGTTGCTCCTTTTCTTACATGACTCTGAAACCATTTGAAAACCCCCTTATCATGGGCCAATTTCCATATCACACCATGACCCCCAGGCTTACACACAGGTTCAAATGGTCTTGCTACAATCCAATCCCCATCTTCTGCAGTAACAGCCGGAACAAGAGGCTAGCAATGGACAGACTAAATTACAAAATGCTGTAACCATTAAGGAAACCAATATGACGAGTATTTGCATCAGAAATATTTCAGCACCAAATCAAAAACCTGTTCAAAAAGTAAGAAGCTCGAACTTCCTCTTCCGAACCATCTGAGCCTTTCACAAAGAGAAGTAATATGACCATGGTTGTTTTTCGCAGAGCTTGTCATAATTGCAACAGGAGTGATGCATTGTTTCCCATACAACTTGAAGTACAAGAACTCTCTAGCCTGGTCGAGTATACAGCTATTATCAATTAGATCAGAATTGGATATGTTAAGACCCCTCAGAAAGACCATTAAGTTTCACAGTAAATCTTATATCTTCAGTCACCATAGTCTCAAACAAGATTTCGGTGCTTGATAAATGAAGATCACATACCTGAAGATCTCTTATAAGGCCTTCCAACAAAGTTCGCCCACAATAAGGAAGCATTGCAGCCGGAAGACATTCACCTGTTTCAGGGTCGACCAGGCCAAGCCTGTCCGCGGACCCTCCTAGAGGATAAATTTCTCCTAAGTCAGGCAAACCCTGAAAATGGGTTAATATTTGAAACACAAGATAATTAAGCCCAGATTCCTAAATTCAGGAAGAAACACTTATGCACTGACCTCAATCCCCCAAAGAGCAGCCTGAGAAGCATATTCAGTATCTTCAGAAAGGTCAAGAACAGAGGGAGGATGAATTTCCACAAACTGACATTTCAATAATTTATTTGTCTGCTGGGACCAATTAATGGTTTGCCCTTCATGAGTCGATTGAGCAAGCAGCTCTAACACTTTCATCTGATATCTGCAAATAGGAACAATTTAAGAGGCTCATCTAGCAAGTTTATTCATTTGTGTATACGCAATTTTCCAGCCATCAAGAAGTTTAAAATCGAAGTCATAAACTGGTCCTCAGTAGTCTAAAAAATCCATAGGCATGTAAAATTTTCTCCTTCCGTAACTTGAGCATTTCAATGCCATTGTCATTAAAATTGCAGTGAAGAAAGTAAAAATCTTGATATGAAGTCTTATTGCTATTCTAACCAACCAGCCACAAATGAGGAACAATAATGAAGATGCAAGCTAACATCATTATAATGGACTAAAATGCTTTTCAAATGAGCTGAAACCGAATACTAAACATACCGTTCTAGAAAGAGTGACAACAACAGCTTGTAGCTGTTGTAAAACAACCAGTACGTTCAAACAAGCATATATGAAATGGAACTGATAAGAAACCACACAAAACAAAAGTCAAGTGACAGAAAGGAATACTGGCAACCATAAGAAGTATGCTTTCACTTAAATAAACTGATTTCACTGCCTAACTCTGTGCTTATGAGTACAAGAAGCTGATATTCCTACAAATTCTCTTTTTGAGTCACCAAAATTTTGATAAGCAGCATAGCCACATCGCTACATCCTATATAATTGATTCCTATCATCAGTACGAATACACGCATTACCAAATTAATTGCACCGGCATGCAAAACAACCCAAGAAAACTGCTTCCTGATACAGACCTCTGGCCAGGCTGCCATTATATCAATCCATCAAAAATATAATCGTTTTCAAACAAATCTGCTCCACGAACCTCATATAGAAATGCCAAGCATTCAACGGGCATATAAATAAAATAGGCATTGACTCTTCAAGCGTATTAGCGTATTTTTTTTATTTCTGTTATAACAAATAGATAAATTAGCTAATTTGGCATGTGTATCAGACAACTCAAAGTTTTTTTTTCCACAGCATCTTGCACGAGATACTTCAGACTTGGTTACATTAGATAAATTGAATTTACCTTTTTTCGTTTTAGAATGTAAGGGAGCAGTACTCCTTGCTTTCTCTGAGCTTTGTTTTATTCTTCGTAAAAACATTTTGATTTTTATGAGTTTAATAAACAGGTAGGGGCCTGCCTAACCCCCCGCCCAGACACGATCAGCTTTAGCTAGTCATATATAAGGAGTTATACAGCTCTGCCTAATAACAAAGCAACCAACAAAAATAATGACCAATACTAACCCGATGATTCCACCAATGCAATCATAGAATTGTTCGACTTCTCCAAGCATCTTCAGCAGAGACCTCAATGCAGCACTCTCTTCGTCTTTCAAACCTTCGTTTCTAACCCCGCCATTCACATCCCAACTCTCAATCATCTCAGCCAACGCATAAAGCGCATTTTTGATAGAACTCCTCCCCATTTCAAGCTCTCCATTCTCTAAAACCCTCCCAAATTCACCCAACGCATGCTCTTGACCCGCGGCCACCACGCATTTCAGCAAATACATGTCATACTCACTCAAACTCTCCCCTGCAAAATCATTCCCCCGCGACTTGAAAAACGACTTAACTCTAGAATCAGAGTCGATCGTCCTTGACTTTTCCACCAACGTCCCGCAACGAGCTAGGGTTTCTCTAAGCCGTTTCAGCCTAGCAATTTCCTCCTGAAAACCAAAGTCCGGCGCAGGCGGCGCGTACTCCACCGGCGCGGTGGAGACCCTCGTGACAGGAGTACATGAATTCGGCGACTGCGAAGATAAATGCAACTGATTCGGCGAGGAAAAAGTGGAAGGAGAGAGAAAGTTCAGAGAATTGGAGTGATGAAACGAGTTCTTGAAGAAAAATAGCGAGTGTGAGGGCTTGGAATTCAAGGTGAGGAAAGGGTTATTGTGGCGCAGAACCGGCGAACTATTGGTTCGCGCCATTAGAGAGAGGGAGAGAAAGTGTGTATTGCTGTGCCTTCAGTGTGTGTGTGTGTGTTTCTGTTTTTGTAGCGCTAGGATTTGGAATGGCGCAAAGGATAAAACGGAAGATGCGTGTAGCATATACCGAGGTTGTATAGATATTCAACGGAGCAAGATAATTTACAATGCTTTTCGTACAGTAGACTACAATGAGTTGTCCAGTTTGGACGTTAGGGGTATTGGGTGGAAATTGCTATTCTTACCTTGATTGTACAATGCCTTTGAAGCGTCCACTGGACGAACTGTAGGGAAATGGCGTGACATTCAACGGTCGACTCATCGAATTTGTCTGATATCCTTCATCCCTCGTGTTTGATTTTGATTGGCTGGTTGTATTCTCAGGGTTGGGCTTTTGTGTTGTTTTTTTAATTTTGGTGATAGCTAAATTAGTTGAGCTTTATTAAAAGCGCCAAAATTTAAAAAAAAATTATATTAAACACTAGGAGGGAAAAAATGAAGGGATGATAAGGAAAATAATTAAATAAAAGGCTCATTGAACATATATTACTATGTGATAGTGATATACCCTATTTAGTAATAATTAGGGCGTAACTGTAATTTCATAGGCTGATTAAGTAAAGAAAAACTAAGAAGTGGAATAAGGTAAAAACAGTACAAGAAATAACACACAAGTCAAAAGCGCCCAAATTGTTCAGTATAAATACTTCATTTATTCTTTTTTTTTTATGATTTTACTATTATATTGTTAGTTCTAATTTTTGTACTTTTTTATTTTATTTTCTTGATGTACAAAATTAACTTGACCAGTGTATGTTTAGATGGGAAATGAGAATCAGATAATAGTTAAATGGTTAGCACTCTCTAATTCACCAGAGATTTAGGGTTTGATTTCAGCCATTTCCATCACTTTCAGGATATGTACTCCAAACACAAAAAGTTTAGCTATGAAACATCTCGACTTTATAACAACTTCTATTGGATCATCTTTCATTCATCAAAAGAATGTCATGATTTCACGAACACCATCTAGGCGCCTTTTAATCACTATTTTCTTCACAATTTTGACGGAAAAACAAAAAAACAAAAAAAAAAAAAAACTTGCCTTAACAATTCCAACTCTCATATGTTGTAAGAAGATTTGATCAACCGTATACAAATTAGAATAGGGGGAAAAAAGTGTGTAAATAGAGGTGTGTGTTAATAGTAGCAAGCAAGTGATTAGATTTACTTAAGTTCATTTGATTTAGCCATCTTCAAATTCTTCTGAACTTCCCACTTGAACCCACTTAATTTTCAATTTATGAAGTTGGAGATAAATTCTGCAAATCACGTCCTTGGGCTATTTTGGGGAATGGATGAAGTTTTGGGCTTGGACTTTCCGAAATAAATTCTAACTAAATGTCTTAAGGGCAAAAAAGGTTCACAACGGGCCAATGGCCCACCAAAAGTGGGCTAGAAAGAAGAATCCCCACACCCTTACAGGCCATTGGGCGTAACATTTGAAGGTAAGAGATTTTGAATAGGAAAAAGACATGAATACCCCATTTTTCATACTCAATCCCTATATAATGTCCATTTTCCGCTGATTTTGGACAAAAATACCATTTTCCTCTGAATTTTGACAAATATATCCATTTTCCGCTGATTTTTTACAAAAATACCCATTTTTCATGATTTTTTGCGTTGTTTTTTTTTGTTTCAAACATGTTTCTTGTTTTTTTTGTTTTTCATATCCTGTTTCATTTAGGTTTCTTATATGTTTCACTTAGCCAACTTTTCATTGAATTCCACAGTTGCATAGAGAAAATCTCAGTTGTGGTATGCCAAAATAGACAATGGGAAGAAAATAGAGAGTGTACCAACTTTGAAATAACAAGAATAATGATTCGAATGGACTGCACATTCAACACCCTAAACGAAATCTTGGAACAACAAATTCAATTCAGAAAATTTGAGTTTACTTGTCCATCATCGGCTACCAGAAATGGACACGACTCCACTATCAGACCAATGTATTGACTTCCAACATCGTAGAATTATTGAATGCATCAACTGTAGCGGGGAAAGACCTACTAGTAACAACTTTGCTAGAGTACGTGAGATCTTTTAGTTCAAGATTAGGCATGCAGATATTGAAATGAAGCAAAGATCAACATTTACAAGGATGATTAAAAAAAAATGCTGAAGAGTATATAGGGAAATGAAGCAAAGATCAACATTTACTACAAACTTTTATCACATGATCCCCTGTTTCACAATTGTTTCTTACATGTTTCATTTATGTTTCTTACATGTTTCAACTGATAACACCATCATTAAGATTTACACAACAACAATTCTCTAAAATCATTAGGAAGTGGAGGTAGAAACTCAATGTCGTTGTCATCGTCATCACCATTTTGCGACTTCAACTTAAAGATGATTGTCAGGGATGATCGAGCCTTGCTTGTTCATTCTCTATCTCAAACGCTTCGACGTCCACAACCTTCCCAACAATAAAGTGCTTGGCATAACAAGCAACAAAAAATCCCACATTCACTACAAAAGAAATAAAAAAGATACACAGTCAGATAGATAATACAACAAATAAAAAACAACAAATAGTGGAAAATACATAAAAGAACAAGAGAAACATAAAAGAAACAACTTCGAAACAACATCGAAACAAGCGAAAAACTTCAAATCACAAAATAATAAAAGAACACAGCAAATTGGGTTTAACCTCTGAGTCTTCGCTCGACATTTCATCAAACAGATTCGCGAGCCTCACCCCGGCGCTCTCCGTTGCACCGAGATCATAGACTTTACAATTAAGTGAAACTTAATTACAATAAAAATCATCAAAACAACTTCATAATTCATCAACCAAAAAAAAATGGATATGATAATAAGATTTTTCACACTTTCCATTTTTGAGGTTAAATTCCTAGACCGTTCAGATCATAGAAGGACTCGGTAATCACCGTACAATTTTTCTGGGGGTACACCAAATTAAACCATCCTCTGTTTTCAAAATAGAGAAAATTGTGAAATCGAAAATGAAAGGGGAAAAAGGCGTGCACCTTCAGACGGATCGGTGGTGGCATTAATAGTTCTATTTTGAGCTCGAGCAGTCCATCAAACCGGAGGCGAAAATAAACCACAAAATCAGCAGTCGTCACCGTGGGTTGAGACGCCTTTGAGGTGGCGCCGCCGCCATGTGAAGTATTATATACTATGTCAGAAACTAATTAAGTTAATTATGACTCCTTTCATGCCTTTCCCACCAGTTTTCTCCCTCCGCCGCAGTTGACCGCTAGGGTTTCGTTCGGGAGAAGAAGAATCGAAGACGTGATGGAAATAGGATCTTCGTTTGGGAGAATAATGAGCGGGTGGAATTTGTTTGATACATGTTTTTATCTTAATTTTGGTGATTTTGTTTTTACACCAAAACAATATTTTTTGTCCAAATACTACTAAATGATTTTTATATTCTCCGGAGTATTTCTTCAAGTTTAGTTTTCGACAAAATTGGACAACACTTCAAATGATTTTATGTCTATAAGTTTTTACTTCAAAACAAGGTTCCTAAATGTTGTCTAAATACTCCCGACTGGTTTAAAATGTTTTTACTATATTTTCGGAGTATTTCTTGAATTTTATTTTCGATAAAAATTGGACAACATTTCTGTCTCAAAGTCGACTTGGCCGCTCTATATAGCAACCCGCACATCAAGAGTACGTTTGAAATAGAAAATGAACCGAGGTGAAATTAGGCGGTCGGCCGCCTGGGGTCGGTCGGCCGGTGCCATCGACCGGCCGCCCCGTGCGACCGGTGCACTCTAACTTTCATGTTGAAACAGAAACTTCAAACCTTGCAAAATGATTGAGGGGGACCGGTTGAGACAAGGGTAGACCGGTCGAAGGGTCACCCTGTTGTAATTTTCAATGTGTTCTTCAATCTCTTATTTGTCGTGACCGGTCGCCCGTGCTTTGAAAAAATATGACCGTTTGACAACAGACATATTTCCTTAAAATGTGGGATTGATTTCTAAGCTATATTCTTGATTTTAATTGTATTTTTTCGTAGATTTTCAATCCCCAAGAGGAGCCTATGCTTGATCAATCATCTCCTATAAATAGAGGAAGTTTTGGAGCAACCAATACAACCATTGAGATACAACACAACAAGATACACTTCAAGCAAATATTTGTTCTTCATTGTTATTATTCTTGTTGTAAATTTTGCCTAGTTTATCACTTTCACATCCTTGAGGTCTAGGCTATTCTTGATTACACTTTGCACTCAAATTGTAATATTCATTATTGAGTTGTAATCTTGATTTTTGGTTATCATTCAACACAAGATATCCTTGTGAGTGTTCTTGTGGTAAGAACACACTTGGATGATCTAGGTGATAGGTGCAAGAAGATTGTGGTGATCTTCTTATTGAGGTGTTGAAGAATTTGGTATTCTTCAAGGTTGAAGATTGTGGTAATCTTCATAAGGTGCCGTTGTAGGAAAATTGTGGTGATCTTCAAAGGGAGATTGTGGTAATTTCCAAAGGTGTTGTTGAAGAAGAGTGTGGTGCTCTTCAAGGTAAGTTGAGTTTGTATTAATTTTGGTAATTAATAAAATTCTTTTTCCTTTTGAAATCCATCCCGGATATACTGGGATGGTAGAGGATTAGGCCCTAGGTGGGTTGAACCTCTTTAAATCGACGCGTGTTGTTTACATTCCGTACCTTTATTATTGTGTTTGAGCATTTGGTTTGAAAAAGAGGGCGAAATCGAAAAGATGGAGATAATCTATTCACCCCCCTCTAGATTATCGTAGCCGCTTGGACTTACAAGTGGTATCAGAGCCAAACTCTTTGGCAAGCTCGTTTCACATCACGAGTAAAGAGAAACGATCGTCGGCTACGAACGAAGCTCATCCTACCGGCACATCCACCACCAAGCCACCACTATTTGATTCCAAAAATTTCACACTTTGGAAAGAAAGAATGAAATGTTATTTACAAGGTTGCGGGTTCGATTTATGGAACATCATCATTAATGGAGAATCCATTCCAATGATAGACACACCACACACCTCCAAAGGATTCAAAGAGCTCAATGATGAAGAAAAGAAAATCATCTCCTTAAACGGTAAAGCTCTCAATATTTTGCATTGTTCATTCACTAATTTGGAATATGAACATATTGTAGGAATTCGATCGGCACATAAAGTATGGCAAAAATTAGAAGCCATCTATGGAGTATTTGCAAATGAAAGGAGTCAAACAAAAACATCTACTTCTCAAAGGGATACAAGCTCAAATCTAATGAACAAGCCTCTTACAACTTCCAACTATGAAGAAGTTGGATATTGTTTTATGGGCATCGAAGAAGAAAACGAGGTATGTCTTAAACCCTCTACCTCTTATGATATTGTTATTCAAAATGATTATAGGGATTTGCAAAATGATTTTGATGATCTTCAAAATGAATTTCAAGACTTACTTGTTAAATACAAAAATTTGAAAAAGGAATTCATTATTTTGAAAAATGATAAGGATAGTTTATTTACTTCCTATGAATCACTATCATATGCTCACACCACCACACTTGACAAGGTTAGAAACCTTGAGAAACAATATAGTACTCTTGTTGAGGATATTAATTGCATGAAAAAGGATTTATCTAAATCCAACTTGAGTACCGATGAAATTGTTGATTGTTGTGATAATTCGAAACTAGAACTTGATCATAAGTTTAATGTTGTCAATCATATGAAAAGGAATCAAGTCTCTAAGCATGTTGGTCATTATACTCCTAAAATTGTTACGTGTTTCTATTGTGGTAAAAATGGTCATACGGCTAATGAATGTCGGGCTAGAAATAGCTCTAATTTGTGGAGACCTAAAAGTCTCAAAGCTAATCCTAAAGGACCCAAACAATTAAGGGTACCACAAAATAATATTTTATTAGGTACCCGACGAAATGATGATCGAAGAAAATTCATACCGCCAAGAAGGCATCAAATGACCGTTTCATTTGATCAAAGAAGGAGAAACTATTTTCGACAAAGCCAATTTCCAAGAAGAGGATATAATCAAAAACGGGAAGAAAACAAACATTGGAAATGGAGTAATCAAAGAAGTCATCATCAACAAAGTGACTTCTCAAGGGGAAGATATCATCAACAATGGGAACGGCACAACCCATGGAAATGGCGTAATTGGTAACCCGTATCTCCCTAGTTAAATATGCATTTCATTTTTATGCATGCTTCTATTTGTGTCTTAATTGCAAATGGTTTTTCAAGTATTTATTTTTAAGGTCTTCAAAAATTAATTATGTTTCTAAATTTTTTGAAAAGGAGACCTTACATGATGTTTTTAAAACTCTTAAGTGTTTTATATTCTTATGGTGTTCTATAGCATAAGCATTTTATAGTAATATCTATCATTGTTTGACCTACACTTGTGCTATCATATCTTGTGGAAAATGTGTTTATAGAATTGTGTAGGTTATATATCTCTATTCATGGGCTATCGTCTTTTTCTTCGTCTAACAGATTCTGAAACTATCGAGGTATGTTCATTCGTATTATTCTTAGAACTCGATTTGTGTTTATGTCTTGCTTATGTACATATCTTTCAAGATATTTCATTTCAACCCCTTAAGTGCCCCTAAATGATTTTGTAATTTTTTTTTAAAAAAGGGCACTACTCGTTAAGTCTCGTTTTTCTCGAATATATGTTTTCGCGTAACCCATATTTGTTGAATATGGTCCAAAATAATCTTTTTGCAAAGTTTTACAACTTTTGGGGTGAAAAATCGATTTTTGGAAAATTCTGGAATTTGGAAAATTACATGAATCGGTACCGAGCGGTATCGGTTGACCAGGGGTCGGCCATTCGACTTACACCTGCCGATGTAAACCCCCGGCCGACCGGCCGACGGGGTCATTTCGGCGGACAATGGGTTTTTAAAACAGGGGACTGCAATTCTATTTCATTTCCCCCTTTCAAACCACGAACCCTAGCTCTCCTCCTCTCCAAAATTATCTCAAAATATCTCATTATCTCTCAAATTGTTCAATCCTTGAGCTTATATCACTTAATTTCATATTATTCTCATGGCACCCCGTCAATTCACTGGAAGAAATCCTCAAAAGAGGAGAAGGAAGCAAAGGGGAGAATCTTCCTCCAACCCCCAACAAGATGATATTACACAAGGAGATTATCAAAATAATCTTACGGAAGAGGAGATTATCGAATTAAGAGCCGGGGTTTCAAAATCGATCATTCATTGGGACTCTAGTAAGTTATCACTCCTTTACGAGCCTCCCTCTAGAGCTAATAGATTTCGTTTTCTCAATAAACTTGCGGAGGAACACTATGATAACCTTGGGTTAAATGACAAGAAAATTGTGTGCACTCGTATGGTTCGATTTTTAGCATTTCACGATGAATTCCGGAAATTAGGGCTTATTTTGAAATTCAAGGATGGGTTTCATTATGGGATAATCCGTGTTTGCACTATGATGACGAGCTTATAAAACTTTTTATGCAAATATGTGGATTGTTGATGCTACGGTAGATAATCCGTTGGAACTTCACACATTTGTTAATGGTAGGCATTTTCATGGACATTGGCGATATTTGCAATCATTTTAATGCATTAGAATGATGGAGTTGGTTAATGTGGATTGCACACATTGGGATGATAATCATTTTGGAGTCTCACTAGATGAGGTGAAAACCTTTTTAGGAGTATATCCCGAAGTGACATACTCGGCTATGCCGCCAAATTATCGGATTATATCTATTATTTGCTCTATTGTGTTTGTGGAAAGGAAATAAAACTTCCAAGTAATCTCGAACTCTTTCTCACCTATAAGATTGTTCGAGGGAGAAAGAGTAAATTATGGGGCAATTTTTGTGTATTGTTTGTCGGAATCTAGAAGGCTTACCAAGAAAAAATATACTTTGGGTAATTTGATTTGCCGATTTTTTATACTTATCGGGATACCGGAAAATGAAATGAATACCGAAATTCGTCACAATGATTTTGATAATGCCAACATTCTACAAATGGTAAGAATGCGACGACATTTACCACGGGTTCCTACCAAAGCCGTTGGGGGCGTGCGACATCAACAACAACCTCGGGATGATTTCTTTAATGATAATGAGGTTGAAAATATCGGAAGAGGTAATGTTGATGAACAAGAAGATGAGGAAGAAGTGAATGTGGGGAATGAAGAAGAGGAACAAGAAGAAGAGTATGTGGGAAATGAACAAGAAATTGGGGAGGAAGAAAATGAGGAGGAACACTTGAATGAAGGAAATGAGGAAGAAGATGAAGACGAGTCGGATGTTGAAGATTTAAATCTCAAAGAGAGAATGGCAAAAGTTGAAAGAGATACATTTAGAGATGTAGCCTCTCTTAGAAAAGAGCTCCGGGTTGTGAAGAAAGAAAACTCTAGTTTGAAAAAGTCAATCGGTAAATTGAAGAAATTTATCAAAGATCTTATTCCCGGAACTTGCTTCTCTTCGGACGAGGATTGATGTCCCCACCCCTTTACTATTCGAGCATTTTCTATCTTATTCATGTTGCTTTGTATTTTTATGAACTTTTTTTGTAAAACTCTTTTGCACTAATGAGATTTGCTTGTTTTCTTGAAAGGGTTAAAATTGCAAGTTAATAATGACTTGTGAGTGATCATGATATTAATGGAGTATTTGATGGTAAAAATACTCTAATTTAGCATTGTTTGATGTTGGTATGAAGTACTTGATGGTAAAAGTGCTTCTTTTTAAATTTTGCTTAGATGCATTTGAGATGCTTTTGCTTAGATAGACATTTTGGGACATTTGTAATGTCTTATATGTATTGTTTGAGGCATGACATGTATTACTTGATGGCTCTTTATTCTTTGCTTGATGGCATTGGTAATGCCTTGATTTTTTTTTTGCTAAAATTATCTCAATTGGGTTGAACCCTTGAGAATTTACTTTGTTTATGCCTTTTATTTGTTGGGTATATGTTGAAAAATGGCTTTGATGATGGTATGAAAAACTTGGCTAGATTTCATTTACAAGGGCTATATATATCTTTTTCAAATCTTTGACGCCCGCCAAGTGTTCGTTATAATGCTTCAATGAATATATCATCACGTACATGAATCTCTTGTTTTCAAAGTCTTAAAATCTTTTTGAGATCATGTTTTTTGGCTAACTAATGAGCTTATGGATGTATTATGATACATTTCTCCCATTGTTTTTGGATTCTAAATTTTATTGATTGAAAAATCGTATTGTTGGCACACTTTGATATACTTGAATGATGTTTTTATCCTCCTAACATTCTTTTTGATGATTCCAAAGGGGGAGAAACAGGAAATTGGCTCATTAGCTCAAAGAAGCTAATAAAAGCTTGTTTTAAAAGCTATTAGCTATGGCTCACAAAAGCCATAAGTTGTGATATTTTTAGTCCAATTGTTGATTGATGGATTTATATATTTGTCTATACTTGTCTAATGATGTTTTGTGATAGGGGGAGCTTATAAGCTCTTGAACAAAATATAAAAGCTAAGCTTTTAGCTTATGGAAAATTGCTTTTACATTATTCTTGATATGCTTGTTGATAGGGGGAGCTTGTGCTTATTATTTACTCCCTTTTGGTTGCTTATGTATTTTGAAAATTTTTTGGTTGCTTCCAAACGGTTAAATGTTTTTACCGGAAAATCATTTCTAAACTTATTCTCCTATTTTTTTTTATAAAAATTGTTTTGGTTTGTAATCATCAAAAAGGGGGAGATTGTTTGATATATGTTTTTATCTTAATTTTGATGATTTTGTTTTTACACCAAAACAATATTTTTTGTCCAAATACTACTAAATGATTTTTATATTCTTCGGAGTATTTCTTCAAGTTTAGTTTTCGACAAAATTGGACAACACTTCAAATAATTTTATGTCTATAAGTTTTTACTTCAAAACAAGGTTCCTAAATGTTGTCTAAATACTCCCGACTGGTTTAAAATGTTTTTACTATATTTTCAGAGTATTTCTTGAATTTTATTTTCGATAAAAATTGGACAACATTTCTGTCTCAAAGTCGACCGGTCGCCCTATATAGCAACCCGTACCTGAAGAGTACGTTTGAAATAGAAAATGAACCTGAGGTGAAATTAGGGGAGTCAACCGGCAGCCGTGCCGACCGGTCGCCCCGTGCGGCCGGTGCCTCGCAACTTTCTTATTTGAAAACGAAACTTCAAACCTTGCAAAATGATTGAGGGGGATCGGTTGAGACAAGGGTAGACCGGTCGAAGGGTCACCCTGTTGTAATTTTCAATGTGTTCTTCAATCTCTTATTTGTGCGCGACCGGTCGCCTGCTTTTGAAAAAAATATGACCGTTTGTGTGAGACATATTTCCTTAAAATGTGGGATTGATTTCTAACAGCTATATTCTTGATTTTAATTGTATTTTTCTAGATTTTCAATCCCCAAGAGGAGCCTATGCTTGATCAATCATCTCCTATAAATAGAGGAAGTTTTGGAGCAACCAATACAACCGTTGAGATACAACACAACAAGATACACTTCAAGCAAATATTTGTTCTTCATTGTTATTATTCTTGTTGTAAATTTTGCCTAGTTTATCACTTTCACATCCTTGAGGTCTAGGCTATTCTTGATTACACTTTGCACTCAAATTGTAATATTCATTGTTGAGTTGTAATCTTGATTTTTGGTTATTATTCAACACAAGATATCTTGTGAGTGTTCTTGTGGTAAGAACACACTTGGATGATCTAGGTGATAGGTGCAAGAAGATTGTGGTGATCTTCTTATTGAGGTGTTGAAGAATTTGGTATTCTTCAAGGTTGAAGATTATGGTAATCTTCACAAGGTGCCGTTGAAGGAAGATTGTGGTGATCTTCAAAGGGAGATTGTGGTAATCTCCAAAGGTGTTGTTGAAGAAGAGTGTGGTGCTCTTCAAGGTAAGTTGAGTTTGTATTAATTTTGGTAATTAATAAAATTCTTTTTCCTTTTGAAATCCATCCCGGATATACTGGGATGGTAGAGGATTAGGCCCTAGGTGGGTTGAACCTCTTTAAATCGACGCGTGTTGTTTACATTCCGTACCTTTATTATTGTGTTTGAGCATTTGGTTTGAAAAAGAGGGCGAAATCGAAAAGATGAAGATAATCTATTCACCCCCCCTCTAGATTATCGTAGCCGCTTGGACTTACAGAATTGAAATCTGAGACCTAACGAGTGAAAAACTGAAGAGGTAAGAATGGGTATATTTGTCATGTTTATGACCGGATAGGGTATATTTAGAATGGGGGTGATATTTTGTCCTTTTCTCAAAAATCAAGGTATTTGTGTAATTTCCTCTATTACTATCTTTCCAGGGAATGTGCCCATCATGTCTTTAATGACACGACCCAGTACTAATCCAACACTGTTCACTAATTATTAAAATATTTTTTTAAAACAAATTACAAGATATGTTTTCTAATATATATTTCTTCATATATTTTGAATCCCCTTGACATTCAAACTAAAAAATAATAGAAACATTAAAAGTTGAAAGTGTAGGCATACTCACCCAAAATTATCATGTTATTTGTCTATGTCCAGGTCTCTTGTAAGACGGTCACACAGTGCGATAGATTACACTTTTAATGTAAAAAGTGATACTTTTAGTGTAAAAATTGATACTTTGTCTGATACTACAAGAAAACAAGGAAATTCCAACAGAAAAAAATTGTTGGAATGTGGCCAATTACCGTTGGAATTATCGATTCCAACGGAAATTCCAACATAAATGCATCGTTGGTAAAAATGGCCGTTGGAATGGCAAAATTCCAAAGGAAAAATATTCCAACGGTCGTTCCAACGGTATTTATCCATTGGAATATACAATGTTGGAAAAAACTCCAACATATTTTCCAACACTAATTCCAACATAGTTAAACCATTGGAATTTAGTCCAATAGTATATCCATTGGAATATATATAATTGTTGGAAAAAACTCCAACGGAGTTATACCATTGGAATTTAATCCAATGGTAATTCCAATGGTATATATTCATTGGAATATTCAATCATTTTATCTCATTGTCTAATATCTTTAACTTCCCAGTAGGTCACCCATCATCAATTTGTCCCAAGTCAAGCACGTTTAACTATGTAGTTTTAATATGATTGACTCAAGAAGAGAAGATATATTTTATTGATATGGATAATACTATCAATCTTTTAACCCCTATTGAAATTTTCCAACGGTATTGGAGTTTCCAACGGAATTTTCCAACATGTTGTACCATTGGAATTTCCGTTGGAATTTTAAAAACTCCAACGGAAATTCCAACGATTAATTCCAATATTTTGATTACCGTTGGAATTTTTGTTGGAATTTTCCAATGATATGTTTTAGCGATGGAATTTTTAAAATTCCACAGTATTTCCAATGGTTTATTCCAACGATTTTATTACCGTTGGAATTATTGTTGGAATTTTCCAACAGTTTGTTGTGGTGTTGGAATTTCCGTTGGAATTTAAAATTCCAACGGAAATTCCAACAACTTATACCAACGGTTTTCTTTATCGTTGGAATTTTGATTGAAATTTTCCAACGATATATGTAGCATTGGAATTTCCGTTGGAATTGTAAAAATTCCAACTATTTTCTGCTTCGTTGGAATTTTTTTGTTGGAATTTGATTGTTTTCTTGTAGTGTGAATACATTTAATTTAGTGTATTTAGACATGGTATCATTTTTTACATTAAAAGTATCACCCGTCGCACCGTGCAACCGTGTTACACAAGTTTTATTGTGTAGCCAACTCAGTTGTTAGATCACCAAATAATGAAAATTCACCTCAGTTTTAATTTTTCATGTAAGCTATTACACAAGTAATTGTGAATAATTATGTCGAATATTACTCAATTTTAGCCATTTATAAGAATTTTGAATATTATTTACTTCCTTTCAGACCTCTATATATTAACCAACATGATTTTTTTATATAATAAAAAATATAGTGTAATAATGTGACTAATAATAAATTCTTTTTGATAATTACACCTTGCATTGAAATAAAATACGTAAAAGAGTTCATATATATAGTTCACATATGTCAGTTAAATCTTCCTAAAAAATTCAACAAAGGAACAATCCAAATACTAGCAAAAAGATGGTACTTTCTCAAACAGCCATTTTGATCACATATAGCTCGGCCATTAAAATATTTGTTTTAGGGAGTTAATTTCAGAATATATCACAAATTGTTAATTATATTTGGGTCTATTTATTAGTGTTCCAGTTGAATCCTCCAACATTAAGTTAATGATAAAAATATGCTATTATTTTTTGGTATATGATTCCAAAAAATAATGGAATGAAAAACAATTATTTATTCACTATGGCAAATATAATATTACTCATGCAACCATATCAATTTTATGCAAAATTTTAGAATACCAAAGTAGCCAAGACTCATATAAAAAGTAAACTAAAATTTATTCACAGTTCAAACTGTGTCATTCTATGCATTATTATTTAGTACGAACATACTTCTGAAAAGTTTTGCAGTAGTTCAAGTGATATCTCTCACCCTAATTTATTAGGGTGTTCACCGAGGTTCGAACCCGGTATCTTTCAGTTTCTTTGAAATTTATCTCATCATCTCCAACCAGTACTCCCAACGTATTAAAAATAGAGTTCGAACAAAAATGCAATTCCCATTAATTAATATTCTTATAATATATATAATTTTTTCGAAATTACTATTCAATAAAAATTAAAAGTGCATCTTCTCTTACTAAGTTAAAAAAAGAGTGGATCTAAACATGCATGGACATTATTCCAGGGCAATAGTACATATATGGTCATCAATCTGATAATTTACTAAATAAAAAAATGCAATATAGATCCCTAGTATTCAAAGAAAAATTAAATTAACTGGGTCAATCGCCTAAACAAACGATAGATCCCTAGTATTTTTTGCTCTTGCCAAACCAAAATTCGAAATTAATTAATCTTGAGACAAAGATCTGCATTGTCTATTTAATTACATCCCGATAACCAATGCAAAGATTCATCTTAATTGAATATTAAACCTATCTCTCCATGATCAGATTACCAAAATCAGGCTATGTATATAAAAAATATGACAAAAACTTCTATCAAACCGTCTAACGGGTTCAAACCCGTTAGACGGATCCAAACCGACCCAAAAATAATAGGCGGTGGATTTTTGTGATTTTGAATACGGTGGCATTTTTGTAATATTCTGGGTGGTAGCATAGTATAACTGGACCAATGGCCTTTTTGTAATATTAGACAGTACTGTTAAAAGTATTAACTTTTTCTCTAAAAAGTATTAATAGTACCGTTGAAAAGTATTAGTAATCCCCTTGAATAGTTTTTTAGTAACACTAATGAAAAATATTCATTTTTTCCATCAATAGTATTAGTATATTACTAAAACGTATTAGTAGTCTTATTTAAAAGTACTATATTTTTTGATTAAAAGTATTTTAGTATTACTCCTGAAAAGTACTAGTTTTTCTCGTAAAAAGTATTAGTAGTTCTCCTTAAAAGTATCAAATATTCCCCTCAAAAGTATCAGTAGTCATCTTAAAAAATATTTAGTAGCCCCTTATAAAAATATTAGTTTTTCCCTCTGAAAAGTATTAGTAATCCTTCCAAAAAGTATTAGCAACCCTCCTAAAATGTATTAACAGTGGTCAGCGGATGTGGTATTGGTCGTTGTGCGGCTGTTGGTGGGCCGACGAGTCGAATATTTGGATTCGTCTAACAGATTAGATCCGTTAGACCATCTGACAGGAGACTAATTAACCCCAAAAATATTTATATATCTCTGCATACAAATCAACAATTATGCACAAAAAAAAAAAAAAAAAAAAAAACAAGTTGTTAACATTATTAATTAATTACCTCGATACTGATCATCAATATCTGTGCATTAGCACTGAACATGTACAGTACTTGAAAAATTTCACTGATCATCATCAGAAATTGTCTCTTATTCACAAGGTCAGATCTAAACTACTTCCCAATATTTTTGCATTATTCTTGCTAATAACATGATCAACATCATGAATATTTTCCTTCGAAGATGAAAACAAGGAGAGTGATAAGCTACTATCAACCTCATCACCAATATCCTTCAAGCTTGTTGTGATCACCATCTCCATTTTCTTCATCTCGTTTTCTCGTCTCGTCGTTTTTATTAGGCCTAGATTGAGGTCAAGATTCATCACTTGATCGTCATCAGATGGGAACTTCCTTTTCAAAATGGTGCTCATCCCTTCTTGAGCCACCGGGTTTTCATCGAACCGAGGAAATTTATTGACAGGGAAATTTTGGTTTGTTGTGGAAATTAATCTTTGGTTCATAAATCTTGTGCAATAATATTTGGGATCATTTAATTTCGAGGAAGATTGCTTATTTGAATGAAGATGATGATCACAAGTCAATATTGATGATGAATTTCCATTGTTGCTGTCAAAAGATGTTGATGATCCATATATGGTTTTTCTGGCTGTATCAGTTTCTGCCAGGCCACTATAAGGACAGTAGTTGGAATTGGCTTGGCTGCCCCAAAGCACATCTCTATAACTGCAAATAGAAAAAAAAAATTAATATTAAGGTCTTTTGTAAATGCGGAAATAGGGCAAATTCGCCGTTTGTGTTTTCTGGAAACAAAAATTAGCCAAAATTTTCAAATAAATGTTATTTATCGTTTTGACCTTGCAAAGGACAGTTATACCTTCCTATAGCATTTTCATGAGCTGCTCGGTGACACTCATGCCAAATTTTCAAACATCTCTCTCGCTCTAAATCGAACCACTCATACAACCCTCTGTCTCTCAAATTTGTTGAAGTTATTTGGTCATGAGATTTTGAGTAGGGGAAGAATTTTTTAGTTGAATGTTTATATACGCATAGATGTTGGCATTAAACTCGCATAAACTCAGCGTCGACGTGAATATTGATTGAGAATATGAATATCCAATGAATGGTTTCTTGGTACCGGAAATTATTTCTTCTTGGTACCTAGAAATGGTTTCTTGGTACCAAGAATGAAAAAGACTGTTTTTTTCACAAAATTCTAAAATGGACTATTCAACTACCCAAATGGCTAAAAAGCATTTGTTTGAAGAAGATTTCTAGCTAAAAAACATTTCCACTACGGACAAAATGGCCAAAAAAACCAGGATACTCTATAGAAATTTAGCAAAATGAAATTTCCATAATTAGTATCCTTTTCAGCACTTCGAGGCTCCAGCTTCTATTCTAGTCATACTTAATTATTTTTTATTTGATTATTGAATTGTGACATACATGATTATAAGACTCTAAAGCTAGCACTAATGGCTCACATAACATACCGGAAACTGGAAGTTGGAGTTCGGTTGGAACATTGTAGCATTGGAAATTGATCTGCAGCATCAAGTACCAATCTTTGCTCCGAAATTACTATATATGGATACAAAAAAAATCCTTAAATTAGAATTGAATAAGCCCAATAATAGAGAAGAAAAAAACCCTAATTTTTTGCCTTAGTGTATATGTAGTAGCTAGTACCTTGATTGGGATCATCAATCTTCTTGCTTCTGTACATCTGATTAAACAAGATTCAAACAATATATAAAAGGAGTATACAACAATTAAATACTAACAATTGTTTTTTTAAAATATTCACTAATTAATGTCTCTCCCAAATATAAATTAAATTAGTTACAGGGATGTTTATACCTGAAGATGGCTCTTAACATGAGCAATAGTTAGGCCTTTAACATTCATCAATTGGAGCACCAACTTAGGTGTTGCCCCTGCACCCAATGAAAAAGAAAGATTATAAAAAAAGAAACAATATAATTAAATTGTGATGAACATTAATCCTACTCAACTGAAATCAAAGATAAAAATTATTGACTTAGACCTAATTAATTAATTCAGCTACAAAAATCAAATCTTTTTTTTTTTGGTAGGCTCACTTTCTTGGCCTCCTAGTACTTCAACAGCATGAACAAAGGAAAGATGGAGTTCCGGTGTCCACCGGAGCCGGGCCGTTTTGGAGCGGATATAACGCCTCACAGATCCACAATTTGCCTTTCTGTCATTATTCTCTTCAACCGTGCTGTTGTTAGAGTTGTCTCCATTCGTCGTCGGTTTGATTTCGTTTTCTGTTTCATTTTCTTCTTCTTCTCCTCCTCCATTACTCTGATTTGTAGGGCTTGTTTTGGAATTTTGCATGCTGCTACTTTCTGAAATTTTTGTAGTAGCTGTTTTGATCATATTGAGAAGTTTGGTGGATGTCTCAAAGTCAAGAAATGATCTGATCCAATTCTCTTTTTCTTTTTTTTTTTCTGATATTATGAGTGGGAGAGTAGATGGAGTAATATTCTTGTGGAGATAAAAGAATAACCCTTGTAGAGAAAGTAGTTAGAATTGGGAATGAAAAATCCAGGGTTAGGAATATAAAGAAGAATTCTTCCACCCACCCCTCACCCCACCCCACCTCTCATGCATGCATGTCATATGGATGGTGATGTTTTATGTCCATTAATTTGAATGAATAAGAAATTAAAACATTACCTCAAGAAGCTACTTAGCACTATCATTGAATTTTCACAGCAAAAAGTGAAGCAAGAACCACTTTATCATCATGCATTTTATATATACAGCTCAAAATTTCTTTTGGTTCTATTATATATATAAATATTAGCAGGTGATGTTTTTTCCATAAAGAGATACTTACAAATATTATCCCTCGTGTTTGGGCTAATTATAAAAAAATCCAGAGATGTTTGAAAATTACAAAAATTTCTTTTTGAGATTTTATTTTGTATTAAATGTAAGAAGGTAATTGTATTAATTTTACAAATGGGGGGTTGAAATGTGTTTGCTTATGAAAGAGGTAAAGAGTAATACATAATCAAAATTCAATGAGTTTTTTTTTTTTTTTTTTTTTTTTTGTAGTTAACTCAAACATGAAGGGTTTTAATTTTAATTATTCCTTTCAAAAACATTTTAATTTGTTTTGGTCAAGAACTAGCAGGTGGATCCATTTCAAAGTTTGGTGTAGTAAGATTAATGGGAAATGGAGCATTGAGCACTTAGTAGTAATATATATTATATTCTATATATGCCACCCTTAATCAGTATAGGTGTAACACAGAAAAGACAAGGATATTTAGAATAATTAATGGACTATGGAAAACATTAAAAATGTCTTCTTAGAGAAATGACAAAAGTTTCTCAGACAAGAATCAAAGAAATTGTCTCTACTTGGAATTGAGCTAGCTAGGACTTGATAGTATTACTTGTTGTCAACAATTAATAAAAATTGGAAGTGAGTTTTAAATTATAACGAAAAACAGAAATGCTACAATCTCACTGATCCCATAATTTTTTATTTTACTTTTTTTGTACTTTTCCCCCTCAACATCCCTAGAATCAAGCTTCCCACAAGCACATGCATTTCACTATTATTATTTTTCTTTTTCATATATATATATATATATATTTCACTCTTGTCTTTTTGTTTTTAGGTGTAAATTAATACAAATTGAGTCCTTCACTGCAAATGGTGTTCCATCACCTATTTTAGTATATATAAAAGTGTATAGATTAAAATATAATGAAATCATCAATACACACAAGGGCACAGATAGGGGACTACATTCGGCTCCAGCTCCTCCATTTTTACTTTTTATTCTATTTTTCAATGAGAATTTTTTTTTAATTATAAAAAAGTTATAGTTTATAAGATTCTTTTAGTTTCTATTTAATTGGTTCATTCCACTTTTGTAGAAAAGATCGACACCCGGATATGTCACCCCCGTGTCCTAGTCCGAGCAACATAGGTTTATAAGATTCTTTTAGTTTCTATTTGTGGCTATGCCATTGAATATACACATGACTAGATTGACTTTTTATTGAAATAAAAGTTACTGAAACACATTATAAAATAGAAGACACGGGTTGCAATTGGTGTAATATAAATCTGAATACAGCAATAACAAGATTTTAATATAATTTGGAGAGAGAGACAATATAGTGATGAGTTTTCTTATATTACTTAAATAGATCATGAATATCCCTCACTACTTTGGATGCTAGGTTATTCGCTAGCTAGAAAATGTGTTTACTTGAATATGTAATGCAATAATCCAGTAGGGGCCAAATTGTGATTGTGTAAGTAGGTGGCTTAAAAGCAGCTGAAAAATCTATAAATTTCAACTAAATTTTTTTTAAAAAAAATTTAGTCAATTTTTTTTTTTGTCCGGTTGCCCCCTCACTACGCCAATGTGTAAGTACAGCAGCTAAATTAGTCAATTTGTCTGTTCACTACAACATAAATGACATTAGGTAACACAAATTTTATAGCATTTTTTTACATAAGGTACATATGTAACACAAATTTTATAGCACTTTTTACATAAGGTATATATGTAACACATGTTTATAACACTTTTTATATTACAAAATTTATGTAACACTTTTGTAGCACTTTACAATATGTAACGCTTATATGTAACACTTTTAAATAAATAACACTTTTTAAGTATCATTTCTTTTTTGTGTTATTTCTTTTGTAACGCAAATAGATATCACTTTATTTAAGAAACACTCTTGACAACACTATATTTTATTAATTGTAACACTTTTTAGGCTATATTTTAGTAACACAAAATTATATAACTATCATTAAACCATGTCAATGATTTATTTAATTAATTGATGTGACAAAATAGGTGAAGACAAAAAAATCACCAAACCTAAAAATTGTAGACATCATGTATTCTATTTTTTTTTACTGAATTTTTGTTTTATTTTTATAAAGTATTTTAATTTTGCTTTTAAATTTTTTATTTTTTACAGAGGTAATTAATTACATCGTAATACCGATGGAAAATGTGCATGTATATATTTTATTAATTATTTATTTTTTTAATTTTTACTAACGGAAAACAATTTCATCGTTAATCTTTTTTTTTACTTTTTAAAAAAATTACCAATGAAAATTGATGTTGTCGGTAATTACTTAGTATTTTTTTCCGTCGGTAAATTATTTTCATTATTTATTTATTATTTTATTTTTTTACTGTTAGAACTTTTTTATCTGTCAATAAATTAATTTTATTTTATATTTTTATTTTTACAGATTGAATATTGATCAGTCGATAAATTTATGTTATATATTTTTGATATTTTTAATTTCTTGTGTCCTTTAATATATAACATAATATGATTTTCAAACTATACACTATATAATATAAAATTTAATATATACAACGTATAATATAATTTAATAAATATATTATATAAGATAATCTTTATTATATAAAATACATATAGTATTTTTTATACAATTTTAAAATATATATATATGTTTGTGTATATATAAAACAAAACAGAAGTTATAATAAGAATCAACTTAGCTTAGTGGCAAATTGTCACTTCCACACATAAAAGGTCGTGGGTTCGAATCTACTTGGTGGCAAAAAATAGTATTTCTACAAAGTGCTACAAAAAAAATGTTACATAATGCAACACTGTAGAAGTATTTTTTTCATACGTAACACTTTAGAGATATTGCTTCAAAGTGTTACCAATAGAGAATTTAATATAACACTTAGAAAAAGTGCACTAAAAGCTAATAAAAGTGATAGTTTAGACTATAGGTAGCACGGGCAAGTGCAGCACCATAAAAGTGCTACTTATTGTCTATAGTAATATTTTATGGGCATTAGGTAATATTTTTTGGGTGTTACCTAATGTCATTTATATTGTAGTGGTTTTTTATGGATCTTCCATTTGAGGAAGAAATTTTCACTTATCACCTTGGAGATGAAATTGGGCCAGGAACTAAACCTAAATATAACTGTAATAAGCAATTCATATATATATATCCTTATTCAAGGCAGATGTTATGCATTAATGTCCCTAAGAGAGATTATAAAAAACTGACCTTCTAGTGTCCAAATTTATTTATCTTAAAAATATTACTCTAAACCAAGGGCCGAAAAAAGTCAATTGTAATACTAAATATAATAATAATTAACCAGATGGAATAATTATTTAGCAAGACAACACAACTAAATAAGAACAATAGTATGTCGGCAAGGCAACACCAATATATCAATACTAAAAGAAATTAATCTTCATATATTAAAACAATCCATAAGTGAAAATTAATATACTGGCAAGATAACAATATTTCAACAAGCCAAATATCACAAAATTATATCATATTTTTCATAGTATTCATATGTTTTAAACTACAAAAAAACAATCAAATTCCAACAAATTAATTCTAACGAAATAGAAATATTTAGAATTTTTGCAATTCCAATGGAAATTTCAATGGTACATTATAATGTTGTAAAGTTCCAATGAAAATTCCAATGATAAACAAAACCGTTGGTATAAGCTGTTGGAATTTTTGTTGGAATCTAAGGTTATGTATGGAATTGTTTTCAAATCCGATTTTCCAATTTCCAACTATTCCAGAAAATGAATTTATATGTTTGTTTAAAAAATTCTCAATAGAAATAAAGTCATTTCCAGTTTTCATTTTTTATGGAAAAATTCTTTTGAAAATACAACCAAACAAGTTTTCACAACAATCACACAAATCTATGTGAAAATATACTACTATCACGCAAAACGATGTCAAAAATACACTACAATCACGCAAATCTATGTCAAAAATACTATAACCAAACATATTTTCATTTTTAAACAAAAATTCAGACAACAAACCAAACATATTCTCAATTCTCACACGAAAACCAATAAAGTTTGAAAATTCATTTTCCAACACTAGAAACTCAAAATTGGAGTTGGAAACACATCCATACATCTCAACGGAAATTCCAACACCATAACAAACCGTTGGAAAATTCCACAACAGTAATAAAATCGTTGGAATAAACTATTGGAAATACTATTGGAATTTTAAAATTTCCGACAGAAATTCCATCCCTAAAACATATCATTGGAAAATTCCAACAAAATTTCCAACGGTAAACCAAATGTTGGAATTAATCGTTAGAATTTCCTTTGGAGTTTTTAAAATTCCAACCCAATGGTACAACAAATTGTTGGAAATTCCAACACCATTAGAAAATTTCAATAGAGGTTAAAATATTTAATAGTATGTATCCATATCAATAAAATATATCTTCTCTTCTGGAGTCAATTATATTGAAACTACATAGTTAAACGTGTTTGAATTGAGACAAATTAATGATGGGTGACCTACTAGGACATCAAAGATATTAGATAATGAGATAAAATGATTAAATATTCCAATGGATATATACCATTGGACTTGTCATTGGACTAAATTTCAATGGTATAACTCCGTTGGAATAACAGTTGGAGTTTTTTCCAACAATTATATATATTCCAATGGTATAACTCTATTGGAATTAGTGTTGGAAAAACTATTCCAACGGATTTATATTCCAATGGATAAATATCGTTGGAAGTGCCGTTGAAATATTTTCCCATTGGAATTTTGCCAATCCAAAGGCCTTTTTACCAACGTTGCATTTTTTGTTCGAATTTCCGTTGGAATCGATAATTCCAATGGTAATTGGCCAAATTCCAACATATTTTTTCCATTGGTATTTCCTTGTTTTCTTGTAATGCTAAAAAAATAAATCACTACTTCATAAATAAGAGTTGGACTTTTTTTTTTTTTTTGGTGTTGTGTGGCTGAAATGAAAAAAATAAATAAAATCAGGCCCTAAAGTAATGTTTGACTGAAGAGTTAAGAAAAATTAGGACCTAAGCTTATGCTTGTTGGGTCTATGCTCCGGTCCAACGCTGATGGGCCGAAGGAGGTCTTATATGTGAATGTCTCGTAAATTTAAGTTCATGAGATGTAGGCATTTTTATAAACACGAAAATATGGATTTTTTTCATGGGTTTGAGTTTATGTTGAAATTCTATTTAAATAAAAATTCACCTCAAACATTTTTGTGTGACCTATATCGTGCAGATGGTACTGACAAAATAACCATTTACTGACAAAATAACCATTTACCCCTCACAGATTAAATACAAGCTCTCAAAAAGCGGTTGTGTTATACAGTACTAGAGACACGAGTTACTCCACCTATTTCACCAAGATTTTGGATTAATTGGGACATTTCCACAACATATGACTTGTCAATTGGTGCACCCTTTTACATTCATCCTTTCTTAATTTTAAGGTTGCAAATGAACCAAACTATTCGTGAGTTATTCAGATCTCGATTCGATAAAAATACATTTAAGCTCGTTTAATGAAGCTTGTTAAATAAATGAATCAAACTCAAACTTAAAAATATTCGGTTCTTTAGCTCGTGAGCAGGGTCGTTCGTAAGCTCGTAAATATTAAACTGATAGTTTAACTTTAATTTTAATTTTTATACATTTACTTATCATAAATATAAAAAAAATTAAACAAACTTGTGTATTTGAATAAAATTATAGGTTTTAATAAATATATTATGCCTTTTTAGAAATATATAATTTTATTTTTGTAATAAATGAAAAAAAAATTGATTTATAATTGATATTTACTATGTTTAGACTCGATTAAGCTCGAAGAAGTTCGTGAGCCATTAATAAGTTAGTGAGCCATTAAAATATTGGATAAATTCAAGCTCGAGTTCGACTCGATAATAAATGAGTCAAGCTCAAATTCTCAAAAGCTTGGCTCGATTGATTGCAACCATATTCATAAGTAGCTCATGATGAGTTGTAAACTAATATTTGCATGACATATAAGTTTGTTGTTGGGGAGCTAGTTCATTTATTCCTACCTTAATAATGTGTCAATGGTTTTAATCATTTATGGTATTCATGAGCTCCTAGTTATACCTACAATACAACCCAACAAAGCTATATATGCCAACCCAATAATTTATATTGGACTTTTGTTGCATGAAATTAGAATTCAATATTCTACGCTCGTGTGTTGTAAATTTAATGGACTGCAAAAAGCAGCTTAAAAAGTGTTTCTCCAATTTCAACTTGTGAACAAAAACATATCTCTATTAATTCACGAGTGTCTTGCCAAAAATTCACAGCCATTCAAGCACAAGCCAACACAGAAATGGCCCTTTTGGGGTCTTGTGACATTGTGCTCAAAAGGTGAAGTGTTGTATGGTTTCTATTCTAAACTAAAAAGTGAATTTCAATCCCATTGAGATAATGTTTCAATGTATATAATTTGTGTACGTAAAAGTAAAAAATATGTTTGGTTAAAAAAATTTTGAAGAAAATTTTATAGGTGTATAGGGGAAGGATTCAATGAGACCACATTTTATGGCGAGACAGTGTGGACTAATCTCAACCCTCCCTCATTTACATCAAAGGCTATGAATAATTTGGGATAATAATACATTAACCATTTAATTAAATCCTAGAAAGGGTAAAATTGTCAAAACAAACATGTGGGGGACCATCCAAATATGGAATCAGTTATTAGGAGAAAGAAAATCACGTGGGGAGAGAGAAAATCACGCATGTGCTCTGCCATGCAGTATGTTGTACATTTATCATATATTTGTTTTATACTTAACAATATTTTACTGTATGTTTAACATAAATTTATTACATATTAAAATGGTTATTCGGTTAGAGAGAGAGAGAGAGAGAGAGAGAGAGAGAGAGAGAGAGAGAGAGAGAGAGAGAGAGAGAGAGAGAGAGAGAATCACGCTCATTAACATGTGAGGACCGTGGATTAAGTAAATCAGTTATAGAGAGAGAGAAAATTACGTTTATTATTGTACTGTATATTTAACATATATTTACTGTATATTTAACACTTTTATGGTGTATATTTAACATATATGTATTGCATATTACAATTGCCAAACAAAAATATAAGTATACAACAAAACACATATAAGTATACATCAAAACACATATAAGTATACAACAAAAAACATAAGTATCAAAGAACATAAGTACATACATAAAAAATTAACTACTTATACACCAAAACACATATAAGTATACATCAAAAAACATATAAGTATACAGTAGTCCTCACTGCCTCCTTGTAGGCCCTCGTTTTCTCCACGTCAGCATCATCTTCTTCATCAATCCTCCAATCATGTTCTTTATTCTAAAACCCCAAAAAATATCTCTCGAACTCTGGCACTCCGATCACCTTCTTCAACCTACATTTGACTCACCAATCTCGACCTGGGATCGGCAAAATACTCGGCTAACTCTTCCACCATCCCCGAATCAAGCATTTCGTCGACATGTTTCACCAAATACTCGTTCAGTACCGGCGGCGAGATATCGACCCAAATGAAATAGCAGGTGTATCTCATCTCTTTACAGAAAACTCAGTCTAAATCCGAGTTTGACTCCCCAAACATGTTAATCTCCTGGAAGAATTTCTTAGCGATGTGCATAGGAACGAGTTCGATCCGCCATGAAGCGATGAATGGTATTTTCCGCGGGAGACAATTTGTGTGATGGATAGCGAAGTGGAAGACCGGAAATCGGAGGGGTGAACTCGGGATGCGACTCCGACGAGTCGAACTCGTAGGAAGTAGATGGTGGGGGCGTTTTCCGTTCTGTTAATGGGATTTTGTTGGTGGTGATGTCGATCTGGAGCAGTTACCAAATGGGAAGAAAATTGCTAATAATAAAATTACCATATTACCCTTTATTGATTTAAAAAAATAAAAAAGCCATTAAATTGAGTAAATCTCAACCATCTAAAATTTGAAATTTGTGGATGGGATTAGTCCATGTTTTTGTCTCACTCTAATAATGTGGTCTCATTTGATCCAATTCATATATATATATATATATATATATATATATATATATATATATGTGTGTGTGTGTGTGTGTGTATGAAATGAAAGTGATTGTATCCATTTAAGTGATGGCGTTTCTAGAAAAGTTATAATATATAATTGGATGAAATATTGGGGCCTACTATGAATATTTAATTCAAAATGATAATTGATGCGGATATGGATGATAGTAGTGTCTCATTTATATACTCCATGGTTAAAATTAGTGTGTGGTGATTGTAGCATTGATGTCATATAAGGTTGAAAATTGAGTATATAAGTGTGGGAACTGAGAATATGTGGTTAAAATTGAAACTGAAAAATTGTTCCCAATGAAATTAAGTTAAATAAATATGATTCACATATTTCAAAAAGTAAAAAGTAGAAAAAATGGACTGGCATGAAACTATACAAGGCGACCGCAAGAAAAAGTACCATCTATCATGGTGATGCATAGGGACGGCAATTTTGACCCGCCTTGCTTTGACTTGTTTGGGTCGCCCCATTCTGTGACTCGCAGCAGGGTTGCACGGGTCTGGGTATCAATTCCGCCACCCGGGATACCCGCCCCGCATAGTAATTTATTATTTTTAATATATTTAATATATATTTTGCATATAATATACATTAAAATATAATTTGATCTACTAATATTATATCTAGCATTTATAAATTGATAATAATGACTTGTAAAGAATATTTTATAAATATTTTTTTTTCTTTTTTTATATTTAATTTTTATTTAATATGGGTCAGGACGGGTCAACCCAACAGACCTGTATATACCGTGACCGCAGCAAGTCGCTTCCCTCCACCCCATTCTAAGGATAGGATGAGTCTGGGTCTTTAGATACCCACCTCGATTAGGGATGGCAATTTCCTTCGAACTCGACGGAGGATCCGATACCCGACCATAACAGAGGAGGGTATGGAGGGTAGTTTTGTACCCGATTAAATAAATGGGTACGTGTGTATGGGTATTTTTGGGTATGGGTATGGAGGTGGGTCTAGGTACATCCTACCCATACCCTACCCGATACCCAATTAAATAATAATATTATATATAAAATATATCTACATATATATTTATTTATAATATTTTACATATATTTTTTTTATTTATACAACTCTATTTATTTATTTAAATAAAATGATTTTTCCCCAAGTCTCAACCAAAATCTACCAACCCACTAATACTTTTGTTTAATCATTTTTAATATTTTGCTATATTTTTATGATATATAGTTCGCTAATTCTTATCTATATTCTTTTTTCCTTATTGTTTCCTTAAGAATTTAGTAAATATCTATATTTCTATTTAAATAACTCAAATTTCTCTTTAAAAAAAGAAATAACTTAAATTTGAAAAAAATACAATTGTAAGTAGTAAGAGGGTATGGGTAGGGTATGAATACCCGATCCTCCGATGGGTATGGGGATGGGTATGAAAACTGAATACCCGATGGGTATGGGTATGGGTATGAATATGAATATAATAAATGGGTATGGGGATGGAGGATATAGAATCCTACCCGAATCCTACCCATTGCCATCCCTAACCTCGATCCGTACCGCCCCATTGTCATCCCTAGTGATGGAAAAAAAGTTGTTGTATATCTCATGGCCCCATTCTATCTACATATGTTTGTTCAATGTTTTAAGTATCATACTGTACTGGCTGGTTGAACAAATTATACTGGATACTATGGTCGGGTCGATACGTAAGGACCTAAATACCATTTTGGAATTATACCGATCAATATCGACCAAAATTGGTTAAACCAAATTTAGTTATTTTTTTTTCAAAACTCAATATTTAATATATTTATGTCATAATTCAAATCAAAAAAGAATTCAAATTAATTATTTAATATTTATGTTATGATTCAAATTAATTATTTATATTTTAAATAATTCAAACAAGAATTCTAATCAATTAAAATATTCCAAATTTGGACAACCTCTATAATATAGGCATAAACAATAAATCAAATACTTACATACTAAAAAATAAGAAATTAAAAATATATATAACTTCTCTTTATCAATATATCACACTAATATTTTATACATATAATTAAAAATATAATTCATTTTATTAATTAAAAATGGTAAAATCAGCGGTTGAATCAGTCCGACCGATTGAACCGCGTACCATTGGTTCAAATGAGATCTCTCTCCCTAGGTGAGAGTGTGGACTCATCTTGCCCATTGATCTTAAAAAATGAACGGATGTGGATTTGGTTCAAATGAGACCACCCTCCCTAGGTGAGACAGTGTGGACTCATCTTACCCATTGATCTTAAAAAATGAACAGATGACTAATTCAGTTTTTTTAATTATTTCCTAATTTTTGTTGATCTTAAGGGTAAGGTTGTAATTTTGTAATTCAAAATAGTGGTCCCAGCGGGTTTTCTAGAATGTTTGACTTTTTGAAACTGTTTTTATGGGTTGAGATTGAAACTGCTGGATTTAGTGGCGTAATTTAAGGAAGCAGTTTTCTTTCCAAATATTTTAATTTTACAATATAGTTAGGGTTCTTCTACTACTTAATTAGCTATCAAATAATGCATATTTAGTTATTTTGTTGGTACTGTTTTACAAAAATAAGACATAATTTAATATAACGTACTACATATTTAGTTATTCTACACTGCATAAATAAGTTCAATATAATGCATATTTAGTTATGAAAATGAGATGTTGGTTTTTGGAAATTATGAAAATGAGATGTTGGTTTTTGGAAATTATGAAAATGAGATGTTAAATAATGTACTGCATATTTAGGTATTCCACACTGCATAAATAGTTTCTAGCTATAATGCATAGTTAGTTTATTTTGATGCATAGTTTATGACGCCTTGCATAGTTGGGTATATTATACTACATATTAGTTTTTTAATGATGCATAGATAGTTTTCAGATAATGCATATTTAGTTGATTTTTGTTTCATATTTTCAAATATGTAATATCCTACAGATATATGCATCGTTTCATAAGTATATGTGCATCGTTTCATAAGTATCTATACATTATTTCATAAGTATTTATGCATCGTCTGATTCGTGAAAATTACAGTTTTTTAAGAGTTTATGTTAATGGTCATTTTCGAGATCTCCATCGATGTCTACACCATATATGCATCGTCTTATCCATAGTTGTTTCTTCATCTGGAACAGAAATCATCTTATTCTTCATAATTTTTTTCTCTCTCATAACATTAGTTTATAAAGTGTGGGTTAAATATAAACCAGTTCGAGTTCTTCATCGTTGATTTTTCATTTGAAACATAAATCAAATATTCTTCACTATTTTTTTTTCACAGTTCGAGTTCTTCTATTTGTGTTAATAGAGGAATTGAGAGAGAGAGAGAGAGAGAGAGAGAGAGAGAGAGAGAGACGTGAGAGAGAGGGGCGTGAGAGAGAGAGAGAGAGGGAGAGAGACGTGAGATTTGAGAGATGGATGAGTGAGAAAGATATTTGATTCCATTTTTGTAACTACCTTGTTATGTTATTTTACCCTATTACCCTTATGTTGATTAAATTAATATTTTAATATAATTTTTATCCATTAATAAATCACACTCATTGATTAATAGTGGGGGATAGTGTCTCACCTAGAGACATGGTCTCACTTGATCCTCCCTTATATATATATATATATATATATATATATATATATATATAAGGATTGGATCAAATGAGACCACATAATTAGAGCGAGACTAATTTCGTCCACAAACGTAATTTAGATGGTTGAGATTTACCCAATATTAATTGTCTTTTTTATTTTTTTAAATCAATAAAGGGTAAGATTGTAATTTTATAAAACAGGTCTCCCTAAATAATTATCATCCCCGTGTCTGCCTCTTGTTTCTCTCTCTTCAAACAATCGCGAAATAAACATGGATCTTTGTAGAGATTTTTTGTTGTGGTTAATTTGATTTTGATCGGTGGGTGATGGAGTCAGGAGATGGGAAGATTGGTGACGGGGAATTGCCATGGAATTTCCGGTGAGCGATGGAGCTTTGTCATGCTCGCCCGACCATGCCTCCGTGGCTCGGAGGAGGCTTTGAGCCGAAGACGCCGCCGCCTTCATGTGGAGGAAATCGAAGCCAAACTTGCGAGATCGATCTTCGATATTTTTGTGTGTTCTTAAATTTGAAAATCGAACTTTTGTTGTGTTGATATGCTTAGTTTGGGAATTGGAAGCCAATAAGGTGAGATTCACCAAAATATCAGCCATTTCATTGTATGATAAAGCATCGGTTAATGGGAGTCCGAGAGATATTTTTGGGGGTTCAGAATAAAGGACAGGATTGGAGGATTGGTGAAGAAGACGATGCTGACGTAGAGAAAACGAGGGCCTATGAGGAGGCAATTATGATTAATGTACACTTATATATTTTTCGATGTATACTTAGATGTGTTTTGCTATATAAGTAGTTAATTTTTTATGTATGTATTTATGTTGTTGTATACTTATGTTTTTTGCTGTATATTTATATGTGTTTTGTTGTATACTTATATATGTTTTGTTGTACACTTATATTTTTGTTTGACAATTGTAATATACAGTAAAAATATGTTAAATATACAACATAATAGTGTTAAATATACAATAAATATATGTTAAATACACAGTACAATAATGAGTGTGATTTTCTCTCTCTCTCTCTCTCTCTCTCTCTCTCTCTCTCTCTCTTTCTTTCTCTATCTCTCTCTCTAATTGATTTACTTAATCCACGGTCCCCACATGTTAATGAGCGTGATTCTCTCTCTCCCTCTCTATAACTGATTCCTTGATTCACGGTCCCCACATGTTTTTGTTTGACCATTTTAATATGCAGTAAAATTATGTTAAACATACAGTAAAATAGTGTTAAGTATACATCAAATATATGATAAGTGTACAACAAAGCGCATGGGGCAGAGCCGTGCATGCATGATTTTTCTCTCTCCGGTAGCGATTTTTCTCTCCCCACATGATTTTCTCCCTCCTAATAACCGATTTCATATTTGGATGGTCCCCACATGTTTATTTTGACAATTATACCCTTATTTTGCCTTAATTAAATGTTTAATGTAATTTTAACTCCTATTTATCTTAGCCATTGATATAGATAAAGGAGGGTTGAGATAGTCTACGTTGTCTTTTACTATAATATTTGGTCTCATTGGATCCTCCCCTATATATATATATATATGTGTGTGAAAGCAAAAGTTGTTAAAAAAAACGAAAGTGGGACAAAAACAATTATGTAGCCCCGTGGCATGGAGGCGAAAATCATTGAATAACCAAACATAAAAAAAAAAGAATGTAAATAACGATTAATCTTTATCTTGTAATGTTAGAAGAGGAATATCATTCAGATTTTCATTTGTAATTTTGTATTGCATTTTTATCTGGATAACATATATACATCATGTATATAAAATATTTTCATAAATCGACACTCAAACATATAAAATATAAAATATAATGTAAAATTATCTGAAGTGGTACTAATATTAATAACAAATAGATATAGTTCAACCACATATTGGGAGTTTTTACAAAAACTCTTGCTTATCGAAGAAGTGGTTTATTAAAGTAGAAGTAAAAGTATAATTGGGAATTGAAAATTGGCAGTGTTTGAAAATAGAATTAAAATTTGAGAATCAAAAGTTGAGAGTATTTGGTGAAAAAAGTGTTTATCAGCAGTAGAAGCATAATCTAAAGCACTCATCTTCCTACTTTTAGATTGTGATTAAATGAAGCAGAATCAGAAGTACAAGTTGGGACTTGCAAACATTAAAAAATATTTTTAAGACAAAAAAATGAGAAATACATTTTTTAGTGATGGCAAACACTCCCATTAAAAAATAAATTTCATATATAGAACTAGGTATATAAAGTGTTTGGAACTAAATGAAAAATAATAAATAATGATTAAAATCCTCTTAGGACCAATTAGAACTAGAACAGTTTCTTTAGTTTTGAATGGTAATTTATTGATTCTAATTCTAATAATTGATTATATTAAATACATAACCAAATAAAACACAAAAGAAAGAAAGAAAAAAAAACAAACAAAAAAGAGAGAGTGGAAGATGTCTTAAAAAAGTAAAGGTTTGTTCTTTTATGAGAGGAAAAGACAGAGTAATTAGGTGGTGTTTGCTTAAGAAGATAATTAATTAGAAAACCAGGTTTGTCAGCAAGATTCACTTCCAAGCACACAACCTGCTGTAAAGTCAACACCCAAACAGTATCTTTTCTTACTTCCAAAATCTCAATTATATTACTCTAATTATGTTACTCTTAATATTACATCCCCATTTAATTTATTAATCATCTCTGAAATTCGTTAAGCAATTAATGTGGATCTTTGTCATCCTTTGAGAATGATCAAAGAGTATGTCTGTCCTGCTGTCATTACAAATTTAATATACCATAGTTTATGTTGTGGTGAATATCTACATTCACATAACAAAATTAATTCTTTAAATTTTTAAAAATAACTTCAATAACATATAATAGTTTTATGAGATATTAAAATTTTGTATCTCTATATTTTGTTTGAGTACAATCCTAGAAGTTGTGAGAAATTATGATAGGGGTGGGTGTGTTGGGGATCGAACCCAGGTAAATTATGTGAAACTTGAGTATTAAACCACTTGTACCACACTCGATCCCCAAAATTTTCAATAACATATAATAGTTTTATGAGATATTAAAATTTTGTATCTATATATTTTGAGTACAATCTTAGAAGTTGTGAGAAATTCTGATAGGGGTGGGTGTGCTGGGGATCGAACTCAGGCAAATTCTGGGAAACTTGAGTATTAAACCACTTGTGTCACACTCGATTCTCAAAAGTTTGTGTATATATATATATATATATATATATATATATCATAAATAATGAACTGATAAAATTGCTCAATTTTTTCTTTAATAAAGGGACTTATTCATGAATTTTTTCTTATTTAAATAACATGATATTTACTAATTACTTTTTTATATATTCAATACATATATAAGTTTTACTATATATAATATGACTTTTATTGTACATCCTCACACATAAATGTTTTATTCTACAAAATAATTTAGTATTTTCTATCAAAATATTTTTCTAAATTAATCGCGGGTTAATTTTAAGTTATTTTAGGATTCGAACTCAACCGTCCGAGACTTGGATCCAATGAGTTAGACTCACTAGACCTTTTTAATAATTTTCAGAAGACTAAGAGTTTTTTTATACGGTAATAGCTAAAACTTTATAATAATTTACATTTTAATAATCAAATATTCATATCAATCGTCTCATGGATTTAAATCTGTGAAGCAGATCCATGTCCGATTGCATCTTTGAAAATATTAGAGGTGAGATTTTTGTAACTATAAGAAGACCGGTGGCATTTTCGTAAATATAAAAGATAAGTTCAATGTTGGATTAATGATCCAACAATCTCCACTTGGGCTATATGTGTAACCTTATAATTATGTATTGTAAAAATAAACATATGAGCTCAACTTTGTTGTCATAACCAAATGTATCTGTAATCAATTCGGTCAATTAATCGTAGCAACATAGGATCATAGTGATCTTCGTTACATTTATTGTAACTCGACTCATTAATGTCCGCGTGTGCCAATATAATTAAATGACATGGATCATGCTTATTCATTGGTGTTACAAAAATTCTACCACTAGGTTACTGATCCTGTCAAACCTCCTCTTTTTTAAAAAATAACATACTAAAATTAAATAAAAATACATAACATATACACGTATATGCATGGCTGAAGAGAATATTGATTTCAAAAGAAAAAAGAAAAAGAAGGAGAAGAAGAGAATATTAGCAGAGAATGGTTTGGCCTTTCAATAATTGTTTTTTAACAAAGGTATTTGTCCCCACCTGAGTGACATCTCACCAGCCATGTTCAATCCCATGTTTTTTGGACCTACAAATTACTACTTAAATTTGTTTTTATAATATATGAATTTCAAGATGTAAATTTGTGATGTCCCACTCAGGGCGTAGCCAACTGCACTAATTACCCCTAGCCCAAAATATTTTCCCTATCCTAACTACTTTTTACCTTTAAGAAAAACATATAATATTTTTCAAATTTTTCCACTAAAAAAATAGGATAAAAAAAATTTTGGGGTGCGGGGGGACCGGGGTGACCCCCTAGATCCGCCCATTGTCCCACTTAGACTATACAAAAAAAAAAAACAAATTTGGAAATTTCATAATTGGGTACTATAGACTCTTTTATTAAATTGAGCCCATTGTGTCCGGATCTCGCTTCTAAATCCCCACCCAGTAGAACTGAGACCTAACGAAGGGTGAAATAAGTTGCTAATGGAGCATTAGACATGCAAGGAGGAATACAAAGTAGTTGTTAATAGAGTTCGTTGTTAAATATGTCAAAAGTAGGGTTGTGCACGGGACTTGGAGATCACCGAAATCGAACCGATATCCGGACCGAAAGATCTCCGAACCGAAAATATTCGTTGACTTTTTGACTTTCCACGAACTGTAATGCACCGTACCAAAAATATTTATGGTACGGTTCCGAGATTTTTCAAATACCGTCATCGAGAACTGCATCTTAGAACTACTCCAACCGAGGGACCCAAGATAGAACCGATTTTAAAGATTTTATATAAATACATATACATTATTTTTATGTTATTTTTATTTTGATATTGAATTAACTACAAATTATTTGAAATTAAACTGAATATAAAGCATATTTTTAAAAAAACCATAATACTGCAACTATTATGAATTTTAAAAAACTTTGATATTAATAATAGAGTAAATCATTTGAAATTTAAATTAGTTAAATGATTAGTAAATTGCACTTAAAAGAGAAACAAGTAATAGTACCATATTATAACAATATAAAAATATCATATTTTAATTTTTACCACATCACATAAATTATAAATATAATTTTATTGATTATGTTAAGTTGTTAAGTAGGAGACATTGAGATTATAAATTTAAACAAATTTTTTATTTCATGTTAATTTATAAAAATATTAGTTAATTATAATTGTTCTATGTCAATAGAAGGACAATTGCCCAAATAATAGACTATTATTGTATTACGGAGGTTATTAAGCCTAGAATTTTTGGATTGTGTTACCTATTATACTTTTAGTTTTTATTTTGAGACTACGCTAAAAAGAAAATAAAACTCTAGAAGTATATTCGTTTGATGATTTTTATATTGATTTACTTTTTTCTTTTTTTTTATTCCAAATTTGTATGTTTTATTTATGGCTAATCTCCGAATCTCCATTTCGAACCGAACCATACCGTCTCGTCCCATTAGAATCGAATCTCCCAATCGTCCGAACTTTCGCTACGGTTGGGACGGAGATTTTTACCCGACATTGGTAAAAACCTACTTTCCCGTCCTTCAACGTTTTCCGGATTCGATTCACCACCAAAGCAAATATTTCCTTTTTCGATCTGCCCAAAACCACTGGAATTCCGAGATACATTGCATGTTTATCCACCAAAATAACCCCCAGGCTCCGAGCTAATTTGGCTTCTTTCTCTAATTACAGCCATTTATTGAAGGATATCTCTGACTTCTCTAAGTTAATCCACTACCCCGAGGCCCGTTCATAAGCCATGATTATCTCTTTTGTGCACTCTATCTCCCTATCATTTTCCCTCCCAAAAATGATATTATCATCGACAAAAAATAAATGCGACACCTCTAGTGCTCTTCAACTAATTCTAATGTCGTGTATCCTTTGATCCACTTGTTGGAAAAATCAGATCCCACATTCATCCCATACACTCATACAAACCTTTGACTCACATCTTTCTTCCAACTCTCCATACTAGGGGATACAAGAAAGAAATTTAATTAGAGTCAAACCATAAATGTTAAAGTTTACTTGATTGGTGCAATTAAATCCACACCACATGGGTTCCTTAAATAGCCTTAAGGTTCTCATAACTTTTGTTCTCAAATCATATGTGGGATATCAACCCCTTCTTTTATTTTTTACACCAAAAACCAACAAACTCCACCATGACGAAATAAAAGAAGCTTCATTGTCTTCACCGACAATCATGATTCTCAAACCAGAAAACCATTATTCTCAATCTAGAGAACAACCTACTCCACCATATGAGTAGATCACTTAAAATAAGTCATTCTAAGAATTTCATTCGACACATGTTGAAAACAACAATTTGAAATTTATGGTGCAACTTCCAATTATTGGCTCTCATGGAATTCCTTGATCATCGACAAAACACGGAGACCTTGTATTAATCCCAAATCGATACCCCGTGTACATTCCACCACACACTTTACATCCATGTCAAGCCAATGTCCGTGTGAATTCCACCACACCCCGCATACATGACAAGCTAATGCATGTGTGCAAATTCTTGGACCCGCCAACATAACCACATCCTCTTTTATGTCAACTTGACATACCAAAAAGGACATACATTTTCTCATCAAAGAAAATCCCTACTGTCATAATGTTAACCCAGATTAGGAGTTATTTGTCAGATTAGTTCCACCTCTACTTTGACAGTTCACCTTTAAAGCATTATGTAACCCCGATTGTACCATCACATCCTTAACTTATACTTTCCATAAGCCAAAGTTGACATTTCTATCAAATTTCTCCAACTACTTGAATAACCTTAGCTTGATAAACAACCGCCTCAAATGAGACCCCCAGAACCCACTCAAGAAATCTTTTATGATGTGGAAGGTTAGACATCGCTGCAACCACATAGCATACTCAAAATTTCAAGAGACTCGGCCCAGGCTCTGATACCACTTGTTTGAAAAATTGAATCCACATTTATCCCTTAAAGTACTCTTACAAGCATTTGACTAACTCACACATCTCTCCCAACTCTCTATACTAGAGAATACAAGAAATAAATTTAATTAGAGTCAAACCACAAATGTTAAAGTGTATTTGGTTGGTGCAATTGAAAATACACCACATGGGTTCCTTAAATAGCCTTGAGGTTCCCATCACTTTTGTTCTCAAACCAACGTGGGATGAAAATCCCTTCTTTTATTTATAACACCAAAAACCAACACCACTATCGTTTATTGTTTTCATTTTTTTTCTCAATATAAAAGTACATCAAGTTAGAGAAGTAAAAACAATTAAACTGCAATATGATCACATAAAACGAAGGATGTTAAGAATGAAAAAATATATTGTTGTGATATAATTAAAATGATGGTCCACCTTAGATATTGACTACATCTAGACTAGCCTTTCCACGAAGATATTTGCAGTTGGAAAAAAAAGTGGATCCCCAAGGGTTGGCCTAGCGACCTTAAGGTTGCAATTGCACCTCAAGGTCAGGGGTTCAAATTTGACTATCGTGGAGTGAGGGGTTTGTCCCTCCTCCCAAGAGATTAGGATCATTCCTGGGAAGGACAGATATCCCATAATACGAAGGAAGTGTGGGGTTTATATCCCCGGTTGGTGTGGGAATACTCTGGGTCGTCCAAGAGATTAGGACCATCCCTAGGAAGGACGAATGTTCCATAGTACAAAAGAAGTGTGGGATCTGTGGCCCCGTTTGGTGTGGGAATACTCTGGGTCGTCAAAAAAAAAATGACAGTACTAGTAAGTAATTTTGTGATTTACATATGCTTAGAAACAATTAGATCTTTAAAATGGATAATATATGGTAACACTATTGCACTATTTAAGTTAATAATAGATTTCATGTTTAGCCCTTGCTCAGTATATCTGTCACTCACCAATTATTTCATAAAGTTAAGCAACTGAACTAATAATAATGGTGGCGGTTGGGGTTTGCCCCTCCTCCTCTAGAGATTAGGACCATCCCTGGGAAGGACGGATGTCCCATAGTACGAAAGAAGTGAGGGTCTGTGCCCCAAACTGGTGTGAAGATACTTTGGGTCGTCAAAAAAAACTAATAATAATGGTGCAATATTCCTGTCAAAAACAAATAATAAAATTTAATCACAGGTGGCATTCTTTATTTCATTCTCAATTTATCCCTTAACAATTAAGTTGTTTATGGTCTGACTCGACCTTCATATGTCAAATGGGCCGACCAGGCCGGATCTAGTTTGATTCAACCCGCTTTTGTGGCTCAAAACACATGGGAAATTGACACCAATGCCTTCCTATTTATGACCGGTACAAGCAAAATACTAGGTTTTAACCAAAATTACCTAACAATACATTGACCGCATTTTAATATCAAAAAATACGCTCAAAGCCAACACATTCCCACACAATACGCTGCATATAAAAACAACAACCAAAAACAGAGTTGCAGATCCAGAACGCAACAACCAGAAACAAGTGTGCAAACACTGTGCGAAGGAGAAGAACAAACAGTATGAATGTTCGAGCAAAGAAAGAGGAATCGAACTGCAAATTAGTAAAACAAAGGAAAACACAGGACAAAAAATAAGGTACCAAACACCAATCTAAAAAAAACAATGCTTAGTTATTCTGAAAAATTATTGTTTATATCAATGCGCATCTATTTTCACATGCAAACTGATAATTGAATATATATATATATACACATCAGATGAAATTGAGATTGTACCACGAATTTGCGAATAGAGAATTTGATCAAAATGAGTGTTTCAATATTATAAAATGTTTATTTTGTTAGAAATTTAATACAAAATCCTACAATTTTTGATTGTCATGAAAATCTAAACATTAACATGTCTGGATCCCAAAAAACTACATGCAATCATTTAGATAATTGTTTCAAAGTTGTTTCATTGATGTTGAAAAAGTGTTTCTATTCTGCATGGGAAGCACATTGTTTCCCCTGTGCAAGGGAATTGTTTCATATTTGTTTCAATGATGTTTCATTCATGTTTCAAATAGGATAAAATTCTACAGTACCATGGATAAAATTCCAGCAGTAGTATACCACAAGGGAGAATGGGCAGAGAACATGGATTATATCAAATTCGAGATAACGGGGATCCTAATTCAAATGGATTTCACTTCATCACACTGCATGAAATTTTAGAACAACAAATACTGGTCGTGAGAGATGAGGAAAAATCTGATTAAGTACAAACCGAGAGAATCTCGCCACCATTAAAGATTGAAAATTACTTCAACTTGAAGTTCTATTTGGAAGTAAAAAGCAAAGAAGAAGATTGGATGAAGTTTCCTCTGTGCATAGACCTACTAGTTAATTCAGAAAACCAATTACTCTTGAAATCAAAAGAGACAAGCTTGCAAGAAAAAATAACACAACAAAATGCAATGGATGGAACCAGCAGCATATCAGTAGAGAGCTCAACAATGGAAAACATGGGCTAAAATCTCATTGACTACATCGACTATGCAAACCTAATCATCAAAAATGTAGTTCAAGAAACATTGAAAATCCAAGAATCTATTAATTTTGAAGAACAAATCCAAATAGGAAATGTCTACAACAACAAGGACGAATTGATAAAACACATCAGCTGTTTTGCATTGAAAAATCAATTCCAATATAAGGTCAATAAATCGTGCAAAAAGCAATACCACATAAAGTGCCTGGATAAAAATTGCAATTGGCATTTGAAAGCATCATCAAGAACAAGGACAACAAAGTTCATAGTAAGAAAATACACATCAACCATACTTGTCCGCTCGATAAGAGAATGAATGACAATAGACAAGTTACTGCAAAAATGGTTGGAGACATTATAAATTAAAGTACCTCAACAATATCAAAACAATGTACACACCAACAGATATAATAAGAGACATGAAGGATGAGCATGGAATAAGTCTCGACTACAGAAAGGTTTGGAGATCAAAAGAGAAAGCACTCGAAATAATAAGGGGTAGGTCGGATGAATCTTATCAGAAACTACCAGTTTATCTTTACATGTTGGAGAAAACAAATCCCGGATCGATTATTGAAATAGTAAGAAGAGAGGATAACACATTACTCTTCTTGTTCATGGCTATAAATGCATCAATAAAGGGATGGAAACACTGTAGGCCAGTGGTTGTTGTTGATAGTACATTTCTGAAAGTAAGTTACGAGGGGATTTTGTTGTCTACATGCACGCAGGATGGGAATGGGAGCATTTTCCATTGGCTTTAGCAATAGTGGATTCTGAAAATAATGGATCTTGGGTATGGTTTTTCACAAAGATCAGACAAACATTTTTTCTAAGGGAAGACATGTGCATAGTTTAAGACAGACATATCAGCACAGAAACAACAATAAATGAGGTACATATTATAAAATATTTCATGATGTGATGAAAATAGATGTTTCAAATACGTTTCTTTAATGTTTCACATATAGATTTCAAAAATAATTTCAGTCACAACAATTCTGAAAAAAAAAATATTATTTTAATGATTAGGTGTATCCTGAAGTATCCCATGGACTGTGCATGTATCATCTCCTAAACAATTTGAAGACAAACTTCAAAAAGAAAAACAACGAAATAAGGGAGTCATTCATAGCAAAGAACAAAAGCCACACGGAGGACGAATTTGAAAAACAAATGTCTGCACTTGAAAGAGTGAACAACAAAATCATACCTTACTTGTCTACCATCGGATACGAGAAATGGACATGACTACACTGTCGCAACAAAAGATACTTTCTCATGACATCCAATATTGCAGAGTCGTTGAATGTAGCAACGGTAGCAGGGAGACACCTACTTGTAACAACATTGCTCGAGTACGTGAGATCATTAGTTCAAGATTGGACATGCAGGTATCGAAACGAAGCAAGATCAACATTTACAAGAATGACAAAAATAGCTGAAGACTATATGGGGAAAAACTATACGATTTCTCAAAATTTAAGAGTAATTTACTACAAATCTGAAATAAGCTTCTTGTTTCAAAATTGTTTCTCACATGTTTTATTTTTGTTTTCAAGTGAAAAGATCAAAATGATTTTCTCTTTAAAGTCACAGAATCAGAGAAAATATTTGTTGTGGACCCTGAGAAAAGGACTTGCACATGCAACAATTTTCAAATTGATGAAATTCCTTGTCCATATGCTATAGCAGTACTAAAAGAATTGAATGAAGATCCGTACCGGTATTGCTCGGCATACTACATGAAGGAAACAATGGAAACAACTTATTCAGAAACAGTGTATCCAATCCCGCATGAAGATAACTGGATCCTGACACCAGAAATTGAAACAATGTGGACTCTTCCACCGGAAGGCAAGGCCGAATATGGAAAGCCAAAGAAAAGAAGATACAAGGCAGCTTGAGAGAAAATTTTCAAAAATAAATGGGGAAGGTGTGGGCAACATGGACACAATAGACAGACATGCGAGGAATCAACCGAAAATAAGATGCATTTAATTACACCATATTCCAATTGCTTACATACATGTCAATTTAAATGCAGATTAATACAATGGAACACAATGCAATTGTTTCAATAAAAACTCATTCATGTTGCTTTATAGTTTCTTATATGTTTCTTATTTGTTTAGTTATTTTTGCATTGCCGCAACTCCGTAAAACACAAAAATCAAGCATACAAAAACTAGAAAACTAAAACCTTCCAAACACCCATGAATGCCAAAAACAAAATCATACATACTGTTCCACAAAACATCAGAGTGATTCAGATTCTGTCACATGCATACTTCAAAATACTAAAGAAACTAACTAAAAATACAGACATGTACCAAAAAAACTATACTAACAAACTATTAAAATATAAGTAAAGCATATTGTTCCGTGTGACCATAAACAAATCTCGTATAGAATTCTTCTTTGACAACGATTTCCTTGCATGTCTTCAAGTGGGGGGATGATTTCAATATCACTATTGTCTTCGTCTCCGTTCTGCTGCTTCAGCCTTGCGTTATTGTATAGCAGGTGAGTATACCTCATCCGTTCTCTTTCAATGTCGAAGTCTTCCTACGATAGTTTTCTTCCCGAGAGACAAAATACAAAGATAGCAAGCTACAAATACTCGTAGTCACTAAAAAAAAAAAGGGGGAACCCATTTAAAACATAATATAAAAACACACAAAAATAAAACACAAATAAAATAGGATACAAACAAAATATTATTTTTCGAGTTGAGCAAGGAAGATCTCTAACAACCAAAATCTTGAATGGAGCATTAATGTCACTAGAGTAAGGGCCAGAACCAAGAGCAATGCCCTGGTGCCCTTCGTAGAATGCTACCATTGAAAGAAAATGAGGCGACAACACACTTTATAGGCTTGATAGCTTTCTAGCTATTTTTACAGTCTGGAGTCCACGGAGTGAATTGTACGGATAAATAATTCTCTCTTGAATGCTCAACCTCCCAAGGACCCAGTGTTCCATGTCAACACAATGAATAGGAAACAAGATATGATCAACCTCGGACCATGGCTTTCCATAACTATATCAAAACCCATAATATAGTCAACCACATAAGAATTCAAGTTAATCATGGAAGTGTCAAAATTTTTCTTCTTCCTCTTGTTGACAAGGGTGAACCGGCCGTAGTTACTTTGCATGCATCTATCAAATATCAGGTCCGTGATAGTAAATCTCACAGCACAATGCCCGTACATATACTTCTTGTACTAGTAAGAAACACGTGCTTTGCACGTGATTCAAATAAATTTATTAAAATATAAATAATTTTATTGATGAACATTTTAAAATGTTTTACAAATAAATATGTACTATGTAAACAGTAAATACTTGGATTATTAAAATTGAAATACTTCAAAGTATTAATGTATATTTTGTTTTATCGAAGTATAATCTACATGAACGATTAAGTAAATCTTTCAAAAAACTCAATACAACAAAAAAATTATTATAACAATAAAATAAGTTTTTATATTAGTTTATGATCATATTAATCAATCTTTTGTGATAGTTTAATGGCAATGAAAGTATTTTTCTTAATTAATTCCAAATTTTTTTTTTAAATTAGCGATTAGTCGGTAATTTATGAGCTAAAAATTGATATATCGCAAGTTATTACATTAATTAGAAATTTAATGAGTTGGGAAGGATGGAAGGGAAGATATAAATCTAAACAATACTGGAATACACAGCTTCATATCAACATCATTACAAAGAGTGAGCAATATCACTTTAACTACAAACTCGTATAAAAAATTTAAAATTTAGTAATTACTTCTTTACCAAAATCAAGAATAACCTCATGAGTTTCTTTGTAATTTTTTTTTTCTCGAAAAACATAGAAAATAAAAGTTAATATTATCTGGGTATGATCGTGTGCTTACTTCTTTCATTATCTCTAACTTCTTCGATTAAAGAAACATAACTCAAAACATATATTAAAGTACAAAATATGTGCCAAACAAAATAAGACTTTTCATAAAGAATCTTAATTCTAATGCCACAATGAATATTTTTATCATAACAATTACACTTAAAGTTATAGCAATCTATTTATTTTAAGGGTGGTATTTAAAATAATGAACCTTAACCCAATATAGATGAAAACTAATACATTATGTTATAAATGAAAAACGTGATAACTTAGAATCTAAATTTTGAAACTCTATCCAATTGATACAAAATATATTCACTTAATAAACAATTAAACCAAAAATAGTGAACAACAAAAGTTGTCAAATTCCACATTAAGCCAAACATCAACAATAAAATATAATATTTATTTAGTTTTATATTTGATAATTACTTTACAAAAACTTATTTCTTTTAAAAGAATCAGTAACTCAATTAGTTTTAGAAATATATATTATACTATTATAGATGATACTTATAGTTGAATTTGACTCTTTCTATTTATTATAAAATATATAGTTGTAAATTTTCTAAAATATATAGTTATACAAATTATAATTATTCATAATATGGTAAAATTAAATTATATTTATTTTATTGTTGTAATATATAATTATCCATGCGTTTTCATAAAACATTAATGCCTTCATGGAAGAAACGAATATATATATATATATATATACACTTTAAGCTTTATTTAAAAAAAAAAAAAAGTTGAAATTTTTTGATCAAATAAGAAATATACTTACTAAAACTTTATTCTTCAAGTCGCAAAAAATCCTTGTGGTTTCTTTATCTTTCTCCCACATTAAAAAGTATATATAGTATAATTCGCAAAAAATATATCCTTCAACTATCCTCTGGTCCTTCCTTGGACGTAGAATTCAAAGTACTTGGCATGACATGTGGTCATTTCGCTCCAATTTAGTATTATATATGGTTTAACATTGTTAATTTGATATATAAATAGTCTTATGAATATTATATTTATACCTAATTAATTTGTAATTTAACAAATACCAAAGTTTGACACATGTATCAAATCCTTTCATATTAAAAATTATTTCCTTCCATTTATTCATTTTATGAAAACTTCACATATATTTATTTACACACTTTTTATTTCTAAGTTTTGTCACATTTTTTATATGCTTCATTTTGTAAAAGTTTAAGATATTTTATACTTGGATTTTTTAATAATTATTTTTTTTATGCTCGAATCTTATTACTCTATAATGGTGTTCTTTTAAGTAAATCAATTTATTTTATCGAAAAAGTCGTATTATATATATATATATATATATATTATGAATGTTTTTAATTTTTCTTCAGCATGATACGCATATCATTTTTAGCTCTTTACTTTAATTTTTGAACCTTTTATATGCTTTATTTTGTTAAACACGAAACTATTTTTTAATAACTTAGGTATTAAAGATTTGCACAAATCCCACAATATAAGTAGTAAATAAATATTTTTAATGGAATAGAAGTGACTGAAATTATAATAAAATTTGAATAAAGAAATAATTTTAACATTGACTGAATAATATATTTTTGTCTAATCAAAAGGTTTTCAAGAAACCATCCAACAATTCACACTTTTAATATATAAGTATAAGTATAGATAAATATATAGAAAAACAAAGTATAAGTATATTATAGATATTTAGATATTGATAAATAAAATTGTTTTATACATATTTATTTGGTTCGCGGATTTATCATAAGTATCCTATTAATTTTTAATTTTTATAATCTTTTAGTAGGGTAATTTTTAACTCGCAATCAAGTGTCACTGGAACACTCAAATTAATATGTATTGAAACACTTCTGAAAATTTTCTTTAAATTTTGCTAATAGGAAATATATGTCAATTTTAACCCTATCACACTTAATGTTTCTTTTAATTACTAATTTATATCATTCTTATTTGTCATTAAATCATACATTTTCTATTGATAATATAAATTGAAATCATATATATCTTAATAAAGAACAACAACTTTAAAACCAAAGTTTATGAGTGAGATATAAATATTATTTTGTAAAAGTCATATTGTTATCCATATTTAGAGTCTAAAAGGACATTTATTTTGTCGCAAAGAAAATGCTCCGTCTTTCTTCTTGTTGTTCTTTGTTAATTTCTTTTGTAGTTTCGTCCATTAATATTTTAGGCGATGAAAAATAAAAAGCACAAGAAAAACAATTCAAATAAAAAAAGAGATTACTCTTTCTTATACCTCCACATTAAATACTAAAAATTTATCTCGTTAGGGTAGAAAATATTCCTATTATCTAGGTTTAGCTTACTTTTTATTTTTATTTTTTTTGAGCAGGAGACTTTTATATTATTTTTAATATACTTTCTTTAAAATAACATTTATTTATTTTGCAAAAAAAATGTGTTAGGTCTTTCTTCATCTTTTTCTTTGTCAATTTTTTGTACTTCCCTCCTATTTTTCAGGCCATAAAAAAAAAGAATGTAAAATAATACATTTCAAATAAAACAAAGACTTCTCTTATTTTATATGCTCTTTTTCATACCTCCATAATAAAAAAATATAATTTTATCTCATGGTTAGTTTAGATGTATTTCCATCATCAAAGTTTAGTTTATTTCATGACTTTTTTATTTAAGTGTGAGATTAATATTGTTATATCATTTTAAATATATTTTTTTAAACTCATTATGATAATGATGGGATTGTCTTATTAAAAAACATCCTCAAAATTATTAAATATATATATTTGAGTCTAAATTAAGATATAAAATGTTAAAAGGTACATCCTTTAAAAAATGAGAGATAGATTTGATAGTTCAAGGGTATTTGCATTGCAAATCATGTATTTTGCACTCTTTTTTATATAATCAAAACTTCTATGATTAGAATGTTTATTTCTTTTCCTTTTTGTTTCAATTGTAATTTAATATTTTATTTTCTTCTAAAATTATTATAAATATATTTTAATTGTTTAAAAATACAAAAAAAAAGTTATAAATATACAACTTTGCATAATACTCAACTTTAAACCACTAAAAATCTATTATATAAAGTCTTCTATACATGTTTATAACGTATCGTTGGAAAGCTTTCGGAATGTAGTTTAATATGAAACCAGTAGTATTTTAAAATCCAAGATACATTAAAAGTTACAATTGAAGAAAATATAAGAAAAATTTAGGATATAAAAGGTCACTTGTCTTGTAACTAAATAAATTTAAATAAATACCAAATTACTTCATTACCCCTAAATTAACTATGCTAAAGGGATACTTTTGTCCAATCAAAAGTTTCAAAAAACCTTTTAGCCTATTCACACTTTTATAGTAGTATAGATATAGATATAGATATACATAAAGACATAGATATGTAATAAAACAACATGTCCATATACTGCAAAGGAATTAAACAAAGAGTAAGAACACAAAAACAAAAATAGGAAAACAACAACATAAAAATAGTAACTTACCGAAGAAGACAAGTACTCGTCAACATAGTACAGACTATGAAACCATGATTTTTGCTTCACCTCGCATAGGCCAAGCTTTAACGAGGGATCAATCTTGTCATCCTCTTCCGAATAACGTTTTGGCCTAAAACATAAATAAGTTAAAACATTACAATAATGTTTCATAATCGTTGCAAAACAGAATAATTTTTTTTACCCTTGCGAAATAAAACCTTTGGAAAGCCACTCACTCAGACCATCATTAAAATCGTCCAAACTGTCATAACCTTCACCAAGGCTATCATCCAATGGGCACCTTCCTTTAACCAACACTACTGAGGCTTCCTACCAGCATCCAAGGTCGCATCTTTCTCCTGATGAGTCGATTCCAAATCAATGTCCCTCAACTAAAATTCCCCCAACTACTTTTCCACTCACATCGCCAGATGATTCAAAGTGAGTGGTGAAAGGAGTTCTCAAAGCAAAATAGGGTTTTGAAACCCTCTTAGCAACACGGGATTGAGGAACATGTGATGTATCATACCCCTTGACACCAGGCTGCAATAAAACACGATACAAAACTGTTACAAACAAAATATAAATGACAAATTCAATGTCAAAACAAACTAGAGGCAAATATTAGGAACAAACCATTCCTGCAACAACTTGAGTTGCAGCATTCACAATAGAATCAAATTGATATTGGGTGAGATCATCAAAATCTTGAGACCCAATGAAACCATGTTCAACATGAACATTCAGGCCCTGAGATTCAACACCAACCTCTTGAAACCTTTCTTGAACCAAACGCAATATTCTCAATATTTTCTGCAAAATCCATCAAACCACTGATAGCAAGTCCATCACCATCATTATTAACCCCTTTATCCACCGACAAATCAACTTCTCCACCGACAAATCAACTTCACTACCAACAACAATTCCATCACCCTCATTAACAATCCCTTCAACCACAGACTCAACCCCAACTCACCACCAATATTGCATCCTTCAACAGCCTCTGATTTTTTTCCAAAGTGTCCGCCAGCCAGGGGACTACTGGTTCGCTCAGTGCTCTTTCAAACCAGTAGGGTCAACAACCTCCTTAGAAAATAACACAACATGAGTTTTAACATGTTGATCATCCACTCCCAATGACTCATTCTCAGACTCTGATGACAGTTGATTATCTTGCACTCCAATAACCTTGTCAGCTTCATCCACCCCATCACCAGCCTAAAAAGCAAAAATAAAAAAACATTATAAATCCAAATAAACAAGCAACAAAGATAAAAAAAAATAGTTAAACACAGGGGGGACAAAAAAAATAAGGTTACCTGAAGTTTCCCCTTAATGGCAGACAACTCAGACATAACAGTTTAAACTACTCTTCCAAGATTTTGTTAACGGAGTTCTTGAAAACCTTCAACTCCTTGGACAATTTATCCTGCTTTCGAACAACACCATCCAACGTGTAGTTCGATCCCAACTCAACATCCGGCTCATTCCTCTTCAAATTACCAATGACAAAGTCCCCATCAACAGAATCAAACGAATACTTGGACTCATCAAAAAATGTTGTAATATCCAACTGCAACCTCTCTTCATCTGATGGTCAAATATTCATCAACTTCAACTAAAACAAAAGGAAAACAAACAAAGAAAAAAAAAGTTGGAAACAACATATAGCTTGAGTTATGAAACAAAAAAACAAAAAAGTAATGTATTGAATGTTCTGCGAGCGATTGAAAATCATCATATCAAGATCATCGGACCTCACATTCTTATCTCTATCGGGCGTTGGACAACCCCAATTGAATACGGGGATACTGCGCGATACGGTTTGCAAATTTTATTGTTTACCTCACGAACAACATTCATAGAACCATATCTAGAAGGCCGAAGGAAAGCCTTTAAGTGCAGCAAAAATTTAGTGCGTTTAGCGGCCAGGCTTCAAATCCTCATCCTAAGGCTACTTCTGTGGAGCACTTGTTCCTCATTTCTCGATTGTCGGGTAAAACAAATCCCTTCCCCATGGATATGTGTTAAAATATTCACTATCGGCTAAATAAAAAAAAAGCCATATTCACAGAAGTCCCAGAAGAAAAAAGAGAAAAAAAAAATGCAAAAAATACAACGCCATCATCATTATTATCCCCCCCACACTTGTAATCTAAAACACTCCTCGATTGACTGCCTAATAAATTTTATTGTGCCAGAAAAATACTTCTGGAAGAACTCAGAAGTAACACCATCCCCACGAACAAAGGGCCTATTGCCAACACATTTCAACCCCATGACCAGGGCAAACTCCCCAACAGCAAATCTCAAAATTTTACCACAAACAGACACTAGGATCTCATCATTCCACTAATGAACAATCTACCTCTTCCACAACGAATGCACAAGTTGATTTTGGAAATAAACTTCATGCATGTCCAGAAAATAACTGAAACAAGTACGCTTAAGCGCATTCAACTGCGAATGGGATAACTTGTCCTTCAAATTTTTAATCACTTCAAAAAAAATCCAGAATTTATCCTAGCAGTTTACCAGTCTTTCGGATCAATCATATATTCATTACCCTAGAAACAACAAGGAAACAATAAATAAACAACACATCTTGTGCAGAAAAATTTGAAAAGTAATAAAAACAACAGATCAACAACATAGAAACACACCAGAAACAACACAGAAACAAAAACAAAATCATAGAACTTTAAATAACAAAAATAGATACAGTAAATAAAGAAGAAAACAATATACCTCAGCAACGTCCACGCCTCTAAAACCAACAGACTTCTTTTTAGGAGATTTTTCCTTAACAACTTATTTTCCAACATCATCGTTAGATTTCATCTTCCTCTTTTTAGACGATAAAGGAACTAGGGCTTCAGATTTCGAACCGCTTCTCAAAACTCTTGAACTAGCATCGACCTCTTCTCCATTTTCGAAGTAGAAAGGGTTTCTTAGAAGCCATGATATAAATACAAAACGAAAAACCACACAAAAAAAGAGCTTCAAAAGCGGCGGTTTCCACAGGACGGTTTCAAGAGAGGATCACGAGAGAAGTTAACGAAGTAGTTGCGAGAATCATACACTAAGTCATTTTGGGCAAAAATGGCGGACATGCAAGGTTGGAACCGAGACGTCGAGATGAAAGAGAGAGAGAGAGAGAGAAATGATAGATTAGACACGAAAAGTGAGAGCGTATTTAAGGAAAAAGTAAAAAAAAGCGTAAAACATTAATGAAAAACGTATAAATGGGATGAGTTAGCATTTTGGGGCAGGTAAAAAATAAGGGTATTTTGTATAAATATCTTGCCCGATTCGTTCGTTTTGATCGAGCCCATTGCAGTCGATGGCCCGTTGCACAAAATACCCTTATTTTTACCGGTTCCCAAAATACTAACGCATCCCATTTATCGTTTTTCATTAATGTTTTTGCTCTTTTGTATCCTATTTTATTTGTGTTTTTTTTTTGTGTGTTTTTATAATATGTTTTAAAACCATTACCCCTTTTTTTCTTTAGCATTGCAGAGTATTTGTACTTGCTATCTTTGAGTAATTTATCCTAGGAAAAAATGTCGGAGGAAGACTTCGACATTGAAAGAGAGCGGATGAGGTATACTCACCTACTATACAATCACGCAAGGATGAAGCGTGAACGGAGGCGAAGACAATAATGATATTGAAATCATCCCCCCCACTTCCTATTGATGCAAGGGAATTATTGTTAAAGAAAGAATTATGTATGAGATTTGTTTATGGTCACGGAACAATATGCTTTACTTATAATTTAATGGTTTGTTTTACGATTATTTGGTACATGTCGTATTTTTAGTTAGTTTCTTTAGTATTTGAAGTATGTATGTGTGAGAATCGAATCACTCGATATTTTGTGGAACACTATGTATGATTTTGTTTTTGGCATTCATGGGTGTTTGGAAGGTTTTAGTTTTCTAGTTTTTGTATGCTTGGTTTTTGTTTTACGGGAGTTGCGATGCATAAATATCGAAAACAAATAAGAAACATATAAGAAACTATAAAGCAACGTGAATGAGTTTTTATTGAAACAATTGTATAGTGTTCCATTGTATTAATGTCTGCAGCTTGACATGTATGATAGCAATTGGAATATGGTGTTATTATATGCATCTTGTTTTGGTTGATTCCTACATGTCCATCTATTGCGTTCATGTTGCCCCACCTTCCGCATTTATTTTCGAATATTTTCTCCCAAGTTGCGTTGTGTCTTCTTTTCTTTGGCTTTCCAGATTTGGCCTTGCCTTCCGATGGAAAAGTCCACACTGTTTTAATTTCAGGTGTTAGGATCCAGTTATCTTCATGCGGGATTGGATACACTGTTTCTGAATAAGTTGCTTCTATTGTTTCCTTCATGTAGTATGCCGAAGCGATGCAGATGTATGGATCTTCATTCAATTCTTTTAATCTTTGCTATATCATGTGGACAAGGAATTTCATCCATTTGAAAATTGTTGCATATGCAAGTCCTTTTCTCAAGGTCCACAACAAATATTTTCTCTGCATCTGTGACTTTAAAGAGAAAATCATTTGGATCTTTTCACTTGAAAACATAAATGAAACATGTGAGAAACAATTTTGAAACAAGAAGCCTATTTCAGATTTGTAGTAAATTATTCTTAAATTTTGAGAAATTGTGTAGTTTTTCCCCATATAGTCTTTAGCTATTTTTGTCATTCTAGTAAATGTTAATCTTGCTTTGTTTCGATGCTGAATATCCAATCTTGAACTAACGAGCTCACGTACTCGAGCAATGTTGTTACAGGTAAGTGTCTCCCTGCTATAGTTGATACATTCAACGACTCTGCAATATTGGATGTCATGAGAAAGTATCTTTTGTTGCGACAGTGTAGTCGTGTCCATTTAAAGTCGATGGCGCAGACAAAGAAAGGTATGATTTTGTTGTTCACTCTTTCAAGTGAAGACATTTGTTTTTCAAATTCGTCGCCGTGTAGGCTTTTGTTCTTTGCTATGAATGACTCCTTATTTCGTTGTTTTTCTTTTTGAAGTTTGCCTTCAAATTGTTTAGGAGATGATACATGCACAGTCCATGGGATACTTCAGGATACACCTAATCATTAAAATAATATATATTTTTTTTCAGAATTGTTGTGACTGAAATTGTTTTTGAAACATATATGTGAAACATTAAAGAAACGTATTTGAAACATCTATGAAACATCACATCAGGAAATATTTTATAATGTCTACCTCATTTATTGTTGTTCTATCTTTGATATATACATGCGAAACTATGCACATGTCTTCCCCGAGAACAAATGTTTGTCTGATCTTTGTGAAAAACCATACTCAAGATCCATTACTTTCAGAATCCACTATTGTAAAAGCCAATGGGAAAATGCTCCCATTCCCATCCTGCGTGCATGCAGACAACCAAGTCCCCCGGTAACTTGCTTTGGAAATGTACTATCAACAACAACCACCGCCTACTCTGTGTTTCCATCCCTTTATTGATGCATTTATAGCCATGAACAAGAAGAGTAATGTGTTATCCTCTCTTTTACTATTTCGATGTCGATTCGGGATTTGTTTTCTCCAACATGTAAAAATAAGCTGGTAGTTTCTAATACGATTCATCCGGCCTCCCACTTATTATTTCGAGTGCTTTCTCTTTTGATCTCCAAGCCTTTCGTAGTGAGACTTATTCCATGCTCATCCTTCATGTCTCTTATTATACTGTTCGTGTGTACATTGTCTTGATGTTGTTGAGGTACTTTGATTTATAATGTCTCCAACTATTTTTGCAGTAATTTGTCTATTGTCATTCATTCTCTTATCGAGCGGACAAGTATGGTTGCTATGTATTTTCTTACTATGAACTTTGTTGTCCTTATTCTTGATGATGCTTTCAAATGCCAATTGCAATGTTCATCCAGACACTTTATGTGGTATTGCTTGTTGCACGATTTGTTGACCTTATATTGGAATTGATTTTTGAATGCAAAACAGCTGATATGTTTTATCAATTCGTCCTTGTTGTTGTAGACATTTCCTATTTGGATTTGTTCTCCAAAATTAATAGATTCTTGAATTTGCATTGTTTCTTGGACTACATTTTTGCTGATTAGGTTTGCATAGTCAATGTAATCAATGAGATTTTGGCCCATATTTTCCATTGTTGAGCTCTCTACTGATATGCTGCTGGCTCCATCCATTGCATTTTGTTGTGTTATTTTTTCTTGCAAGCTTGTCTCTTTTGATTTCAAGACTAATTGGTTTTCTGAATTAACTAGTAGGTCTATGCACAGAGGAAACTTCATCCAATCTTCTTCTTTGTTTTTTACTTCCAAATAGAACTTCAAGTTGAAGTCATTTCCAATCTTTAATGGTGGCAGAGATTCTCTCAGTTTGTACTTAGTCTACATTTTTTCCTCATCTTTGTTGACTTGTATTTGTTGTTCTAAAATTTCATGCAGGGTGCTAAAAGTGCAATCCATTGGAATCAGGATCCCTGTTATCTTGAAGTTAATATAATCCATGCTCTCTGCTTATTCTCCCTTGTGGTATACTACTGCTGGAATTTTATCTATGGTACTGTAGAATTTTATCATATTTGAAACATAAATGAAACATCATTAAAACAAATACGAAACAATTCCCCTGCACAGGGGGGAAGCAATGTGTTTCCCATGCAGAATAGAAACACTTTTTCAACAACAATGAAATAACTTTGAAACAGTTATCTAAATGATTGCATGCAGATTTTTGAGATCCAGACATTTTGATGTGTAGATTTTCATGACAATCAAAATTTTTAGGATTTTGTATTCAATTTCGAACAAAATAAGCATTTTATAATATTGAAACACTCATTTTGATCAAATTCAATATTCGCAAATTCGTGGTACAATCTCATTTCATCTGATGTATATATATATATATATATATATATTCAATTATGATTTTGCATGTGAAAAAAGATGCGCATTGATGTAAACAATATTTTTTCAGAATAATTAAACATTGTTTTTTTTTGAGATTGGTGTTTGTTACCTTATTTTTTATCCTGCTTTCTTCTTTGTTTTACTAATTTGCAGTTCAATTCTTTTCCTTTGCTCGAACAGTCGTACTGTTTGTTCTTCTCCTTCGCACAGTGTCTGCGCACTTGTTTCTGGCTGCTGCGTTCTGGATATGCAACTCTGTTTTTGGTTGTCGTTTTTATATGCAGCGTATTTGTGTGGGAATGTGTTGGCTTTGAACTTATTTTTTGGTATTAGAATGCGATCAATGTATTGTTAGATAATTTTGGTTAAAATTTAGTATTTTGCGAGTCATAGGTTATAAATAGGTGGGCATTTGTGTCATTTTCCCTTCTTTTCATTAAAGTGGCCCCCATGAACTCTTTTAGGAAAAACACAGGCTGCATGTTGGACCAACCAACCATAGTAACAAAATTTGTTGATAATCTTCCCACATAAAAAATGTATTTTATATAGAATGATTAGATATATCATCACATCATGGACTACAAGGTGCTTGACATTATTATGACTTGTGGCCTGGGAGTTATTAAAACTGTGAAAGAGGACTTGAAGAAGATGAGACCGAAAAGGAAACAAACTTTTTATTGCTTTGAATGTGATTACCATAAAAGCAAGTTCAGGAACAGCTTCTTTTGCATTGAAACCGCATTTTCTCACAAAGCTCTCCAGCTTTTTGTGACAAGCCACAAGCTGATCACGGTCATCAGCTTCGATAGAAACTCGGAACGGACAAGAACCTTAGTTTCAGAGGCTAAATAATGAAGAACGTCTCAACATGGCAACAAAACATAATTTAACATGTTGGAGTTTCGGTCATTAGGTTAGCGAGCGACAATCAATGCTTATATGTATATTGAATCTTACTACTCAAAAAATCTCTGTCTAGTCCGCCTAGGCGCTAGACTCCACTGGCCGCCTACGTTTCTCGTCTGATTAGGCGCCGCCTAATCCTATCTATAACCCCCACGCCCCGCCCGGGAGCCTAGCGCCCAGTCTGTTGCCTACCGACTGCCTTGCGGCTCCCGCTTTTTAGAACACTTATCTTATTCCGAGAAAATTGCAAATACTACCCTTAAAGTTTAGCCTAATTAAAAAAATAGTTAACTTTAAAAATTCCAAATACCCAATTGACATATGTTTCTATTGCACAAATTGCACCCTATTGATGGATAGTGCGTAAGACAAATACAAGCCTGAATGGGGCATTTTAAATTACCTCACGGGGTGTTTGTAGTTTTAAAAGAAAACTCTCTTTTTTTTGTAATTGAGTTAATTCTCAGCGGTAGTTTTGTAATTAACACTCTTATTATTGTAAAACTGCACCAGATTCTGATGCTAAAATTACAAATCTGGGAGCTGTGTTAACAGGATGTGAAGACGGCAAGGATGCGAAAATTTCTGAAGTTAAATTTGAAATAAAATCGTCAGAGGTCAATGAAATGCCTCCAGATATCAAGAAAGGATCAAACATACCACAAACGTTATAGCGGAGAAGAGAAGCTAAACTGTACACCAGTCTTCCCTCGGTCATGCTCATGTTGTTTCAAAATGTAGCAGTAGTTAACCTGATATTCAAGTCAAGCTATCAAGAATACTCGATACGGCATGAAAAAATGTATGCATGAAATATACAGGAAAGAATGTCTGTCGCTCTTGAGGTTACCAAAATTATGCATAATGTATTGTTTCATGCCGACCGAAATAAAAAAGGTTACATTTCCTCCAAGACACTGTTCCTTATTTTGAGGGATAATAACAAAACCTACCCGAGGTTAGAGTTAATTACCAAAAAAAAAAATAGTTGAAAACTACAAAAAAAAACCTTAAGAGTTTTGATTGTGTGATAAATGTAAGGGGGTAATCATAATAGTTTTAAAAATGTAAGGGGGCTTTGCTTATGAATGGGGCAAAGTGTAATAAAGAATCACACCTTAAGGGTTTTATGTAATTTTCAAAATCTTTGGATTTTTTTGTAATTAACCAAACCTCGGGTGGTTTTTGTATTTTTCCCTTATTTTGATATGGAAAACGTTTTTCCATAAATGTTCATGATATGTACATTTGAACCCAGAAAACTACTAATCAAACTGGTGAAACTATTTAAAAGTCTTACAGACAAGAAACTATAAACAAGCCCACTGAAATTCTACACTATATTTGATGACCTGGATCACTTTTCTCACTTTTCCTATTCAACATTTTAAACTGCAGATTCAAGAATTCTCCCACTTCAAGATATGGCCAGCAAAGTTTTTCTTAAAGAAGATTATATAAATATGGGTTAATTACAATAAGTGCCCTTGAGGTTTGACCTAATTACAGAAAAACCCAGCAAAGTTTTGAAATTGCAAAAAGTACCACCGAAGTTTTACTTAGTCTATCATTTATTCCCTTTATAAGCATAAAAATTTCAAAATCCCCCCTCTTATGTATATAAGTATTCAATTAAACCCTTAAATTTAACATTCAAAATCAAACTTGAGGAGTACTTTTTCTAGTTTTGACAGTTAGCTGGATTTTTTTCAAAGGTACTTTTTAATTATCCCTATAAGTAAGCGACATAAATTGTTTGCAAAGTCTTTCTTTCAGCAAAGCCAGCAAGAAAGAAGAAACTGCCAACATAAATTGGTATCAAAAGCAAAAATAGCTCACCTCCATACGAAATAGCTTGGTAGGTACAATGACTCCAAACCCTGCCGAGCTTCGGAAAGAATCTCGAAATTTCTGGAAGGAAAACTCTCTGTATGCATTTTCGGTTAATGTATTCAGGCTACCAGTGCAAACGAACACATGCCCATGGACACCAGCTTCTCTAAGAACACGAAGAGGAAGGTCAAACGATAAATCTGCAAAAGCAGTAAGAGCAAGGTCTCCACCTATATGATCCATTCCAGAATTATCCGAGTTTCCATCATTAGAATTATCTCCGACGAATCTTCTAGGCCCAGCGGGACCCATCCCTCTAGCCTTGAAACCTAAAACAGATGTTGGGCCTCTCAAGGAGAAAACAGGAGAAGAATTGCCTCCCATGAAAAACCTCTCGGGCAAATATGAGGGCGTATTTGAGTATGCACTCCCCCATGGGAATATAACGCCACCTGAAATTCCAAAGTTCAAGGCAGCACGATAGAAACCTAAGGGGATAGCATAACGAAGATCAAGTTCCTGTTCAGAAAAGACAAATTATCACATATAGATAAAAGAAATTCTCCAACAACTCGCACAATGACATGTATATGGTCCCAGAAGGGTGGGAAAAATGGTCAGTAGAATTTCAGCAGTACAACAACACAACAACCTTGCGTTGCAACTCTATTAAGATTTTACAGCATATCTGTTTTAAAACAGATAAGTCCAAAGGGGGAAGGATAGCACGAATTATCGGTCAAGAGAAAAATCCGGTTGGCATAATGTATGAGGGTCATTTTAAATTTATTCACCCAAACATGAATAAGTAACATGTGTTTTTAAAGTACATGAATGATAAAAATGTATCACAGGAATTGGAAATACCAAAATTATAGGACTTCAACTTAGAAGTGAACTAATATCATGTCAGATTTGTTGGGAAAAATCGAATCCCACATTCATCCCATAAGGACAAGCAGAAATAACCGAGAAATAAAATGAAAATAACAACAATCCACAACACAAGAATTTACGTGGAAACTCCAAAACCCGGCCCACAGAGAAAGAAATTCCACTATGTGAAACATTTGTACAATCACACATACATTCTCTCTCCCGACCCCAGTTACCCAACACTCTTATAAACATTTGACTAACTCACACCTCTCTCTCAACTCTCCATACTTGAGAATACAAGAAAGGTTAAAGTATATTTGACTGGTGCAATTGAAACCACACCACATGGGTTCCTTAAATAATCTCAAGGCTCCCATCCCTTTTGTTCCACAAGCAATGTGGGACAAAAGCCTTCTTCTATTTTGATTTTTGACACCAAAAACCAACAAGATTAATGACATGATTTCTTAAATGATTGAGGGGATGATGCTATGATTGCGCAAGCACAAAAAGGAACTTTGCAGGTTTAAAATTATAACAAAGATGAATGAAAAAGAAATCCAGGGTGCATAAAGGAAACAAGAAAAGATGTGGAGAAAACTTGTGAATAAGGCGTAAGCTCCTCATATCGGAAAAAGACCTCCAAGTTGAGTAGTTGAAACAAAAGCATGTCCTCGAGTTGGCCTCATTGGAGAATCTCTCGGTCAACTTTAAAAGCATACTTCAAAGCCGAGAACAAACTATGTCCAAGTCGCCTCCTCACCGTGTCGGAAGACATTTGTGATGGATCGATTGAAGTACGCCAAGAAGAGATTATACGATATGTCATGGTTGCGAGTTGATAATAGGCACAGCGAGAGTCCTAGCACTTGCTCTTTATAGGAAGAGAAATTCAACCAATCTTGGGAAAGCGAGAGATATTCTAGGCGACAAGGCGTAGCAATGCTTTGAATTTAGGTAGAGGCATTCCGTACTAATTTCCGATGTTTGATCCCATCCACAAGCCACTGAACCATCCCATAGATCACCGTAACCAAACAAATTTTTAGTTTCAATGACCCTTCTAGAGACCAAGATCTAGCTACAAAAGCACCTTAAAATATCAAAGATCTTAGTCGAAAAAAGATCAATTCATAAACAAAGCGGGGTTGAAAGCATTGAACTTATTGTGGAAAGACACAAAACATCGGCTCATCCACAAAACATAACACGTCTAAATTCACGAAGAAAGTTGAATAAGCAAAGACACTAACTTCACGATCATTCATTAGGTTCTTTGAGTCCCCAACTTTTGGTGCAATTCCAACCATAGCAATCTTTGTCGGCCGAGTTGATCAAGTAACCAAATAAATTCCATATTCCCAAATCCTAGTAGAGATTAAGTTGATTATGGCTAGTATGGCAATCTCGACACGAACCCCACCTAAAATTCGAGAGAAACACAAACACGAATCGACACGATGTTATCAAATTATCTTAAAACATATTTCTCTTATATTTTACTTAAATTTTATGTATTTTTAGCATAATCCGAAACCAAATCGACCACGACCGATGATCCGAAATGACACCGATGATACCCGAGCCGAGCCGTGAGAAATTAATCCACGTCATCGATCGACCGACATATCCGAAGTGGCGACTGCAGTGATGTCAACAATGATGTCTGACGACACGTCACGAATTAGGCTCGCCCGCTTCGCGACGAGCCCAACCGGCTAACCGAGCCCAACCGCAACACGGTAGCCGAGAGCCCCGAGCCCAAATTTCAATATGAAACGCACGCGATGACTCGTAAAAATAATCACATGCCCATGCTTAACACTTTATTGGTATCGAAAGCGCCACATGTCGAGGAGAATTATGAAGAGAAGTCGACAAGTGGCAAGTTTTTGGTGACATGCACAACTATAGAGGGACATGTGTCGATTCTTTAACTATTTTATTAATTAATGAATAGTTAGTGCAAAGATGACTATTGTAAACCCACTTACTCGAAAGGGGTATAAAAGAGTCCGAAAAGGAAAAAAAAGAAAAGGGGAGGCAATTGTAACAAATTATAAGAAAGACCGACCCCGATAATCGGCTCGAGAATACAAAAAAAAAGGCATAATTAGCGAGAAATAAACATACGTTACGCGCGTTTTCATTTCCACGTGTTAAATCTTTTACATATTTACGCTTGTTGACCAAAACGTCGCCAACAAATTGGCGCTAGAAGGAGGGCCCGTATTGGTCGATCAGGAGTTCGGTCAAAAGCAAGTGAAATAGAAACCAGGTAAAGTTTAACGCTTAACCTTTTCATAATAGACAAAAATGAGTCAACCGCCGAGAAATGCCCGTTTGATCAAGAGCAACATTTGAACAACCAACCTGGCCGGACTACGAATGGCCAAAATATGCTCCAAACGGGCGGGGAGCACTACTTTATTTCCTTTTGCTCGCCTAATCGCCAACCCAACTTTTGTAAGACAAATGAACCAACTTATATCACAAACTCTCGCTACCACAAACTCTCAAGCACCTCCTCCACTCCTTGCAAATACTAACCCACTCAACCCACAACTAAATGTTAACATTAATCCTCAAATTCCGGACTTCCGCCACGAAGCCCGAAGCGATTCGAGGTAATGAACAACATGTCCGTCGTGATGTGATGAAGCGCAGAGAAGAAGATGAGGAGGAGCAAAGTCGTATAAGCGAGTCATTTAGGAGCAAACGCGACATCGTCATGCCCAGCTCGGTGTTCGCCGGACGACCGGGAGTTGATCCCTTTCGCCCGGCTCGATCGATAAGTTCCGGCTCGGAGTTTTAGGATGGCGGGAGCAACTTCAGGTCAATCAGTCAAGGCCCAGCTTATGGCGAGAGCAGGATGTAGAAATACACCGCTACGTCGTCTCCTGCGAGCAATTGGAAGGCGGTCCGGATGGCGAAACGATCTCTCAAGACCGCCCCAGTAATGAGCGGCCCAAATTGTTCGCCGCCATTTTCCCTGGAATTCTCGCGACCAATTCTACCGCCAAAGTTGAAAATCCCCGGTCGGTCTATAACGGGAAACCGACCCGACCACTCACGTTCACAAATCTTTAGCATGGATGGAACTATACGATCCAAGCGATGCCATCCTCTGCGGGGCCTTCCCACGACTTTGGGCGGCGACCGAGCCCACGGTTGGTTTAGGACCTGCCACGGGGATCCATTCAGGCATGGGGGGATCTAGCCTTTCCGCTTTACGACACATTTCTTAACGTCAAAGTCCGAGCCCCACCTAAAGATTCCTCGTAAACATCAAAGCAAGGAAGGGCGAGCCCCTGAAAAGTTATATTTCTCGGTTGATAAACAAGTTCGAGAGATGGAACCGGTGTCGGATGACGCCATTTTGATCGCCGACGGCCATTTGGACTAGCCCCAGGACTTGGTTGATTACTCCATCCACGAATCGGGGCGACCTCGTGCAAGAATTTACGGTCCGCGCGAACGCCATATTTGTCGGAAGAAGCCGTGGCAATAACCGCCCGAGCACCGAGCAAGGGGCGTAAGAAAAGACGGAAGGAAAGAATCGTAGTTGGGCGTAGAAGGTCGGGATTAAGCCATTCTCGGAAAACCCGACCACCGGATTTAGGGCTCGCCAAGAGCGAGAGCCGAAGTCGCCGTCGCTACCGAGAGTACTTTGACCACACTCCATCACCATATGGAATGAAGTACTGGTCCGAATTTGTTGCCTCGGCTCGGCCTTTGAAAATTGAGCCATCAAAATTAGATTCGCGTCGATTCCGCGTGCCTATCATAAATCGACAGTCACGACACCGACGAGTCCGAGATCTAATTAGGGAAATTATGCGTGTTGTTGGCAGGCGATGTCTTAAAAGGTACGTTCATGAGCTACCCCCCCAAGATTGGCTCGAGTGTCAACCCGGAGCGCATAATCAATCCGGCTCTCCTGCCGCCACCCCGGTGAAAACCAGGAGGAGATCCTCGTGATGTCAGTGTCGGTCAATCAATACTAACACTGATAGAGGATAGGCGCTCCAGCGGGGAAAAGAAAAGCCGATGTTAGGACAGCAACCAATACCGAAAGACAAGTTCGGGTGGCGGAAATCGAGCCAACCCACCGCCCGTGTTCTCGGATGCGGATGCCGACCAGGTGGTCCATCCTCATTCGACCCTGGTCATTCTTGCACCGATTTTGGGTATTAGGTTCACGAGAATTTTGATCGACACGGAAGCTACTCGTCGATCATTTATGTCCGAGCATTTGAAGATTAAAGCGTGGATGATAGTTATATCCGTCCATGCAATGATAAGATTCAGGGTTTGGAGGAGGAAGGATAGTCCGCTCGGGGAAGTCGATTTGCCCATCAAATGGGACAAGAGTTTGTATAAACGGATTTGTCGTGACAACATTCAAAATAATCAATGCCGATTCGGAGTACAATCTTTATCATTGGGAGGCCGTTGCTTTACCATATAAAAGCGGTAGTTTCAATATACCATTTTTGTATAAAATTCCCAACATCTAATGGCGAAGCTATACACAAAGGAATCAGGAGTCACGAGAGTGCTCTCTTAAACTCCGCCGGTTGAGATTAACGTGGTGGAACAAGGACAAACCGGTGAAACCACACAAAATAATCCCCGCCCGAGGAGGAGTCCGAGCGGAAAGTGGTGATCGTTCGGGAGGATGATCAGTCGTCGGCGGGGAAGAGAACGATGATGGAAGAAAGCGGCCGCAATCGAGAACGAGCGGCCGAAGGCAATTGCCGCCTTGCAAATCAAGGAGGGCAAAGCAAGAAAAGAAAACGCAGCGGAAAAAGAAAGAAAGGTTGATACAATCAATGTCGGAAGACAGCGAGGGCGCCAACTACGTATTGGCCATGATCTCCCGAGAACCATATCGAAGCGAGCCGATCGAGTTTTGGGAAATAATCTTGGCGTCTTCGCATGGACTCATGCAGGCATGCCGGAATTGACCACCCAAGTATGCGTGCCACCGCCTCGATATTGATCTAACGTCCGCCTTGATCATCCGAGGAAAAGCGCGCAAACTCGGCCCCCGATAGGCGAAGCAAAGACTTCGAGATCGAGGTTAACAAGCTCTTAGACAATCAATTCATCGGAAGCCCTCTATCCCGATGGGTCGCCAATCTGTTTTGGTAAAAAGCAATAGCGATGGCGCTATCGTGGATTTTACCGACCTCAACAAAGCATGCCCCAAGGGGCGGTTATCCGTTGCCAAATATCGATTACATGGTGGATGCCACGGCGGAGACATGAGTGATGAGCTTCATGGATGCATACTCGGGTTACAACCAAATACGGATGCACCCAGGAAGATGAAGAAAATACCTCATTCTTCTCTCGCTCGAGGAATTCATTTTATTCAAGATGATGCCCTTTGGATTGAAGAATCTTTGGTGCGACTATCAAAGGTTAGTAAATAAGATGTTTGAGAAAATGATAGGTCACACTATGGAAGTCTATGTAGATGACATGTTGGTAAAATCATTTGTACATGTCCGATCATCTTAACGATCTTAATAAAATGTTTGATGTTTTGAGAGAGTACAAGATGATGTTAAACCCGAGAAAGTGCACATTTGGGGTCACTCGGGTAAATTCTTGGGGTATATGGTCGATCAAAGGGGATCGAAGCTAACCTGCAGGACAAAATAAAAGCCATCACCGACCTAGAATCCCCAAACTCGTAAAAAAGGTACAAAGCCTAACAGCCGATTGGCGCCCTTAACCGATTTGTTTCTCGGTCCATGAGACAAGTCAAGCCTTTCTTTGAAATTATAAAGAAAAGAAAAGATTTGAGTGGACCGAACAGCATGAGTGCCTTTGAATCCCTCAAACAAAGACCTTTCTTCAATCCCTATATTACAAAAACCAACCGAGGGAGGACTTGTATTTGTACTTGGCGGTCCGAGCACGCCATCGCCCCGGTATTAATCGGGCTAGATGGCTCTATTCAACACCCGATTTATTACACGGTCAAAGCGTTACATGACGCCGAGCTCCGTACCACCAATGGAAAAGTTGGCTTATTCATTAATCACCGCGGCGGAAACTCAAATCCATATTTCCTAGAACACAAGATTATAGTATTGACGAACTATCCATTTGAAACAAGTATTACACAGGCGACGATCTTACGGTCGGATGATTAAGTGGGCGTCGAACTTCGGTCGATTTGACATCATATACGAACCACGCACCGCAATAAAAGGACAGGCTTTAGCCGATTTTGTGGCAATTTACACCTTCCATACGATTGGAAGTTATGGAAGACCAAGAATGGAAATTATTCGTTGTGGCTCTTCCACCGCGGGCGAGCGGCGGAATCGTAATAATCGATCCAAATGAAAAATGCTTGCTCGGCGACGATTTGAGTTCCCGCAACAACAACGAATATGAGGCGCTCTAGCAGGCTTAGATATGGCAACCTCTCATGGGCCTAAAACAACTATTGGTGCACAGTGACTCTCGGTTGGTCGTTCATCAAATCAACGGTCGATCACGGAAAAAGAGCAAAAATTGCACAATATTTGGATTTGGTCAAGAAGAGATTATCACACTTTAAAACAAAAATCTTACATGTGCCCCGAGCGAGAACATGCAAGCGGATGCTTTAGCTTCGGCTCGGCTCGATCCAGGGGCGGATGCCATCACGGATGTCATCACCACACAACCGTCGCCCGTCACTTGGTGCAAAGAATATATATACAACCGAAACCGCCGAACAGGACTTGGATGACCCCAATTATTCAATATTTAGAGAAAGGAGTTCAACACGAAAACAAAGCCGAGGCGAACACTACGAACTCAAGCGGCTCGGTTTACACTAGTAGACGGCATCCTATACAAACGAGGATACTCCATCCCACTCCTGTTTGCCTTTCGAGGCGGATCTGATTATGCACTTCGAGAGGTTCATGAGGGAATATCGGCAACCACGCCGGGGGCCAAACGCGTTGCCTATAAATTAATACGGCAAGGATACTCACGGCCATCCCTAAGAAAGGGACGCAACCGACCTCGTCAAAAGATGTGAGAGGTCTTTGAGATTTGCACCACAGTCGGATATCATCTCGAGCGACTTACTTCCGTATTTAGCCCATGGCCATTTGCCAAATGGGAATGGACCTCATCGGACCACTCCCGGCTGGCAAAGGGGCGTCAAGTATGCCATCGTGGCGGTGGATTATTTCACAAAATGGGCGGCGGAGCTCTGGCAAAAATAGACGAAGAAAAGGTTGTGAGCTTTGTATGGAAATCTATTATCCGTAGATTCGGGATACCACATTCGATTGTTACGCATAATGGGAAACAGATTCGACAATAGAAGGTTTCAAAATTTTGTGAAGGTTTCGCATAAAAATTATTTCTCAACTCCATACCACCGGTCGAGCGGACAAGTTGAGGCCGTTAATAAAATACTCAAGTATACTTGAAGGCGAGATTGGATGAGTCTAAAAGCGCAATTGGCGGAGGAACTACGTCTTATGGTCATCTGAGCGACACATCGACGCGGCTGGAGAAACATCTTTTCTTTAGCTTATGGGAGGCGGTGATTCTGTCGAGATTGGAGCCCCTACCTTGAGAATTGCAAATTTTGAAGAAAGGCGTAATGAGGAGCGCTCGAGCCGAGCTAGACTCGCTTTCGAAGAAAAAAAGGTGCGATCTTGAGATGAAAATGCGGTGTATAAACAAAGGAGTGAAAGGTACTACATTCGAAAGTAAAGGAAAGGAGATTTGTGTCGGCGATCTTGTATTGAAAAAGATAACGGGCATTCAACCCCGGCCCATTGAAGCCTGACACAGGGGAGGGCCCTTTCGGGTCGACCACGTCTTATCACGGTGGGGCATACCGGCTAGAATATTTGAGTGGAGAAAAATTTATGCATCCATGGAATGTAGCATACGAAGCGGTATTATCAATAAAGATCTCTTACTATGATCCGGATAGGATTCCAAAGAATTATCCTTTCATCCGGTATTTCGTGAGCTCTCTAAAGGAAAACGAAGTTTTTACTCACCACGGCTAAAGACTCGGTTACACACCGAGCACAATATCAAGATTTGGTTACGCGCATCGAAGGCACAAAATCAAGAGTTCACGCACGAAGCACAAAATCAAGACTTGGTTACGCACCGAGCACCAAAATAAAGACTCGATTCGTCATCGAGCACAATATCAAGACAAGTTACGCACCGAGCACGAAATAAAGACTTGGTTACGCACCGAGCACAAAATCAAGACTTGGCTACGCACCAAGCACAATATAAAGACTTGGTTACGCATCAAGCATAATACCAAGACTCGGTTACACACCGAGCACGAAATCAAGACTCGCCACGCACGCAAGCACAAAATAAAGACTTGCAGTTACGCACAAGCACAAAATAAAGACTTGGTTATGCACCGAGCATCGCGAAATCAAGACTTGGTTACGCACCGAGCATAAAATAAAGACTCGCCACGTACGAAGCACAAAATAAGGATTTCGGTTATGCGCCGAGCGCAATAAAAACTTCGGTTCATAAACAAAATTTAATATACAAAATAAAGGACAGGTTTATATACCGAGTACAAGAATCAATTAAAGCGAGCAAATCCCTCTTATTCAAGCGGCTTGGGAACCGAGCCGTACTTGGGAATATAAAAGGAAAAAGAAGACAGCAACAATCTTACAAAAAGGAAAAGAGCAAGCATCTACGAAAAGCTTGAAACACATACACAGTGAGGAAAATAACGATTCATTTCTACTTCAAAAGTATTTACATAAGAGAGGTAGGAGCCCATTACATCTCGAGGCACGAAGCCAAATTACCTACTGGGTACATATGAAAGCATTAAGGCGAGCAGGGGCGGAATTTCGTGGCACCGCCAGAGGCGACTTCTTCCACGTCCGGAGGAGGAGAGCCTGCGATTAGGAGCCTCGGCAAAGTTCGGCCGAAGGGTATCGATATCGGCCTCCGGGAGGGCGGATCTTCCTCAAGTTGAGCAACAAGACGCCCGCCTTAATTAAATCAAGAATTTCTTGGAGGTGGTCGCATGGCCACGAGTTAACATGAATGCATACTCCTGAGTCTTTGTGTTTTAACGGCCTCTCTACGAACTTCCTCGGTTGCGAAGCGGGCGGTTTCTTGACCTCCTGCGACATCGGCTAGACGCCTCTCCATTTCCTCGGCAGGCGATGGCGGACGTTCGATTCGGCGACGACCTTAACCCCGAGCTCTTGACCCTTGCGGGCCCGATCTCGCTCTCACTCGGCCTCGCAGCTGACCTCTCTCTCGAGAATTGGCCCGAGTGTAGCCTCATCCGCTTGAGTCTTGTAATTAGAGAATAAAAGATGGGAAATTTTTTTTTGTGTATTTTCATTCAACTCTATGTAGGTATTTATATACATAAGAAATCTATACTAGGAAAGAATATAATTACATCCCTATAATTATGCACTCAATCACCTTCCCTAATTGCCCTTTATAATCTTGTACACAAATTATGCCTATAATCTTGTAACACTCCCCAAGCTAGAAGAGCATAGATATTAATCATGTCGACTTGTTACAAAGGTAATCAACCCTAACTCCATTAAGTGCGCTTTGTGAAAATATCTCCCAATTGTTCTCGGTTTGACATAACTTGTAGAAACTAAACCTTGTATCTTTTCACGAATGAAGTGACAATCAATTTCAATATGTTTCGTTCGCTCGTGAAAGACCGGATTGGATCGATGTGAAGCGCGACTTGGTTGTCACACCACAACTTTCTTTGGCATTGAAACCTTAAAACCCACATTTGAGAAGTTGATATATCCACATTATTTCGCATCTGATTTGGCGCCATAGCTCGTATTGATTCCGCGCTTGATCGTGAAACTACATTATGTTTCTTGCTCTTCCACGAAACTAAGTTGTTGCCAACAAAAACACTGATAACCTGAAGTTGATCTTCTATCTTCCTTAGACCCCAATCAACATCGAAAAACATTCAATCTAGTGTGACCATGATTGGAATATAGAATCCTCGCCCAGTGCCCCTTTTAAATAGCACAAAATTTGTTCCACTTTGCGCTTCCGGTGATCAATAGTCGGAGATGACATATCTTGACTTACCACATTTGGATCGAATGGGCAATATCGGACGAGATTCTGATGAGGTAATTCAATTTTCCAACCAATCTTCTATATCTTTCAGGGTCTTCAAATAAATCACCGTCTTTTGTAAGTGCATACCAGGAATCATCGAGAGTCTTTGCATGGTTTAGCTCCCAACTTCCCTGTTTGAGATAGTAAGTCGAGCACATACTTTCTTTGAGACAGAGGATTCCCTTCACTGCGAGTTACTTCAACACCCAAAAATACCGTAACACTCCCAAGTCTTTGGTATGAAATTGAGTGTGGAGGAAGGATTTAAGAGATGAAATCCCGTAAGTCACCGCCTGTGATGACAATATCATCCACATACACAACTAATAGAATGACACCACTATCCAGTGTTTGTAGAAAACAGAGTGATGAGACTTACTTTTATGCATGCCAAAATTCTCAACGGCTTGACTAAACTTACCAAACCATGCACGAGGACTCTGTTTCAAGCCATCTGAGACTTACGAAGGTGACATACTTTCCCATACTCCCCGAGCAACAAAACCAGGTGGTTGCTCCATGTATACTTCTTCCTCGAAGGTCACCATGAAGAAAGGCATTTTTAATGTCCAATTGATACGAGGGCCAATCATGAGTGGCGGCCATGGAAATGAAAAGCCTCACGAGTAAGTTTAGCAACGGAAGAGAACGTATCAAAGTAGTCCACTCCATATGTTTGAGAATATCCCTTAGCAACAAGGCGGGCTTTCAATCGAGCAATAGAGCCATCGGATTAACCTTGCGCAAACACCCATTTACACCCAATACCGCATTTTCCTGCAGGTAAGGCTTCCAATGTCCAAGTACCATTAGCATCAAAGCATTCATCTCTCAATCATAAAGCATTACGGCCAGGATGAGCTAATGCTTCATGAAACGATCTTAGAAGCAGTGATAGAATCAAGAGATGCAATAAAAGAACAAGAAGAGGATGACAAATTATTATATGAAACAAAGGATGATCTTGGATAGGTGCACACGTTTACCTTTACGAAGCGGCAATGGGAAGATCATCATTGGACGCGTGGGATCGAGATAAGCGAAGTTCGGCTCATCGGGGACATGAACTAGGAGGATCGTAAGGTGTGACAATAGGTTGGCGGGGAGCGAGAAGGTTTTGGCCGTCGAGTATATATTTTTGTGATGGGAGGTCTCATGGAAGCGGTGGAGGTGGATCAGGGAGGATGTAACAAAGTGTAAATTAGTAAATCATCATTCTCCCCGAGGAGTAGAATCGTAGATGAGGAAAAAGGGGTTTTCTCCCAAAAGGTAACATCCGCCGACCTGAGAAGTACCTATTAAGTGTGGGGATAACATCGTATCCCTTTTGCACGAGAATATCCCCGAAAGATACACTTCAAAGATTTATGATCAAGTTTTGTGACATGGGGACGAACATCTCTAACAAAACAGTACATCCAAATATCAGGTTCAATAGAAACAACGCTTTATTGGGAAAAAGAAACGAGAATAAGGGGTTTGACCAGGAATCAAGAGGGCATTCTATTGATTAGGAAACAAAAAAGTTGTAGAGACAAAGATCGGCCAGAAATGTTTAGGAACGCATCTCAAATAACAAAGCTCTAGCTTGAGTTTCAAGAAGATGTCTATTCTTTCTTTTTGAAACACCATTTTGAGATGGTGTGTCTACCAAGATGTTTGATGAAGAATACCGTTGTGGATCATATACTTTTGAAAAATATCGACAAATATTCCTTCGCATTATCACTTCTCAAAGTTTGGATAGGCACACCAAATTGAGTTCGAATTTCAAAGACAAAATGTAGAAAAATGAGTGAATAATTACGAGCGATTTTTCATCAAATATAACCATGTCATTCGAGAATAATCATCAATAAAAGTAACAAAGTATCGAAACCAGGTTTAGATACAATGGACACGGACCCAAACATCAGAATGTACTAATTCAAATGGAGCATTAGCTCGTTTATTGACTCTTGGACTAGAACTAAGACGATGGTGTTTAGCAACCGGCAAGACTCACAATCTAAATGCGACATAGTAGAAAAGCGAGGACAAAGTTTCTTTAACAACGGAAGAGAAGGATGACCCGACTGCGGTGTGCTTCAAAAGGGGTGATAACTCCAAAGACAGCCGTAGGTTTGGTATTTGTGTATCAAGGGCGTATAGGCCTCTAGTTTCATGTCCCTTACCAATAATCTTCTTCGTCATAAGATCCGAAATAAACAATAATCGGGAAAAAATGAGACACAACAATTGAGATCACGAGTGATTTTACTAATAGACAACAAATTGAATGATAATTGAGGCAAGTTAAGAATCGATGACAAAGAAAGTGATGGGGTAGGATTAATTGTTCCAAATCAAAGATATGACGTGGAACCATCGGCTAAAGTAACGGGGTTGGTGGATTTTGTGAGTGAAATGTAGAGAAAAGTTTGGAGTTACTGTCATATGATCGTAGCAGGAGTAATCAATGACCCATTTTGACGAGGAGGAAACAAGACATGTTTTGGGGTTACGATTCAAAGAATGGCGAAGAATGGGATGTGATTGAGTCGATGAATGTTGATTAATCGGGCATACTCCTCTGCGAGAAATTGTAACAGACTTATTAGAGCCTTGGTGGTAGTTGCAATACGGGCGGCTTGTGCTTTCTTGTATTGCAACTTCCGACAATCTCGTTTGAGATGTCCTGGCTTATGACAATAGTGACAAACTACTTCCCAGGGCTCACGGTCTACGAGTGCCATAATTGTTTGAACCCATGCTCTTATTACCACCACTTTTGTATTGTTGGTTCCGAATTGATTGTGGTATTACGACTTATAAAGAGCACTTATTAGGTGAGCAAGGTGAACCGGTGGTGAACTCTGCACGAAGAACCCCTGAAAGCATCTGAAGAGAAGATATCTCGACCGGATAGAATCGTGATTTAGCTGTCTCATACTCGGATGGAAGACCGCATTAAAAAACTCATAATGACCATCTGCTCCCGCCGAGATTGTTGTATAGTTACATCGATCTTGAAGGGAAGAAGCATATTGAGTTCTTCGTAGTCTTCTTGAAATCCATAAAATAGTTGGTGAGGTTTTATCACCTTTATACGCCTGTAGAATGCTTGACACACATCATAGATACGAGATATATTCCCTTTTCGAATACAAAAATCTAAATAATTCATCAAATCTTTGTATTCGTGAATGAGTAACCATACCCACTACCTCACTATCAATGGAATTACGATCGAAGAAATAAACGAGCATCCTCTCGCATCAAGCGGTTTAGAGTCATCACGAGGAGGGTCATCCGTGAGATGGTTGTCCATAGAGATACTTAACAAATATAATTCAATAGTTTGACGCCAATCGAGATAATTCATAGCATTAAGTTTATGGTCCGTGATTTTTGACATCGGGAATGACATCCGAGACAACAGTCTTTTTCGGCCATAATAAACCAAAAAACCCAGGAATCATCAAAAAAAATGGCACCAAGAAATTCCCGGAAAAAATACTCAAACTCGGATGATTTAACTCAAAACACGAAATCGGTGGTTGAAAAGAAAGCCCGAGAAAATTCGATCACATCGACGACGGACGGAAAATTTTCCGATGGGCGACGCGCTCTCTCGCGCCGCCGGCGCGTGGGACAGAGCGAAAAAATAAAACAAGCGCGTGTGGGCCCCACGCGCGGTTTCCGGCGACCGGTCTTCTCGCAGACGGTTGATCGGCGGCGGGCGCTCCTCCTCGGGACGGCGGTGTCGATGCGAGACCTCAAGACGGCGAGCCGATTTTGGAGTATCTCCTCACTCACACCCAACACCCGAATTTGAAAAAATTTAACCCACCTGAGAATTTTGGTGGGTGTGATACCATGTAATTAGAGAATAAAAGATGGGAAATTTTTTTGTGTATTTTCATTCAACTCATGTAGGGTATTTATATACATAAGAAATCCTATACTAGGAAAGAATATAATTACATCCCTATAATTATGCACTCAAGTCTTAAAAGATTCTTGTACCCAAGTGGAAGGGTAGCATAGGCCTCCTGCAGATCCCCGTCCGCCTTTCCGGTCGGCATATTTTTTTCTCCGGCTCGCGAGTCCCCCAACCGCATGCCATAGAGCCCAATCATCCGCCCATGGCGGCACGGCATCTTGAATTTGTTCTTCGAAACGATCTCCGAAAGCGAACTGCTCGATACCTTTTGTCCGGCACGAGTGGAACACTCATCGCGGCCCGACTGCTCCGGTAAGACTCTCGTTTGCTCGCGTCGGCGTGGCACACGACGCAACTAATTCCACAAACCATCGGCGTAGTCAATCATTCCTCGCAATATTCATCCTCACTTGACTTGGAGGGATGAAGTGACCTTCCCTGCCGAGGTCATCCGAAAAATTCGCGGACCTCCTCTCTTCGAGGGGGGCCATTCGGGATGTTCGGGTGCGGATTCGACCAACCCCTTCGGCCCCGATCAGGCTCTCCATCACAATTCCTCCTCTTCTCCTTCGAAGAGAGGGTGCGCACCACCTCCGGCACCCCATCGCCGGGGCGTTCCGGCCGGATATCTTCTCTCCGAGCCGCTCCACATCCATGAGTTGATCGGCACGCCCGAGTTCGCCGCGGCCGTGTTCCTCACGCCGCAAAGACGTGCACGCAAGTCTAAGCCACGCCCCAAAGCAACCACCGTTAAAAGATCAAAATAAAACAAAGATGTTTCAAAAGAAAATGTGAAAAACATAAGTGTTTACCTCGGACCAGCCGCACTCGGCGCTCGGGAGTCTGTGTTTGTCCTACGGCGCGAGATGACACCTTGTATTTGCTGGGTCGCGAGGGACGGCGTAGCTCGCTCATTCTCGCCATTTTGCTCCCTGGAGAATGGGTCCGTATTTGTTCATTGCTGGGAGGATCTGCTGAGGCTCTCTCTCAATCTCCACCTCTGCTCGGCCGCCTCATCCCGAGCCCCCTCGGTCTCGGGGTCGGCGGGAGAGCGAGCCTCAAACGGCCGCGGCAAATTGGCCTCGGTGGCGATCTCTCAATCCTTTATATCTCGGCACCTGGCTGGATATTCTCCACTGCGGATGAAGGTGGTCGACAAAGGCCCTTTTGATGCGCGGTTCTCTATAAAGGTAAAAAGACACAAGTCAATCACAAAAAGAAACGATAAATAACAAAAGCGAGAGAAGAGAGAAAGGATATGACTTATCGTAACCAAAAACAAAATCGAAGGAGGATAAAGGGCGGTCTCCCTTCCCGTTCTCCACGCGAGCTGCACTCGCCGCTCACCCGAGCCATTTTTCTTTCCAATCCTTCAACGATGAAGGAAGACCTTCCACTAAACTATCCAGGATACCCAATCGGGTTTGTACGTAATACCATCCAGACGGTGACCTTTTGATGAAGGAGTTGCTCGCCAGACGAAGAGTTCATTCATCTCTTTGAACTTAGGGGCGAGGTACTTCTCGAGGTGGAACATCACCAGGAGGCCAATAATCCTACCCCACGTAATGTGGGATGCACTTGGGTTGGATGCATACCCCATTTGCAAAGCCACTGCGTGAGAAAAACCGGCCGGAGGGAACCGCAATCCGAATAGGAGGGCGGTATGTATACCGACGCAACCGGGCGGGTCTTGGGGACCCTCAGTGCCATCAGGCACCGAGAAATGGATACCACTTGGAATACGATACCTTGGCCGGAGCTCTCCCATCTCTCGGAGCATCGCATGCTTGGGATATCGTTTATATCGCTCGGCGTCCACCGAGACTCAACACGGGCGAGGGCCTCTCCTCTTGCCGTATTGTCGCCCGTTACGATGACCCATAGGCCCTTGTTGCCTCTCTCCTCGAATCACGGAGGTTCGTTTAACCGTTCTTCGTTATCACGCTCCGGTTACGATGGGTCCATGTTTTCTTCTTTGCCGGGTATCTTGCCAGAATCAACACTTGGCGATCCTTCGTCGGAACTTGCTTGTGCCCGGTCGGTGATACACCGTTCCTCTCTAAAGGGTCATTTGGCGTCGGATTGAAGATAGTATGAGTCCGCCCCAAAGACGTTCCGCCGTGGAGAATCCAGGAGAAGATATCCGAATAATGCTCGGCATGAGACGGAGATCGCCGTCTTGGTGAGAAAGAAACGAGAAGGTTCGAGGAGGGAGGATCTTCAATTTCAACCTCTACACTATAACTACGACTCCTACTATCCTCAAAAGAAGACATTTATAGGTAAAGGGAGAGTATTTGAAAAAATACCTAAGTTCAAGTCTCGAACTTGGGAAGCCGACCAGAAATTTCCGCTCGGTTTTAGTTACTTTAGCTCAAATGGTTAATGGTTGCGAAAGTGAATAACTGGGAAACAAAGGTATTTATAGATAGGGTTCCTCGATAGACGCGACGATTATTCGAAAAGACACGCTTTTAAAAACTCAAAAGCCGCGTCAAACATGTCAAAAACGTCGCGTCCCCACGCGCCGATGAATCAGCGTACCTTTTTCGGTTTCGCGCAAGATTGGTCCAACCACAAGATGCCACGTGTAATCCGCTATTATGGCAATTGATTAATCGCGTTTCAAGCATTGTCGCTCGCGACAGTGCCGGAAAGAACAGAACCTTTGAGAAATCCGTTTCCCATTAAATGTTCATCATTAGCATTAAAGTTTAACTCGATTTGAAATTCTTCTCTCGGAATCAAACTGGGGGCCTTTGATGATACCAGAGGCATTTGAGAAATTAATCCACGTCATCGATCGACACATATCCGAAGAGGCGACTGCAGGTGATGTCAACAATGATGTCTGGACGACATCGTCGCGAATTAGGCTCGCCGCTCACGAGCCCAACCGCAACACGGCGACGAGCCCCGAGCCCAAATTTCAATATGAAACGCACGCGCGATGACTCGTAAAAATAATCACATGCCCATGCTTAACACTTTATTTATTGGTATAAACCGCCACATGTCGAGAGAATTATGAAGAGAAGTCGACAAGTGGCAAGTTTTTGGCCGACATGCACAACTATAGAGGGACATGTGTCGTTCTTTAACTATTTTATTAATTAATGAATAGTTAGTGCAAAGATGACTATTGTAAACCCACTTACTCAAAGGGGTATAAAAGAGTACGAAAAGGAAAAAAAGAAAAGGGAGGCAATTGTAACAAATTATAAGAAAGACCAATTTCAATAATCCGCTCGTGAGAATACAAAAAAGGCATAATTAGCCGTAAATAAACATACGTTACGCGCGTTTTCATTTCCACGTGTTAAATCTTTTACATATTTCTGCTTGTTGACCAAAACGCACGTCAACAACACCCCTAATTATGGAAACTTGTACCAAGGAACATACATACCAGTTCAGTCCATGTCCATACTACTCAAAAACTATATTTATACCATCAACAGCAACTTTCAATTTCAAGCAGCAATCAACTCATGAATTTGAAACTGATGCATTAGAAAGATTCGACATACTTAGAATTAAGAACTAATCACTGAATTCAATCAATATAGACACAAATTCAACAATCATACCTCCGGCTTCGTATAAATCCCCAAGTCTCCGGCAAGCGGGTTCTTCGCCTCAGAAACCTCAACAACAACGTTCGCGGTTCCGGGAAGCTCCGGCGGGCCCGCGTCGAGGGTAATATTAACCGAATCAAAAACATCGAGGCGCTCCAGCTGCGCGTTGGCGACACTCGCCGCGCGTATCAGCTGCTGAAAGGTGGTGGCGTCCCTGAAAATCGGCTCCACCTCAGACTCGATCAGTGAGCGCTTTGTCTTGGTGTTGCCCTTGATGACGATATCATGGACCCGGACTGGGACCCGCTCCGTCGACAGCCTCCGGATCAGGGACTCCATCTTAGCTCGCTCCGTTCGTATTCGGGCCTCCGGAGACATGAATTCGGAGTCTTCTCCCTCTTCTTCCTGTTCATCGTCATCGTCACCGTGGAAGTTTTCTTGATGGGTGAACTCGTGGTCGGAGGCTTCCATTGAAGGTAATGATCGGCGGTGGAGTTGATTGTGGGAAGTGGCGAGCAGAGAGCACGAATATACGACTCGGATTTACTGTTTTTACTGTTACACAAACATTGACACGACGTCGTCAGCGCCGTCGGTTTTTTTTTTTTATAACTTTTATGAATTATAAAAAAGTGGCATCTAATATTATAACAGCGGGTCTCTTGTCAGACGATATGTTTAAACAAGTATAACTTTTTGCAATAAAAGTTAAATTAAAAGTATCACGGACTTTTCCCGTCTTACATAAATTTTTTGCGTTATAACAATTATTTTTGTTATTTTCTATTAGTTTTTGTACAGCAATGAAATTGCATTTTTATTAATGAATACAGATAAACAAGATGCAATATCCTAAAGCCAACTCAGAAAATCCAATAACCTCTCAGTTCTCAAAGGAATAAGAGGAGGCAAATGAAAAACTAAATTAAACAAATACAATGACTGTGATTTTTGGTTGGATGAATGATAGCTAATACTTCAAATTAAACAAGGTTTGGATGATCCAAATTAGACTCATTTCTGATCTGCAGATCTATCAAAAACTGATGAAGAACATCGAATGATGCCCTAAAAGAATAGATCTACATTATATCTGAATAAATCTAAAAAAACAACGAAAAGACAAAATAAAAAAAGCAAATCTACTCCCACAAGGCAGAAATAACTTTTCCCACATATGGTAGAAAACTACTCCCCTTAGATATGTTAAATGGGTCATGGCCCGTTGACATGGATTATTTTAATTCAGGTCTTTTGGCCCGGACCGTATAACCGGAATCTCATTAGAGCCAGACCGAAGGTTATATTTTTGCTTTTAAAAAATAAATATAATTGTAATATTAGATTTATTTTTATTACCTATTACTAGTAAATATATTTTTTAAATTTAGATCTCCTCATTTTTAAGTCTTTAACTTTACCAAACAAGTTATGTTTTCGAGAAAATCCTTTTTTATTTGCTTTATTTTTACTTAACTTGGCGTTTTGGTTTTTATTCTAAATAAGAAAATATGACGAAGATTGATTAGATTATTTTAGATATATTTAAAAATCTTATTTCTAATAGGTATGTTAAATATTATTTTGTAATATTGTTAATACAATATAATTATAAACTATGCATGACTTTCGTTTTATAATGAATAGATTAACTTTAAAGGTTAAACTTAAATGTTATATATGCTCAAGTTTAAAATTTAAGATTTAAATATATAATTTTGAAAATTTTGACTAATAGCTATATGAGAAATTTTAGGAAAGAGTATTAATTTTTCTCATTTTATATGGGTCTATAATGCTAGCTTTATTATAATAGTATTATTTTTAAACTTTAGATCATAAAATATTTAATTTCTAATTTTGTTAATGCAATGTAATTAAAAATTATGTATGACTTTTGTTATGATGAATATTTTAACATAAAATGTTAAAATTAAATGTTATATATTTTTGAGTATAAAATTTAGATTTAAATATATAAATTTTAATTTATTGACTTATAACCAAATAGTGACTCGTTTAGCCCGAGGGTTAGGGGTTAAGTTCCAATATTGTCAGCCCGTTTAATATCCATTTAGCTCGAAGGTCGTTTACCCCAAAGCATGTTGGAGGTGGCCCGAAACTGCTAAGGCCAACCCGTTTAACATATCTACTCCCACCAAGGGAATAAATTGAAAAAACCAAAGACGGAGAAGAAGAGAAGAAGAGAAGAAAAAAAAAAGTAAAAGAAATTATTTTTCCTTCGTTCCAATGTTGGAGGAGGGGGAGAACAAGTTATTTTTATAGAGAGTAAGAAGAGATGGGAAGGGGTTGTTAGGGTTTCTTCCATTAATTGTTTTAAATAAGGCTAATCACAAAGTTTAAAAATTGTTTGGAAATGTGGACTGGAGTGGTTATTAAGGAGTGATTACTTGACCTTTCGTTCCGTTCTTTTTTACTTTTAGAAAGAATAGTGTGAAAAAACTATTTTAAAAAAATGAGAATGAATTTTTAGAGTGTGATCGAATATAAGATGAAAATGTGATGATGATAGTTGATGTGATATTTTTTTAGTATAATAGCGATTAGATGTGATTGATGATTTGAAAAATAAGAGAGAGTGAACATATGATTATATAATGACAAAGACTTGTGTCAGACTGTCTGACAGGTCAAAATCCGTCAGACGGATCCTAAACCTAGACCCGGTGGCATTTTTTTAATATCCTAGAGCGGTGTCATAGTGTCACTAACGCCTAAGAAAATATTAGTTTTTCCTCTAAAAAGTATTAGTAATTCACCCGAAAAGTATTAGTAGTTTATTAGTAGTCGTCCAGAAAAGTATTAGTTTTTCCGTTAGAAGTGTTAGTAATCTCCCTAAAATATATTAGTAGTCTTATGAAACATATAAGGTTTTTCCCGTAAAGATATTTTAGTAATTTTCTATAAAGTATTTTTTTTACGTAAAAGTATAAAAAGTACTAGTCGTTCCCCTGAAAAGTATTAGTCGTTCACATGAAAAGTATTAGTTGTTCCCCCTGAAAAATATTACTAGTCACCCTCAAAATTATTTAGCAGTTCCCCTAAAAAGTATTAGTTTTTCTCTTGAAAAATATTAGTATTCACCTAAAAAGTATTAGCAATTAACCTGAAAAGTTTTAGATTTTCTATAAATTCATTATGTATTCATAGCCATATATACTCAGAGGGAATTCATTATTTTTTTTAGAAGAAGAAGAAGCACAGATTCCGGAGAGTTTTTTAGAAAGGGAAAAAATCTCAACCCATTTCTGATGAAGCATTCATCAAACACTAAAATGAGAAAAAGATTAAAATATTATGATTTTAGACAATCAAGAGACGACAATAATTGTTAATAAAAAGTCGGCATCCAAGCTAGATGACGAGCAATTAGTCAAGTTGTATATAATTTTCTTGTCATTCTTCTAGAGAAATCTTGTGGTGTTGAGAAATTCTTCTTTACCATCGTGCCTCTGCTCAATTTTGATGGAAGAAAAATGAATGAAATGGGGAAGACCTTTATGAGAGAGAGAGAGAGAGAGAGAGAGAGAGAGAGAGGGGAAAAGACACGAATAAATGAGAAAGGGAGGAAGGAGGTTGGAACATTTTTTTTAAAGATCTGGGTCGGGTTTAAGGGATTCGTCTAACAGACTTAGACCCGTTAGACCGTCTAACAGGAGACCTACTATTGTATAATAATAATAGTGGATGCGATATTTTTTTTGTTTAAATTATTAATGGACGTGATTGATGATTTGAAAAATGAGAAAAGTGAATAGTATATTTTTAAAAATTTTCACAATCAATCAGATATTCATGCAAAATTTTGTCCAAAAAGTGGAAGGAGTGTAAATTTTTTCTCAAGCAAGCACTCCATTTCCTAGAATATGTACCAAAAAGTATTTAAAAATCGTTTGATTTGCAATATTAACTTTAGTGTTTGTAAACACTTCAAAAAATGTAATTCTCAATTTTTAACTTAAAAATATTTAGTATTTTCTTATGCTAACTTTTATATCTAATTTTATATAATACAATTAGAATCTAATAATAAAGGGAATAATACTTTAGATTTTTTATTCTCTTCTAGTTGAATAGTAATTCATCTATCCTTGCAAAATTAAGTTCTTTACTTCTTTATTATACAAGAACAATTCTCTTTGATAGTTAAGAGAAGTATTAATTATAGTTAAAACATGGGAGATGAAACCTCCCTCTTCCTCTACCAATAACGAATAAAAGTAAATAGATATCACCATCTCTTTATGAATATAATATATACAATTCATAATATAAAGAAGAGGTTAGAGATTGTGATCTTCTCACCATCAAGAAGAAGAGTAAAAAAAGGGTAAGGAGGAAGATAATTCTCTACAATAAGCTTCAAGAAGAATTAACATGGATCAAGGTAAGTTTACTAAGCCATGCTAATTTATTTTCTCGACTTGTGAAAATCATGAGTTCCTAAAGCTTTGGGCATTAAAAATTTTTGGATAAATTTCATAAAAAGAATATCAAAGAAATTCAATTAAAGCTAACAACAGTTCTTCCAATCTCTGTTCAAATCCTCGAATATCTTGTTTGGATGCGAAAAGATCAACTCTCTTGACTAGTTGTTGTCTTCAGTTAAGTGAATCCATGTTAGTGTTAGTCCAAGTGGCTATGATAATCTAGAGGGGGTGAATAGACTATGCCGATTTTTCGCAAATCGCCCTCTTTTTCGAATGAACACGAAATTGACAAGAATGTAAATGCAGAAATTAAACAACACTGGGCCGATTTATAGTAGTTCAACCCACCTAGGGCCTAATCTACTACCACCCGGTATATCAAGTGGATTTCAAAAAAAAAGGATTTTATTAATTACCACAATTAATACAACACCACCTCTTGAAGATTACCACAATCTTCTTACAACACCTTGAGGAGATTACCACAATCTTCCTTCAACACCTATGAAGAGTACCACACTCTTCAACACCTAAGATCACCCAAGTGTGTTCTTACCACAAGAACACTAACAAGGATATCTTGTTTTGGATGATAGAAAAATTCAAGATTACAACTCAATAATTGAAGTATACAAACTTTGAGTGCAAGTGTAATCAAGAACAAAAAGCCTAGACCTCAAGGTTGTGCAAGTGCAAGAACTTAGGCTATTACAACAAGAATGTAAAAATGAAAGCTTGAAGAATTTTGCAGATTTCTTGTTATATTGTATGGTTGTGTGTTGTGTCTTGTGTCTTCAATTCATCCTCTATTTATAGGAGAGTCTTCAAGATTGGATCTCCAACATAGGCTCCTCCTTCTTCACTTTTGTCTACAAAAAGAGGATCACAAGATGTAGATATATTGTACAAAAATCAAAAGTGAATCTGCTGATAAGGATTGCAACGGTTCAAAAAATTTGTCAAAACCTAGCACAGGCGGCCGGTTGCCTGTTGAAATTTTGAACGTTTGAATAAAAATAAGTGCGAGTGCGATCCAGTGGGGGTCGTCGGCCGGTCAAAGGGGGTCGACCGGCCGCCAGGCGCGACCGGTCGGCCCTCCCCGACCGGTCCCCGCTTCGTTTTTCAAGTCATGACGTTGCGTTTCAAGTTTTCTTTTCTTCAGGTACCGGTCGACGTTTTGGGCGACCGGTTGACTTCCAATCTTGAAATGTTGTTCGATTTTTATAAAAAAACTTCAAGAAATACTCCAAAAAATTAGTAAAAACATTTTAAATCACTTGGGAGTATTTGGACAATATTTATAAACATTGTTTTGGTGTAAAAATCAATTAACATAAAAATATTAAATATGTTGTCCAATTTTTTATCGAATAATAAACTCTAAGAAATACTCCAAAAATTAGTAAAAAAATTTTAAAACATTTAGGAGTATTTTGGACAACATTCATAAACATAGTTTTGGTATAAAAACTCATTTAAACATAATCATCAAAATCTTGATAAAAACATTTATCTAACAATCTCCCCCTTTTTGATGATTACAAACCAAAACAATTTTAGGAAGTTGATTTTAAAAATAAAACAAATTTTTCGGTCTAAAACATCAATCCATTATAAGCAAGATTCATCATAAGTACAAACACACAAGGATAGGAGCAAAGATTTTTCAAAATCATTTTTGCACAAGCTCCCCCTATCAATATGCATATCAAGAACAAGTATAAAAGCAACCAACTAAAAGCTAAAAGCTTAGCTTTTACAACTTAAGCTTGAATTATTTGAGCATAGAAGCTCCCCCTGTCACAAAACATCATTAGTCAAGCATAAAAGTCCATAATACATCACATGGACTAAGTATTGTTCACAGCTTTTGGCTTTAAAGAGCCCTAGCTTATAACTTTTCTTGCAAGCTTATTTTCGCTTCTTTGAGCGTATGAGCGTTTTTCTTGTTTCTCCCCCTTTGGAATCATCAAAAATAATGTTAGCACGATAAAAACTTCATACAATTATATCAAAGTGCGCAATTTAATCGATATATCGAGCATATTGAACATTTAGGCTTAAATTCCGAATAAAAGGGAAAAAATTGCTCAATTGATTTGTAAAAGCTCATTTGATTGGTAAAACATGATCTCTATAAACTTATAAGACTTTTCAAATCAAGAGAATCATGTAGGTGATGAATTTTTCATTCAAACATTTTGTCGAACACTTGGCGTGCGTTGAATAAAACAAGAGAAATATAACGCATTTGTGATTCGTTTAAGCCAAAACATTTCATCATCAATTGCAATACAACAATATTCATTCATCACCAATCATCATATACAACATACTAATACAAGAATTTCATCAAAATAGCAAGATACAAGTACATTCTCAAGGGTTCAACCCAATTGAGATAAAAAGGAGAAATTCTTACCATTTAATCGGTAAAGATGAGCAATGATGATGATAATCGAGCCTCATGAAGTCCAAAATATAAAATGTATGCAATAAAATAAATTTGAAGTGAAATTTATGTGCAAAATGCGAAGGGGACAAAAAATGAACACAAAAGACCAAAATGACTGTGACTGAGAACAGAAACGTATTTAACCAAAGTTTAGCTATGGTCGACCGGTCGACGTCATGGGCGACCGCTCGGCCTTGCCCCAGTCAACCCAGTTGTTCATTCTGTTTTCCAAAATCCGAGGTTTGAACCAAAAATCCTATTTTTCGCCCCTAAGTTTTAAAAACGTATAAAATGCAATCATAGACCTCATTCAATATGCATTATGCCTAACCGAGCTCGTATTGACGCAAAAGTCTCGGAAGATAGTGGTTTTGTAAAAATGTCCGCTAATTGATCTTGAGATGGTACAAAAGATATCTCAATTTTTCGTTTTGAAACACAATCCCTTAGAAAATGATGTCGAATCTCAATATGTTTAGACGGTTATGATGAACCGGGTTTTGAGCAATATTTATAGCGGATATATTATCACAAAAGATAGGAACACTTTCAAAAGAGCATTTGTAATCCGCTAAGGTTTGTTTCATCCAAAGAAGTTGAGTACAACAAAATGCCGCAAAAATATATTCGGCTTCGGCCGTTGAAAGTGAAACACAATTTTGTTTCTTTGAAAACCAAGAAACTAGGCAATCGCCTAAGAATTGACATGATCCGGAAGTACTTTTACAATCATCAATATTACCCGCATAATCCCAATCACTATAACCTTTAAGAGAAAAACTTTCATTCTTTGGATAAAATAAACCATATTGAATTGTGCCTTTTAAATATCGAAAAATCCTTTTAACGACACTCATATGAGATTCTTTGGGATTGCTTTGAAAACGAGCACATAGGCATACGACATGAAGAATGTCCGATCTACTTGCGGTTAAATAAAGTAAACTACCAATCATACCTCGATATTTGGATTCATCAACCGACTTGCCTTTTTCATCTTTGTCAATCTTGACGTTTGTTGCCATTGGGGTAGAGACGGTTCTTCCTTCTTCAATGCCAAATTTCTTCAAAAGCTCCTTTGTATATTTTGATTGTGAAATATAAATTCCTTCTTGGCATTGCTTAATTTGAAGTCCAAGGAAGAAGTTGAGCTCCCCCATCATACTCATTTCAAATTCACCTTGCATTAACTTAGAAAATTTCTTGCACAAGGATTCATTAGTAGCACCAAAAATAATATCATCAACATAAATTTGCACTAATAAGCAATCTTGCCCTTTTTCAAAAACAAAGAGAGTAGTATCAACTTTACCTCTTGTAAAACCATTTTGCAAAAGAAAAGAGCTAAGTCTATCATACCATGCACGGGGTGCTTGTTTCAAACCATATAAGGCCTTTTTAAGTTTATAAAGATCATTAGGCCTAGAAAAATTTTCAAACCCCGGAGGTTGTTTTACATAGACTTATTCTTGAATAATACCATTTAGAAAAGCGGATTTAACATCCATTTGGTAAATCTTGAAATTTTTAAAGCAAGAATAGGCAAGTAAGATATGAATAGCTTCTAAATGTGCTACGGGTGCAAATGTTTCATCATAATCAATACCTTTTTCTTGACAATAACCTTGAGCTACTAACCTTGCTTTATTTCGAACAATATTGCCTTGGTCATCGAGCTTGTTCCGGAATACCCATTTTGTGCCAATAATTGTTTGAGATGGAGGACAAGGTACTAATTCCCATACATCATTCCTTTCAAATTGATTCAACTCCTCTTGCATTTCTAAGAACCAATCCTCATCTTCAATAGTTTCCTTAGCATTTTTAGGCTCTTTTTGAGATATAAGAGCTTTCTCGGCAAATTTTCCTCGAGTCATTACTTTATCAAGGGGATCACCAATAATAAGATCTTTTGGGTGATCTCCCTTAAATTTCAATGCTACGGAAAGATCCGAAGTATCACCTTTATCTTCTTGAGGAACATTTGAGCTTGAACGTTGATCATTTTGAGTATCATCTTGAACAATGGGTTCAACAATATCCTCTTCATCACTGGGTATTCTTTCAACACCCGAAGCTTCATTGAATTTAACATGGATGGATTCTTCAACAACCCCACTAGTCTTATTGTAAACCCGATATTGCTCTTAGTTGAATACCCCATAAATATTCCTTCATCGGCTTTAGGATCAAGTTTGTCCAATTGATCCTTAGTATTCAAAATAAAACATTTACATCCAAATATTTTGAAATAACTAATATTTGGAGTTCTTCCTTTCCAAAGCTCATATGGAGTTTTATTCATTTTAGGACGAATATAAACTCGATTAATGACATAGCAAGCGGTACTTACGGTTTCGGCCCAAAAATACTTAGGAAGTGAAAATTCATTGAGCATGGACCGACTCATTTCTTGAAGTGTCCAATTCTTCCTTTCGGCTACTCCATTTTGTTGAGGTGTTCTTGGAGCCGAAAAATTATGACTATATCCTTTGGTTTCACCGTCAAATTCTCCACCTCGATCACTTCGAATAGACTTAATAATATCTCCCTTTTCATTCTCAATAAGTCTACACAACTTAACAAACTCATTAACGACATCGCTTTTATTTGCAAGAAATAGAGCCCAAGTATATCTAGAAAAATCATCAACTATAACAAAAGTGTAATATTTTCCACTTAGACTTGCCGTACCAATATCCCCATACAAATCAAGATGAAGCATTTGTAGGGGTTTGGTAGTGGAAATTTTATTTTTGCGCTTAAAACTACTCTTAACTAATTTGTTCTTTTGACAAGTGTCACATAGGCCAAGATTTTCAAAATTCAATTTGGGTAGTCCTTTTACATGTTGGTTTTTGTAAATAATTTGCAAATTTTTATATCCAACATCTCCAAGTCGCCTATGCCATAAACTAGTTAAATCATTATTGGCGACAAGACAAGAAACATTTTGACTAACCAAATCACTTGTACAAATTTTGTAAAGATTGCCTTTTCTAATTGCTTCACAAATAATTTTATCATTTTTGGAAATAAGGCATTTTTCTTTATTAAAAACAACATTATAATTTGAATCACAAAGTTGGCTAACACTTATCAAATTGAACTTAAGCCCTTCTACTAAAAGAACATTACTAAGAGAGAAAGAAGAGTTACCAATTTCTCAATTTCCAAGAATTTTTCCTTTGCCATTGCCGAACATGACCATACCTCTTCTTGGAGCTTGATGTTGGTAAAAAGTTCTCTTTCCGGTCATATGGCTCGAACAACCGTCCACGAGCCATTTTGAATCTTCCATTTTTGTTAGGGCCCCTATAACCTACAAAGGAATTATTTTTAGGTACCTATAATTTTGGGGTCCATGGGGTTAGCCTTGAGACCTTTGGGTCTCCAATAATAGCTAAAATTATTTTTCAATTTACAATTACTAGCATAGTGTCCATTCTTACCACAATAAAAACAAGTAATAATACGAGGACTACTAAAGACATACAAAGGTTGGACCTTGGTCATTTTTCTTAGAAGCATTTTGAAAAGATTTGTAACCAGGTCCTAATTTAGAATGCTCACCTCTTTGTGCATCTAAAATTTTTGTGACTTTATCCGTACTTAAATTGAATTGATGCACATCCTTTTTCAAATTTTCAATACCATTTGTGAGCGTTTGTTTTTCGGTTTCAAGAGTACGGACCATAGTAAGAGTAATAACATGAGCCTTATCAAGAGAATCATAAGAAGTAAATAATTTATCTTTTTCTAGTTTAAGCTCTTTATGCTCCTTTTTCAAATTCTTGTATTTAACAATCAAATTTTGAAACTCATTTTGAAATTCATCAAAATCACATTGTAATTCATCAACTAGGGAAGAAGATGAAGCATTAGAGCGTACCTCGGTATTTTCATCGTCTATGGCCATAAGTGTAAGTCCAAGCGGCTACGATAATCTAGAGGGGGGGTGAATAGATTATCTCCATCTTTTCGATTTTGCCCTCTTTTTCGAACCGAATGCTCAAAGACAATAATAAAGGTGCGGAATGTAAACAACACACGCCGATTTAAAGAGGTTCAACCCACCTAGGGCCTAATCTCTACCACCCCAAGTATATCGGGATGGATTTCAAAAAGAAAAAGATTTTATTAATTTACCACAAATTAATACAACACCAACTTACAACAACACCTTGAAGAGCACCACACTCTTCTTCAACACCACCTTTGAGATTACCACAATCTCTTCTTGAAGATTACCACAATCTCCAACGGCACCTTGTGAAGATTACCACAATCTTCAACCTTGAAGAATACCAAATTCTTCAACACCTCAACAAGAAGATCACCACAATCTTCTTGCACCTATCACCTAGATCATCCAGTGTGTTCTTACCACAAGAACACTCACAAGGATATCTTGTGTTGAATGATTACCCAAATTCAAGATTACAACTCGATAATTGATAATACAATAGAGTGCAAGTGTAATCAAGAAAAGCCTAGACCTCAAGGATGTGAAAGTGAAAAGCTAGGCAAATTACAACAAGAAATAAGACAATGTAAGAACAAGTGTATTCTTGAGTGTATCTTGTTGTGTTGTAGTTTTTTCTCTCATTGTTGTGCTTCAAATCTTCCTCTATTTATAGGAGATGATTGATACTTGATAGGCTCCTCTTGGAATCTGATTTCTACAAAAAATTGCAATTAAAATCAAGATTATAGTTAGAAATCAATCCCACAATTTAAGGAAAAGATGTCTGTGACAACGGTTACATTTTTTTGTCAAACTCAAACGGCGACCGGTCGCACACAAATAGACGTTTGAAAAAGAGAATACACATTTACAGGCGGACCGATCGACGTCTACCTCGACCGGTCGACCTATGCCTCAACCGGTCCCCTCATGGGTTTTGAAGAAAGAAAACGCTCGCTTCAATTTGCTCCAGTGCACGGCCGCCAAGGGGTCGGCCGGTCGACGGCTGCCGATTTGCCCATAGGGCGGACAGGTTGCCCTCGACCATTTTCTCGCAAACATGAAGTTTTTGTTTTCCTCAACTTTCGTGCACGGGTTGCCCTATACGATGACCTGGTTGACCTCAAAACCAAAGTGTTGTCCAATTTTATATCGAAAATAAACTTCAAGAAATACTCGAAAAATAGTGAAAACATTTTAGACCGATCGGGAGTATTAGGACAACATTTAGAAACATAGTTTCAATGTAAAACCCATTGACGTAAAATCCTTAAATGTGTTGTCCAATATGGTCGAAAATAAACTTGAGGAAATACTCCAGGAAAATATTAAAACCATTTTAAATCATTTAGGAGTATTTGGACAACCTTTAAAACATTGTTTTGGTATAAAAACAAAATCATCAAAATCATGATAAAACCATTTATCAAACAATCTCCCCTTTTTGATGATTACAAACCAAAACAATTTTAACGAGGTCGATTTTGAAAACAAAACAATTTTACCGGTTAAAGAGAATAGTTGTAGAGCGACAACATTCCATGCAATAAAAACACAAGGATGGGAGTAGAGATATTCAAACACATATAGCAAATGCTCCCCTATCAACATGCACAACAAGAGTTATATAGAAGCAACTTAAACATAAGCTAAAATATTAGCTTTTCGATATTGAGCTTAGGTATCAATAACTTAAAAGCTCCCCCTGTCAAAGAGCTTATAACCTGTTTCTCCCCCTTTGGACTAAATAAGTCCATACTACAACCAATGGACCATGATTCATACATAACCATAATGCACCAAGTGGACTAAATATGATCCACAACTTATGGCTTTATGAAGCCATAGCTTGTAGCTTCTTTTCGTTAAGCTTATCTTAGCTTCTTTGAGCTAAAGAGCTTATAACCTGTTTCTCCCCTTTAGAATCATCAAAAAATGTTAGCACGATAAATACATCATATATTCATATCAAAGTGCGCAACTAAACCGATGTCCGAGCTATTTGAACATTGAAGCTTATAAACCAAATAGGAGGGAAAAGTCGAATCATACGACTTGAAGAAGCTTATGAAAACTCATTTGATAAGCAAAACATGATCTCCATAAATATAGAAGATTTTTGAAAACGAGAGAATCATATAGGTGATGAATTCTTCATTGAAACATTTTATCGAACACACGGGCGCCAAAATTAGAAAATGATATATATAGCCCTTGTAAATGTAATCAAGCCAAGTTTTTCATCACCAAATGCAATTTAACAAGTATCATTCATCAACAATCAATAAGCTCATCACAAACATATATGAATTACATCAAGAAAAATACATATAAGCCACAAACTCAATGGTTCAACCCATTTGAGCTAAAGATAGTGAAATTCTTACCATTCAATCGGTAAAGACGAGCAATGATGATGATAGTCGAGCTAGATAATCCCCAAAATATATAATTCATGCATCAAAACTCATTTGAAGTGAATTGTGTGTGAAATTTGCAAAGGGGACGAAAAATGGCCAAAATGTGTCAAAGTGACGAATGCTGAAGACAGAACCATTTTAATCCAAATTATAGCCTAGAGCGACCGGTCGTGGTTGAGGGCGACCGGTTGCCCTCAACCCCTTCAACCCACTGTCTGTCAGTTTTTCCAAAAATCCGAATTTTCAACCAAAAATCCGATTTTTCGCCCCTAAGTTTTAAAAACGTGTAAAATGCAAACGTAAGCTTCATTCAATATGCATTATGTCATAATCAAGCTCGAAATGAGATAAAATACTCGGCGGTAAATGAACAATTGTCCGCGAGTTATCCTTGAGACGGAATTAAACACATCTCAAGTTTTTGTTAAAAACGCAATCCCTTAGAAAGTTTTTCGAATCTCAATATGTTTAGTTCGATTATGACGAACTATATTTTGAATAATTTTCACCGGACTTGTTATCCCGAAAAATAAGAACATTTTAAAGCTTTGGATACAACAAGTCATAAGAAGAAGTGCCTTTCAAATATTTGAAAATTTCTTTTAACGACACTTTAATGAGATTCGTTGGGATAATTTTTGAAGTCGAGCATATAGACATAAGGCATATGGAATGTCGAGTCTATAGAAATAATACAAGAAAACATACTCGAATTTGTTTGTCAACCGACATGCCTTTCTCAACCTTTGTTAATCTCTTCATTGATAGCCATAGAGGTTGGAATGATTCTTCCTTCTTCAATGCCTAACTCCTTCAAGAGTTCTTTTGAAATGTAACCATCTACTTGGCATTGAATGATTTGAAGTCCAAGCAAGAAATCATGCTCATTTCAAGTACACCTTGCATCAACTTAGAAAACCATATCTTGCACAAATATTCATAAGTAGCACCAAAAATATTCTCATAAATATGCACAAGTTTAAACAATATTGCCCTTTTTCACAAACAAAGAGAGTAGTATCAACTTTACCTTTTGTAAAATCATTTAGCAAAAATAGCTAAGTCTATCATACCATACACGGGGTACTTGTTTTAAACCATACAAGGCCTTAAAAACAATCATTTGGCCTAGAAAAATTTTAAACCCCGGGAGGTTGTTTTACATAGACTTCTTCTTGAATAAAACCATTTAGAAATTTGGATTTAACATCCATTTGGTAAAGCTTGAAATTTTCTTAAAACAAGAATGGGCAAGTAAAATGCAAATAGCTACAAAATGTGCTATGAGTGCAAATGTTACATCAAAATCGATTACCTTCTTCTTGAAAATACCTTCGAGCTACTAACCTCGCCTTTAGTTCGACCAATGTTGCCTTGGTCATCGAGTTTGTTCAGGAATACCTTTTTATCTTCTTCATCACTATCTTCATAGGGCATCCAATTGATCTAAGGTGTTCATAATAGAACATTTACATCCAAATATTTGGAGTACTTCATTTCTCATCTACACAACTTAACAAACTTATTAACGGCATTGCTTATATAAGCAAGAAAAAATAGCCCAAGTGTAAAAACATGCCTCAATCACAAAATATCTTGCATAGTAGAAATAGACACTATATATAGACCATGAAGCAAGAAACACATACTATGCATTTAGAATATCATCAAGAGTCTAATAAATCATGCAAGTTCAAATAAGCTTAAGAAAGCTATAAAAGGTCTCTTTTGAAATTTGAGAATCCGATAGCATATAATTGAGACCTCATAAAAAAAATATTTGAACAAAAGTTTACAAAGCAAGTATGTGCAATCAAATATCAAATAGTGCCTTTCAAAAAATCTAAAAATCCTCTTAATGGCATTTGTATGAAATACTATGAAAAACAAGCACATAGGCACATGGCAATACATATATCGAGTCTATAAGAGTAAGAATAACACAAGTAAACATACATCGATAATTGATGCCTTTCTTGACAAATAATGACGTAAATAGCCATTTGTGAAAATATGTAAATCCTACACAATTCTTAAAACAAATCTAGCACCAATCATAATGATAAAAGTGTAGGCTAAGAGATATCACAAGTAAGCTCATGCCATAAAAATCCATAAGAGATGATAATACACTTTAGTCTACAAAAATGCACAAGAGTTTTAAAAACATCATATAAGGTCTTCTTTTTCAAAAATTTTAAAAATACAAATAAGTTTTGAAGACCTTAATTTAAAATTTAAATACATGAAAACTCATTTTGCAAGTAGGACACAAATAAAAACATGCATAATAGACAAATAAAATGCATATTTAGATACGGTTTACCAATTATGCCGTTTCCATAGGTTTTCCCATTGTTGATGATATTTTCCCTTTTGAAAATCTTCATGTTGATAGTAATCTCTCCAATTACTCCATCTCCAAAATTTTTGTCCTTCCCATTGTTGATGGTCTCTTCTTCTTTGAAAATCATCTTGTCTTTGCCATTTCCAAGATTGTGTTCTTCCCATTTTTGATTATATCCTCTTCTTGAAATTGGCTTTGTTAAAATAGTTTCTCCTTCTTTGATCAAATGAAACGGTCATTTGATGTCTTCTTGGCGGTTTAAATTTTCTTCGATCATTATTTCAGGGTACCTAATATGACATTGTTTTGTGGTACCCTTATGTGTTTGGGTCCTTTGGGATTAGTCTTGAGACTTTTAAGTCTCCAACAATAATTAGAGCTATTTCTAGCTCGACAAGAATTAGCCGTATGACCCTTTTTACCGCAATAAAAACAAGTAATAATTCTAGGAGCATAATGACCAACATGCTTAGAGACTTGATTCTTTTTCATATGATTGACAACATTAAACTTATGATCAAGTTCTAGTTTGAATTATCACAATAATCAACAATTTCATCGGTACTCAAGTTGATTTAGATAAATCCCCTTTCATGCAATTAATATCCTCAACAAGAGTACTATTTTCTTTTTCAAGGTTTCTAACCTTGTCAAGTGTGGTGGTGTGAGCACATGATAGTGATTCATAGGAAGTAAATAAACTATCCTTTTCATTTTTCAAAACATTGAATTCCTTTTTCAAATTTTTGTATTTAACAAGCAAGCTTTGGAATTCATTTTGAAGTTCATCATAATCATTTTGCAAATCACTATAGTCATTATCATAGGAAGTAGAGGGTTTAGAACTTACCTCGTTTTTTCTTCGATGCCTATGAGGCATTGTTCAACTTCTTCATCATAGGAGGTTGTAGAAGGCTTATCCCATGTTGTTGGATTTGATGTTGTATCCATTTGTGAAGTAGATGCTTTTGAGTTGCTCCTTTCATTTGCATATACTTCATAGATGGCTTCTAATTTTTGCCATACTTCATGTGCCGATCGAATACCTACAACATGATCAAATTCCAAAGTGGTAAGTGAACAATGTAAAATATTAAGAGCTTTACCATTTAAGGAGATGATTTTCTTCTCTTCATCATTGAGCTTTTTGAAGCCTTTGAGGTGTGTGGTGTATCTTTCATCGAAATGGATTCTCCATTAATAACGGTGTTCCAAATGTCGAACCCGCAACCTTGTAAATAGCATTCCATTCTTTCTTTCCAAAATGTAAAATTTTTGGAATCAAACCGAGGTGGCTTGGTGGTGGAGGTGCCGGATAGATGAGCTTCGTTTGTAGCCGTCGATCGTTTCTCTTCACTCGCGATGTGAAACGAGCTTGCCAACGAGTTTGGCTCTGATACCACTTGTAAGTCCAAGCGGCTACGATAATCTAGAGGGGGGGTGAATAGATTATCTCCATCTTTTCGATTTTGCCCTCTTTTTCGAACCGAATGCTCAAAGACAATAATAAAGGTGCGGAATGTAAACAACACACGTCGATTTAAAGAGGTTCAACCCACCTAGGGCCTAATCCTCTACCACCCCAATATATCCGGGATGGATTTCAAAAAAAAAAAAGATTTTATTAATTTACCACAAATTAATACAACACCAACTTACAACAACACCTTGAAGAGCACCACACTCTTCTTCAACACCACCTTTGAGATTACCACAATCTCTTCTTGAAGATTACCACAATCTCCAACGGCACCTTGTGAAGATTACCACAATCTTCAACCTTGAAGAATACCAAATTCTTCAACACCTCAACAAGAAGATCACCACAATCTTCTTGCACCTATCACCTAGATCATCCAAGTGTGTTCTTACCACAAGAACACTCACAAGGATATCTTGTGTTGAATGATTACCCAAATTCAAGATTACAACTCGATAATTGATAATACAATAGAGTGCAAGTGTAATCAAGAAAAGCCTAGACCTCAAGGATGTGAAAGTGAAAAGCTAGGCAAATTACAACAAGAAATAAGACAATGTAAGAACAAGTGTATTCTTGAGTGTATCTTGTTGTGTTGTAGTTTTCTCTCTCATTGTTGTGCTTCAAATCTTCCTCTATTTATAGGAGATGATTGATACTTGATAGGCTCCTCTTGGAATCGATTTCTACAAAAAAATTGCAATTAAAATCAAGATTATAGCTGTTAGAAATCAATCCCACAATTTAAGGAAAAGATGTCTCACTGCACAACGGTTACATTTTTTGTCATCAAACTCAAGAGGCGGCCGGTCGCACACAAATAGACGTTTGAAAAAGAGAATACACATTTACACAGGCGACCGGTCGATGTCTACCTCGACCGGTCGACCTATGCCTCAACCGGTCCCCTCATGGGTTTGGAAAAAAGAAAACGTTCGTTTCAATTTGCTCCAGTGCTGCAGTCAAGGGGTCGCCGTCGTCGACGGACCGGTTGCCCTATAGCGGCACCGGTTGCCACGACCATTTTTTCGCAAACATGAAGTTTTCTGTTTTCCTCAACTTTCAGGTGCGGGTTGCCTATACGGTGACCAGGTTGACCTCAAAACCAAAGTGTTGTCCAATTTTATATCGAAAATAAACTTCAAGAAATACTCCAGAAAAATAGTGAAAACATTTTAGACCGATCGGGAGTATTAGGACAACATTTAGAAACATAGTTTCAATGTAAAAACCCATTGACGTAAAATCCTTAAATGTGTTGTCCAATATGGTCGAAAATAAACTTGAGGAAATACTCCGGAAAATATTAAAACCATTTTAAATCATTTAGGAGTATTTGGACAACCTTTAAAAACATTGTTTTGGTATAAAAACAAAATCATCAAAATCATGATAAAACCATTTATCAAACAATAAGACCATATTCGGATTCTCCTTCCTTGTCGGTTGTTTCAAGTAATTCATCCCAAGTTTTGACATCCGCATTTAACGCCTTCTTTTCGGAAAAGGCTTTTTTTTCTTTTGTTCCCCTTCCACTAATTTTGGGCAATCGGTTATGTAGTGCCCGGATTTTCCGCATTTGAAACAAGAATTGTCTCTAGGCTTTCTTGCTTTATTTTTATTTACAAATTTTGCAAATTTTCTAACAAGAGCCGCCGTTTCTTCATCATCCTCATCACTAGCATAATAAACATTATTAGAAGAAGATGCTAAGCCTTTAATAATATTTTTGCGTGCGGTTTAGAGGTGGATGGTTGAGAATTTTTCCTCTCCTTGAGATATACTTCATAAATGAGGAGGTTCCCAATGAGCTCATCAAACTTGAGTGTCTCAAGATTTTGAGCTTCCGTGATTGCCGTCACCTTTTCGAACCATGAGGCGGGAAGGGCGTTCAATACCTTGGTCACCTTGTCTTCTTCGAAGATGACCTTTCCAAGAGCCACAAGAGGATTGACAATGTTGTCAAGCCTTTCCACCATTTTTGATATGGTTTCACCATCATGCATATTGAAATTTTCAAAGTCCTTCACAAGCATTGTTTTTCTTGCTTGCTTCACTTTCTTTGTGCCCTCATAGATGGTTTCTAATTTTTCCCAAACTTCATGTGCCGACCTTATGCCTCTTATATGATTATACTCGGTGGCGGTAAGAGAGCAATGCAAAATATTTAAAGCCTTACCGTTTAGAGAGAAGGCATTCTTGTCATTTTCATCGAACTCCTTGAACGGTTTGGGAGTCATGGTGCCATCCTCCAATTTTTTTGTGGATTGAGCAACTCTTTCAATGACCACATTCCAAATATCATAGAAAGCACTCCATACGGTCTTTCCAAAATGCGTAGTTGTTGGCGTCGAATAGTGGTGGCTTGTTGGTGGAGGCGCCGGTGCTGAGGTAGCTTTCGTTCGTAGTCATGGATATTTCCTCTTTACTCAGAACGAGCTAGCCAAAGAGTTTGGCTTTGATACCACTTGTTAGTCCAAGTGGCTACGATAATCTAGGGGGGGTGAATAGATTATGCCGATTTTTCGCAAATCGCCCTCTTTTTCGAATGAACACGAAATTGACAAGAATGTAAATGCGGAAATGAAACAACACTCGATGATTTATAGTAGTTCAACCCACCTAGGGCTTAATCTACTACCACCCCGGTATATCCGAAGTGGATTTCAAAAAAAAAAGGATTTTATTAATTACCACAATTAATACAACACCACCCTTGAAGATTACCACAATCTTCTCACAACACCTTCAAGGAGATTACCACAATCTTCCTTCAACACCTATGAAGAGTACCACACTTTTCAACACCTAAGATCACCCAAGTGTGTTCTTACCACAAGAACACTAACAAGGATATCTTATTTTGGATGATAGAAAATTCAAGATTACAACTCAATAATTGAAGTATACAAACTTTGAGTACAAGTGTAATCAAGAACAAAAAGCCTAGACCTCAAGGTTGTGCAAGTGCAAGAACTTAGGTTATTACTGTCACGCCCCAAACGGGACGCGACGACGATCCACAACTTAAATACAATAACCAAACAGTCTAGACGAATATCATCGAAAACCCAATGAAACAGAGTCAATAGCAGCGGAAAAAAGAACAAGTACAATTACAACTTACAGTCCACAATATCCATAATCCAAATTACATCCCGATATGATCTAAAGATAACAACTTAAAAGTCAAAGGGTCCTACGCCTTCGATTACAAACCGGAATGAAAAGGAATACAAGAGTCCAACAACAAACACAAGAAAAGAGTCCAACAACAAACACAAGAAAAGAGTCCAACAACAACAACAAGAAGTAGTAAGTCCAACAAAGAAATAATAGTAACAAGTCCAATGACATCAACAACAAAAGATAGTAAATCCAACAAGCGGAGTACAAAGGCTCAATCCGTAGTCGGTTCAAAGATCTTCAACGAATTCCTCATCTAAAGGTTAGAAAACAGGTGGGGATGAGACATAAATCTCGATGGATGGGGTGATCGTGTGCAAGTATGGCGATATATAATTAATGCAAGAGCTTGATTATATGAAAACACGTGAGTATGATGCATGAATTCACACACAAAATGGGCAAGCGTCGTGATAAATATATTTAAGTAATATACTTATACGATTTGAGAAAATTCGTGATCACTGGGCACTATGTGATTGGTCAAGATAGGTAGGATTGCGTGCGGAAATGTAACGCCAATCCGTGCAAGGCAATTAATGGTTGCAAGACGGATTTGTAGCGCCAACCAATGCAAAACAAAGCGGTTGCGTCACGGATTGTAGTGCCAACCAAATGGGTCCGATAACTCCTAATCGTGTGGATCAGGCAGTGATTCCTTCGTTCTTTCTTTTAACTCCCAGGGCGGGATGGTCCAAGACGGTCACCTTATCGCTCCATAGGCAAAGACAAAATCCACAAATGGAGCTTGCAAGGCTCGGATCTGTCATAATCATGATTATACCTCAAGTACTACGACCCGCTTCCTCCCTTGGACACTCCGTCCCTCGTTGCGGGATTAGGGACGATGGGGCGGAAGAGTGGAATAGCAGCCGAGCTGCCCGGTTCCATCCCCGACGTATCCATTCCGATCGTGAGCTCGACACACCAAGTTGACTCAGCGGGAAAGTAAATACAAGTACGGGTAGTCAACCAGGTAGTCGAGTATTATTGATCGGGGAAACTTGATTCAGAAATTTTTGAAAATTCACGAGTGGCGTGATGGCGTTGGTGGAGTTATTTGGATGAAGATGATTATCGGAAGGATAAGCAATCTTCGATATCTTGAAATATTAGGTGGAACATAAGTCCCGTTATAGATTCAAAACCGCAAGACGAGGAAGTCGCCCCGCGGTTGGGTATTAATCGGTCGAATCGGTCTGATAAGTCAAGGGTTTTTAGAAAATAAAATACTTTAATTAAATCTCCAAGTCAGAGGGTCCAGGGCTATTTTAGTAAAAGAGAAAATAATTTGAGTTAGGTCCTTTATAAATTTTTTTTTTACAATTTAGCCCCATTTTGTAAAAACCAACACTTTTGGGGTTAAAAATTGAATAAATAAATACCCCGACCTTGAAAAATTATGAGGTCAGTTCCTAAATTCTCTAAATTGTCCAGATATTCAGGTTTTTAAAGTTTTGAGGTCGAGCTTTTATAAAATTCTCACATTGGCCCCAAATTTGTAAAACAATTGCCAATTCGGACCTTAAGTTTAAAATAATCAGAACTCACAAACCGGAAGGACTTTTAATGTGATTCCAGTTGGAAAATGTCACTAAGGTTGGTAGAATATTGGGACAAAAGCAGTTTTTAAAAGAAATAAATGTAGGTCCTTTAACTTTTGAAAATATCATTTTTGTCCCATTTTGAAATAATTGCCTTTAAGGCTTTTAGGGGTCCAATTGTTATGAAATTTGAACCTTGGGTCCAAAATATCATTAAGTTATAGTTAAGTTAGTATTTCCAGGTGCATGGGCTGCATAAGTCCTGGAAATTTCATTTGGGTCCTCAAGTTTAGTATTTTACACTTTAGTCCCTCAATTTTAGAAAAATTACTTTCCAAGCCCTAAACACTTGGATTTTTGGAATACATTTAAAATATGTCATTTACAGTACCTTAAGAGTAAAAATTTCAAATTTTAAATTTAAGGTCTGGTACAGTTTCAAAATTTGCAAAGAAGCCCTTAAACTTTCAAAATTTTACAATCTAGTCCTTGGGCTTTTAAAGGTTGATTTTATTTATCTTAAAACTCTTAAAACTTTATTAAAATGTCCAAAAGTCATTTTTGAACCTGAGTACAGTCCCAAATTTTGAAATTTGCAGAGGGGTCCTTTAACTTTTATTTTCTTGCAATTTAGTCCACCAACTTTCCATTTTTACATTTTTAAGTCCAAAATTGAAATTTAATCAATTATGCTCGACTTTTCCAGGTTATAAGGCATCCAAGACATAGATTTTAAAGATCATACACATGCATGTCTAATACATACAAGAATTCATCAATTAAAACATTAAATTGCACATGCATGCACCTAAAATTCAATAAATAGCAATTTCGAGCAACTCTTGAGAATTTTCATGATTTGATACATAAAATTGACATGCAATACATAGATTATATATCTCAAGGCTCATGATCAAAATTTCTACATGCATTTTAATAAAAACAGCTAATAGTTGGAAAGTATTTTTCCACCCACCTTAAAATTGGAAATTGTGAAATAAAAGTATAATTTCACAATTTTTGGATGAGGCTTCTTAGGTCAGCCCCTAATTCAAAAAAATATCAAAAATTTGAAGTTAGAAAAATGAGAGAAAAATTAAGGAGAAAAGAAGGAAATAAGGAAATGAGAAGGACTACACTTTACCTTGTGTAGTAGGTGTTTGGAGACTAGTTGAAGCTTAAAAATTGGAAATTTTGGCTCAACTCCAAAAATCTCCTAAGGCCAGCCCCTATTTCTCAAAAATGAAAAAGGGGTGTTAAAATTTGAAAAAAAATAGAAAGAAGAGGAAATAAGGGGTCTAGTACTCAATTCTTACCTTGTAGTCCAAATTCCTCTACTAATTCTTCTTCAAGTTTGAAGTCCTTCTTCAAAAATGTTGTCAAGCTCTAATCTTCAAAGTCTTCTAAATGTAACTCCAAATAAAATTCAAACTTAAGTTAAGAAGGTGGAAGAGGTGAACTATGTGATATCAAAAATGGATTGAAGATAAAATTTCTTACCTTGTAGGGGGTGTTCGAATTTTTTGAAGAAATAGGGGGAAAAGTCTTGAAAATTTTCTAAGTGTAGAAGAAGAAAGTAAGAAGAAGAGTAGAGAGTAGTTGGGAGTTTAGAGAGAAGGAGGAGAATTTTGTGTAGGAGATGAATGTGTTAGTGATAAAAATGAAATGAAATTTTGGCACAAAAATGGCCATATGGCCGTCCACTTTGAGGAGAGAGGGGGAGAAATTTTGTTCAAATTGTGTCTTGCATTTTGCCTCATGCATGGGAGACAATTTGAAGGTCAAAGGTATGGGCAAGACTTGGTTTGAATGGAATGTTGGAAGACTTCCAACATGTTGGCAAAAATATTATTAAAGAAGTAATATAAGAGATGATGTGTATAATGTTTGAATTAATGGTATAATTATACACAAGATGACTAATATAAGGTGTAGGTGTACAAGAGTTTGATGATATTTTTACTCCAAAAATATCCATGTTGGCCGTCCACTATAAGGGCATTATGGTAATTCCATATATTTTTTTTGTCCCAAATATTTGATGATAATAGATGAAATATATCAATCTCCAAAATAATTAGTGATTTCCTTGATCACTTGTAAGTCTCATGATCACTTAATCTAAATCAAAATCTTAATTCTATAAGGTAAAAGTCTCTAAAATAATTAGTCTCTTAAAATTCTAAGGTGACTAATAAATACAAAAATAGTAATAATGATCAACTAAGTGATCATAAATGCAAAATAGAATTAATAAAGATCATGATTACAAGTAATTAAATAAAATGAAATAAAGTACAAAATGTATATATTATTAATAATTACCCGTCAAAATGACGCGGTAAAATAGTCGATCAAATACATAGACGACAATAAGAATCAATTATATGTTCGGAAAAATCGGGGCTTCACAATTACAACAAGAATGTAAAAATGAAAGCTTGAAGAATTTTGCAGATTTCTTGTTGTATTGTATGCTTGTGTGTTGTGTCTTGTGTCTTCAATTTATCCTCTATTTATAGGAGAGTCTTCAAGATTGGATCTCCAACATAGGCTCCTCCTTCTTCACTTATGTCTACAAAAAGAGGATCATAAGATGTAGATATATTGTACAAAAATCAAAATTGAATCTGCTGATAAGGATTACAACGGTTCAAAAATTTGCTGTCAAAACCTAGCACAGGGCGACCGGTTGCCCTGTTGAAATTTCGAACGTTTGAATGAAAATAGTGCGATCCAGGTACGGGTTGCAGGGGGGTCGACCGATCGAAGGGGGGTCGACCAGTCGCCCAGGGGTGCGACCGGTTGGCCATCCCCTGGACCGGTCCCCCTGCTCAGTTTTTTCAAGTCTGTATGTTCTGTTTCAAGTTTTCTTTTCTTCAGGTACCGGTCGACGTTTTGGGCGACCGGTCGACCTCCAATCTTGAAATGTTGTCCGATTTTTATCAAAAAGAACTTCAAGAAATACTCCAAAAAATTAGTAAAAACATTTTAAATCACTTGGGAGTATTTGGACAACATTTATAAACATTGTTTTGGTGTAAAAACCAATTAACATAAAAACTTTAAATATGTTGTCCAATTTTTTATCGAATAGTAAACTCTAAGAAATACTCCAAAAATTAGTAAAAACATTTTAAAACATTTAGGAGTATTTTGGACAACATACATAAACATAGTTTTGGTATAAAAACTCATTTAAACATAATCATCAAAATCTTGATACAAACATTTATCTAACAGCTAGGTCACCTAACCAGGTGTGTTACCTCCAATGATGTTTGGAATGTACTTGATAAATAGTTTCAAACACAATCTAAGGCTAATTTTTTACAACTATGAATGACATTGAAAATGTTGAAAAAAGGTGATTTACGTGTTGATGAATATATCTTAAAGATGCATGGAATAACTGATTATCTAAACTATATTAATCGTATTGTTTTGGATGATGAGCTTGCTTTGTATATTCTTGGTGGTTTTGGGCCGAAATATGAGTAGTTGTTGTAAATCTTACATCTAGAGCCGATAGCCTGTCCCTTCAGGGAGTCCAATTCTCTTTGCAAACTCATGAATTACGTTTTCAAAGTCAGCATAATTCACATGATGTTGCATTCACTGCAAATTCAAGTACTGTAAATTCTCCATCTATTAATGTGGCTTACAATAGATCTGGTACTTTTAATCAAGGTGGTGGCCGATTTGCTCGTGCAGAGTTCGTAATGGTGGCAGGAATTTTAACTTCAGAAATAATAATGGGAAACCTTCTTGTCAATTGTGTGGGAGAGTTGGTCATGTTGCTGTTAAGTGTTACAAAAGGTTTGATATCAGTTTCTTGGGACCATATTCTAACTCTGGTAATGAAGCTTCACCTTAGGTCTCACACTAATTCTTCTTTGGATGGTAACTGGTATTTTGATAGTGACGCTACTAACCATGTAACTGCAGATTTAGAAAATCTATCTCTGAAAGCAGTGGACTATCAAGGATCAGAGAAAGTGATTGTAGGTAATGGTTCTACTCTTCCAATCTCCAAAGTTGGTTCCTCTTTTGTTCCTTGTTCCAACAGTCCTGAATCTCTCATTCTTAGAAACATTCTTTATGTTCCAAATATTACAAAAAATTTGTTAAGCATTTCATAATTCACTAAGGACAATGATTTTTTAATCCAATTCTTTCATGAATCTTGCTTTGTTAAGGACAAAACCACTCATAAGACACTCTTGGAGGGAACTCTTAAAGGAAGACTCTATCAACTTGATCTATCTCATCTCTCCAACTCCGGGGGTTCTCATTTTCAAAGACAATTTACCAAATAAATTTGCTGCTACTTTTCATGTATCTATTTCATCTGATGTAAATGTTTGGCACCAGAAATTAGGCCATCCATGTAATTTTGTACTCTCCTCTGTACTGAACAAATTACACAATCCTTTCTCCAATTCTTCTGTTAGTTTCTGTGATGCTTGCAAGTTAGGCAAATTACATCAAAAACACTTTGCAAGTCAATGTACTAAAACAAATGCTCCCTTTCAGCTTATTCATTCAGACATTTGGGGCCCCTCTCATACTCTTTCTATTGATGGTTATTGATATTATCTTCATTTCATTGATGATTACAACAGATACACTTAGATTTTTCCACTCAAACAAAAGTCTGAAGCATATGCTCTCTTTGTTCAGTTTAACAGTTTTATTGAAAGACAATTTAATTCCAAAATCAAGTGCTTGCAAACTGATTGGGGGTGAATACATATCTCTTGTTCCCTTTTCTAACTTGGGTATTCAATTTGTACATCCCTGTCCTCATGTTCACCAACAAAATGGTCGAGTCGAACGCAAACATCTTCACATAGTTGAAATGGGCTTATCTTTGTTATTTGAAGCCTCTTTACCCTTGAAATTTTGGTGGCATGCTTTTCACTATATTGTTTTTGTCATCAATAGACTCCCTACTCCTGTTCTAAACTCTGTTTCTCCTTTTGAACTTCTCTATCAACAGCCCCCTGACTACACCTTCCTCAAAGTATTTGGATGCACCTGTTTCCATTATCTTCGTCCATATAACAATCAAAAGTTCCATTTTAGGTCATCCAAATGTCTGTTCCTTGGTTATAGTGATTCTCACAAAGGGTACAAATACCTCAGTAAAACCGGGAGAGTATATATAGCAGCCACATTTGAGTTCAATGAGCATGAGTTTCCTTACAATGAACTTTTCTCTTCTTCATCTCCTTCCACACCATCTCTTCCTACTCCATTCTCTTTTCTTCCTTTTCTCCAACCTTCTCAGGTTATCTCCTCTTCTCCTCCAGCCTCAGCTCTTCCCTCTCCAAACTCTTTTATTTCCCTTTCACCCTCAAGCTCTCAAGGTGAGGTCATTGCACATTCTAATCCAACAGGCATTCCCCTTGCTGTGCATCTTTCTGTTCCTCATGTATCTTCTTCTTCCACTCCTCCCATTCCTCATACTTTTTCCACTCCTCCCATTACTCATAATCATGCACCTTCATATGGTTACTAGATCCAAGAATGGTATTCACAAGCCCAAAGCTCTCTCCACACACACCTCTTCCTCTATTTCCTCAAAACCATTTACTGTCAATCTGAAGAGGATTCTCAGGCTATATCTCATATAATTCAGACTTTACATCATAAATTTGCTTTGAAAAATCTGGTGGAAGTTAACTATTTCTTGGGTATTGAGGCTTCTAGGACTCCTGGAGGATTGTTGTTGTCTCAAACCAAATATATTCATGATTTACTTGGCAAAATCAAGCTCACTGACTGCAAGCCCACATCTACTCCTCTCTGCACCTCTCATAAGCTTCATCATGCTGACAACATACCATTTGATCAACCATCTCTTTATAGAAGTGTTATTGGAGCTTTTCAGTATCTTACCATCACAAGACCTGATATATCTTTTGTTGTTAACAAGCTTAGCCAATATCTTCATGCTCCTACCCTAAATCATTGGACTGTAAGTAAACACTAGTTAAGGTATCTAAAGGGCACTCTGCATATTGGCTTGTTTTTCAGACCTGCTAGAAGGATGTTGATTGAAGGCTACTCAAATGCTGACTAGGCCAGTAATATTGATGATAGAAAGTCTACTGGAGGTCATTGTATCATGTTAGGTGGCAATTTGTTAACTTGGAGTTCTAAAAAGCAGTCTGTGGTTTACTGGGAGTTCACGATTCTGAGTATAGATCATTGGCTGACACTGTTGTTGATATTATTTGACTTCATTCTTTCCTTGCTGAGTTAGGGATCAAGGTTGAGTCTCCATCCCTTATTTGGTGTGATAATCAAAGTGCAGTCGTCCTTGCTACAAATCCTGTTTTCCACGCAAGCACCAAACATGTGGAGATAGATGTTCACTTCATTAGAGAAAAGGTTCTTGCTAAAGAAATCGATGTAAGGTTTGTACCATCTGAAGATCAAATAAAGTGACTTGTTCACTAAAGCTCTCTCGCCCGAGGTTTCATCATTTATGTGACAGTGCGCGATTGGGAAGATATTTCACTCCCTGCCAGTTGAAGGGGAGTATTGGAGTTGTTACTGTTCATCTGAAAGTTATTTATTATTAACTAACTTTCAGTTATTCTTCTGTTAGTTTGTTAGCATTAGCCATTATTAATACCTCTCAAACTTGTCATTGTAATCTCAGTTTTCACAATAATGAATTCATTCTTCTATCTTCCCATTATATTCAAGACGCACTAATTATTATTTCATTTTACCTACGTCACAAATAATCATTACTCGTTTGGGGTACCCAGAGGTGACCCCAACAAAGACCCTTAGATGCTCATGTCAGTTTTAGAGCAAGTATAAACAAGACAAAGAACTTGAGAGAACGTCGGAGGGTCTTCATTGGGTCAACCTCGGGCACCGCCTAACACGTAACGACTATTTCTAACACAAGTGGTGACCTACTCAAGGTTGAATTCAGTAGGAATACTATACTCGGAGTGTGCCACACGATGACGAGAATCAAGGGTATTTATAGGCAAATATGTGGGTATTTGTGGGTCTTTTGGTCTTAGAATCTTATTGAGCTTAATTTATGAATTATTAATTTTTATTGTGGACCTTAATTTATTTCTGGGTTGGACTTGACTCTTCGAGTTCTTGCCCATCAGTATCCAATGCATAAAACTGAGAAGGTTTCTTGTGAGACGGTTGGACGGTGCGACGGGTAATACTTTTTGGTGTAAAGGTGATATTTTTAGTGTAAAAAATAATACTTTAAGTGTATTTTTATACAAAATATCACTTTTTACACTTAAAGTATCAATTTTTACACTTAAAGTATCACCGCCAAGTGCGCGACCGGCCCACATAAGTTTTTCCCCATAAAACTTGGAGATAATTAACCAGTGTGACATTTCACGTGTTGAAATTTATTTGCATTTTTATGTTACATAGTACTTATATTACAACTATTATGTATGCGCAGTTTGCTAGTAGGGCTTCATTGAGTTGGAGTAATGTGTGAATTGAATATTTTGTGTTGTTATATATACACATTACCAAAGGACTTCCATGTTTTGGCTACATGCATTAATCATATAAATTTTAGTGATAATTGCCCAAATTACACAAATGGATCTATATAACTCTTTTTGTATTATCATTTTTTCATAATAAATTCTTTTTTACACAAAAAGAGTGTGTGTTTAACTTTACCATTATTTTAATCCAACCCCATAGTTAACTTTATCTCTTCTCTCTCTCCTCAACATACAATACCGCACGATACATTTTCTACTCTCATTTTCATATCGGTGTTTTATTTATCCCTCCTCACGATTCTTTTGCCTGCTAGAAAAAAACTGAAAGGAATATATAATATATACTCATATGTCGACTTGTATGATTGTCGAAACAAGTTTTTGACATTATGTATTTATTTTTATTTCGTGAGTAAGCATTGTAGTATTTTTCTTTGGTGTAAGTGTTCGAGTTTAATATAATTAATTTTTTTTATAATTTTTGGTAATGCATTCTATGAAAATATTCACTATTGTGATTTGAATTATAACATCATGGTATGAATATTGAATAAATAGTTCAGTTCACGGTATGATAGATGGTTCACACATAGTTGATGTTAGTGGTGAATTATTTTTGTATAAGTTCACGATATTTATAATTTCACGGTTATAGAATCAAGTTCACATTATAAGTAAGCTTATAATGTTCACGGTAGTTACAATTTCACCGTTATAGGAGTTCACAGTATAAATCAGTTGTATGCATAAGTTTACATTATGAATAAGTCCGCGGATTATATTCGTGGTTATCATATATTAAAACACGAAATTATAAACTATCGTGAAGCCCGTATATTACATATTCTTGAAAAAATCATGAAACTAAGTTTCTATCACCGTGATGTCAGTGTATAGCGTGAAATTGCATATAACCGTGAAATTATGCATACCGACAAATGGTTCTGCCTAATGAGGTTAGATCGTTGTTATGTGACCCTCTTGAAATTCCAAAAACATGTCAGGCTACCTAGCTAGAATCATTATGCTTCAGGCCTACAAATATGTAGTAGGACACATAAGCAACAAGTTTGTTCGAGATGTGGATCGTCTTCACATAATCGTATTATGTGCACATAATCCTTAATCCCTATATAGTGTATCTGCCTCAGTGGAGTCATCCACAAATGAGCAAATTGGTAGATGTCGTGCACCTAAAAAATGTGGTATATGTCGAGGTTCATATCATACTCGACGAAGGTGCCAAAATAGGGAGGGTGTTGACGGGTTGGGAAATAATTAGATATTTCCAATTTATTCTGCTTATCGGGAATTGTCATTTCGTAATATATATGTTTGGTTTGTATTTTCATTTTGTACTATGTATGCTTGATTTGTTTTTTCATTTATTGCTACGTATGTCTGGTTTGTGTTGATATTTCATCATCCTAATTTTGGGTTGTGTTTTAATTTCATAATTGTTTTTCTGATTACAAAAACATACACCATTTTTGGAATTTAAAATAAACATAACACAAGGGGAACATGTAATATTAGTCAGCTGAATTACAACAAGATCACACACATTTAAAAAACTGAAACATTGCACGATCAATCATGGCGTGAAGAAGAACTTCGTTGCTCAAAATTAGTTCCAAACCTAGCTCGTAGGCAATGTTGTAAAAGCGCTAGCGCCGCTAAAGCGCGGCAGATCGGGGCCTAGCGCTAAAGCGAGCCTAAGCGGGGTTAAAGCGGGACCAGGCGGGATTAGCGAACTGTCTAATCGAAATAAAATCGTAGGCGGTCAAGGAGGGCCTAGCGCTAAAGCGAATTCGGGGCTAGGCGGGATTTTTACAATTGAGCTCGTAGGGCAAGTAGGCGAGAGGATGAGCGAGAAAATTGCTTGAGCCTTGTGTTTCGGCTCCGATTTCTTAAATAGTTGTTCGGGCTTGTCAAATAATGGCTCTCCCTCCATCATATAAGCATTTGAAAAAATGGTAGGATCATCCTAAAAAACAAAAAAATAGTATGACTTCACGGTATTTTAAGAGTTCAGGGTATAATAATTAGTATGAATTCTCGATATTTTAAGACTTCGCGGTATAAGGTTGTACACTAAACATAATATACTGTAAATATATATATATACCGTGAACCTATACAAAGAACCTAAAATAGATTAATGTTGCTAGACAACCAAAAACTTCAGAATTCTATCTTGATTGTAAGTTTTCCACTATACGAAATTAAGTACCACAATTTTTTTCCTGATAAAATTAGGTTTCACGCAAGTTACAAATTTAATATTTTCTTCCAGATGAAGTATCAATTAAGACTTCACTGTATTTTAAAACTTCACGCAATAAAGGAATAAAATGTGAACATGTATACTGTGAGGGGTAATTTAACAGAATAATGCAAATATCATGCAAAATTACATTTATGGGGTATTTATAAAACCCAATAAAAAAACCAGTTGTAAGTGGTGCCTTTAAAGTAGGTGCCAATAACAATGGCGCCTACACAATCTTTTTTTTCCTGTCAAATTTTGTAGTCGTTAGTTTGACCAACGTCTACACTAATTATTAATTTTTTTAAATCATATTCTTTTTTACAAATTACAAAATGCATACATTATTTATGGATAAATGAAACTTATTTTTGGCTAATTTGACCAATTATTGCGAGTACCCCACAAAATTTGACAAACGCCTACACTATATTTTTTTTTAAAATTTCAGATTTTTTTTTACAAATTATAAAATGCATACATTATTTTCGGATAAGTGAAACTCGTTTTTGGCTAATTTGACTGGATATTACGAATAACCCACAAAACTTGACCAGCGCTACACTAACTTTTTTAATTTGATTTTGTGGGGTATTGAAATATTGATCAAATCAGCTAAAAAAGAGTTTCACTTATCCAAAAAGAATGTATGCATTTGGTAGTTTGTAAAAAAAAATCTGAAATTTAAAAAAAAAAATTAGTGTAGGCGTTGGTCAAATTTTGTGGGGTATTCGCAATATTCAGTCAAATTAGCCAAAAATGATTTTCACTTATCCGAAAATAATGTATGCATTTTGTAATTGGTAAAAAATATCTAAAATTTAAAAAAAAGAGTGTAGATGCTGGTCAAATTTTGTTGGGTATTCGCTATATTCAGTCACATTAGCTAAAATGAGTTTCACTTAATAAAATAATGTATGCATTTTGTTATTTCGTAAAAAAATCTGAAATTAAAAAAAATTGTGTAGGCACTCGTCAAGTTTTGTGGGTTATTCGCAATATTAAGTCAAATTAGCCAAAAATGAGTTTCACTTGTTCAAAAATAATGTATGCGTTTTGTAATTTGTAAAAAATAACTGAAATTTAAAAAACAAATTAGTGTAAATAATGGTCAAATTTTGTGGATTATTCGTAATAATCGGTCAAATTAGGCAAAAATGAGTTTCACTTATCAAAAAATAATGTATGCATTTTGTAATTTGTAAAAAAGAATCTGAAATTAAAAAAAAAATGTAAATTTGGTTTGACCAAGCGCCTAAAACAATGATTGTGTACAATATAATAGCGCCTACACTTAATTGGTTTTTTAATGGGTTTCTCAAATACCTCACAAATATAATTTTATCCGGTATTTGCAATATTCTGTTAAATACCCCTACTGTGAGTTTGTATATATATCGTAAACCTATACTAATAACCTATACTGTGAACCTATATCGTGAATTAAACTTCAACAACATACAAGAATGTCCATACCGTGAAGTCCGTAAAACCTAAATATGTAATTAATCTCCAACTCCATACTATTAACAACAAAATCATCTTCGTAAAACTAAAATCTCTAAATTCCGCCACATAAACCTTAATTTCGACCAATAAATCCATCAAAACAAACCCAAACCAACAATATCTGAAGAAAAAAAAAGCATACAACTTAGTTTGACTCACATGTTCTTGATGGGTGTATGTAGAGATGGTGGCTGGCGATTTGGGTGGACGATGAGGCAACATCGATTTGGGTGGGGAATAGGTAGCAACAATTTGGTAAAGGAAAAAACAGTGGCGATTTGGGTGGGGAAGGGGAAGAGTTAGAGGCATTAATTTTAATTTTGAAATTGGAGAGAGAAGAGGAAAACAAAATCAGATAAGTCAAATGGAGGTGGACCAAGTCAAGATAAGTGTGGTTGAGTTATGGGGTCGACCATGTCCTACCAGCGAGTAGATGATTATAGTGTATTTGGTCACACGAAATTATATTTGGTTGAATAATGGGGAATTATTGCCTAAAGATAACAATTTGAATTAAAAGAGGAGGTCTTATATGAGACCGTCTCATGGACCTAATTTCATGAGACGGGTCTTTTTCATGGGTACGAGTTCGAGTCAAATTCTATTTAAATATAAGATCCGTCTCATTTATTATATCCATAAGATCGTCTCATACAAGTTTTTGTGGAATTAAAATTTGTATACTAAAAAGATGTGGATTTGGCAGATGTTTGGATAGTGAGACTTACATACTAGTGGGCTCGAACTTGGGTCATGAACAAAAGTCGTTGGAGCCTTTGGAGTGTGTTTGTTTGAATTGAGTCATTAAAGACCACAATAGTGTTAACGCATTTGTTTATTTAGTCTAATCACAAGAAAATATTCAATTATCTTTTAAAATTATATTCTATTTTAGTAATTTGTATGATAATTAAATATAAACATGGTCAATTTAGTATGCCAATATTTGTAATGAATTAAGGGGTGCTTATAATTTTGAAAGATATTCTTTGTAAATAATCTAAAAGTCAAGGGTAATAATTGTAAATACCCCTAAAATAAGTCTCGCAATACTTGGACATCGTCCACGAGTGTTATGAGATTCTAAAACTCATATGGTGCAATGGATGAGAGTGGAACATGCAAGTGGAAAATGGAAGCAGAACATGTAATTTCAATCCGCTAACAGATATATATATATATATGTTAGGTCCGTGTATTTTACACGTTATCTAATAATTTTCCTTATTTTTGAAAATTTATTTATTAAGTGTTTTGCGTTTCTTGGTTACTTCTTATAATAAGATTTATTAAATAAGGAAAGTTAATTTATAAAAGGATTGTTTTATAACTTGCCTCTCAAGTATTATTTGGATATGGAAAGATCTTATTCCTTGATATTTTAGGTCATATTAATAAGATGATTCTAGAGTCCTACCTTATATGAGATATGAATCCTTGTTCAGTATATCTCTCTTTCCATGTTTTAGGGACTTGGAGACTTGGAGGATGCCTATAAAAAGACAAGTCGTCCCACATACTTTACAAACCTGCATCACGAAGTTTAGAGAGAAGAATACACAAGAGATTACAGAGATTGAGTTATGTGCATAGAAACAAAGATCGAGATTCTATATAGATCAAAGTGTTATCCAAAGTACTGCTGCAATTTAGAATAACACCTTTGAAGATTGAGCATCTTTGTTTCATAGTTTTTGTCCATCTTTTGTTTTCTTAAGAGATCTGAATTGTTTATGTACTGTAGTTTTGGACGAGTAGTTTTACACTTCATACATCTACTTAGATATAGGAGTTTTAATAGTTTTGTACTAGTTGAGTGATTCGAACTTGAGTTCTATCAATGATAAATCAACTAGCGAAGTTTTTCGCCTTACTGGCACGTTTGCAAGTATATTTTTACTTGCAAATAAATTTTATCTCTGTGCTTTCAATTATCCGCTACGAATTGGTATAAGTGTTACTGGCACTTATAGGAACACTTTATTCTGTGTGTTTTATTCTTGAACGTAGGGACCTTTAAAACTTTCAATTGGTATCAGAGTCAACACTTGATTTCACTAAGTGTTGATCCTAAGTTCGAGTAAGATAGTCAAGTGGCTGCCATGTTCCATCCTCCTATGCGAGATGGAACAAACTACTCTATTTGGAAGATTAAGATGAATGCTTTTATTAAATTAATTGATGATAAAGTTTGGCGTATTGTATATACTGGATGGATTCCTCCAAAGATTATAGACGTTAATGGTGTCTTCATAAACCAGAATGAAATAAGTTGGTCTAATGAAGTGATCCAATTGGCAAATTACAATTCGAAGGCTATCAATGCAATATTTGACATGGTCAAAATTATCTATAACTACTCTGTAGTTAAAGATGCATAAAAGGCCTTACAAAAACATTGTGAAGGTTCTGCGGGTGTTCGTCTCTCCAAGTTACGACACTTGAATGTAAGGTTTGAAAATCTAAAAATTGAAGAAGATGAAGACAACACAACATACCATGGAAAGTTGTGTGATATCGCTAATGAGTCTCAATCTCTGGGTGAACCTATTTCAAATTCAAGATTGGTTAGTAAGATGATGCGTTCCTTGCTTGAAAGGTTTGATGTGAAGATTGCCGCCGTTGAAGAATTATCAAATATTACTACACTGCGACTTGATGAGTTAGTTGGGATTCTCAAACCTGAGAACTCAATTTTGTCAGCAAAAGAAGACCAAAAGGGAAAAACATTGCTCTACAAGTATTATCTGATGAATCTGATGAACTAACTCAATTAACTAAGGAGGTTGAGGAATCTGAATTAGGTGAGGAGTCAACGGCTATCTTTGCTAAAACATTCAGTAAAATCATGGAAAACAAAAGCAAAAACCAATTTTCTTCCAAATCCAAAAAATCTTTTAAATGTGATGCTCCCAAATATCCTCAAAGAAATATGCCTGATAGGAACCAAGAGAAATTTGGAAATCAGTTTGATATTGAAAAGATTAGATGTAGAGCGTGCACTGGTTTTGGGCATTATGCCAATGAGTGTGCAAACACTTTGCGGAAAAGGAGTATGAATCTAAGTGTTACTTTGAGTGATGATGAGTATGAGGAGGACAACCCGAGTCAAAATGATGATAATACTTCCCTCATGACAATCATCAAAGGAAAAAAGGCGTTGCAAATTAATCCACTAAGTGTCTCTCGAGGTGTTGCTCGAGATGTTCCAACACCTGACAGGTACACTTTCTCTAACACTTTAGATTCAATTTGCTTAACATCTGCCTTTGTAGTTGAAACAAATAATCAGGTTGTTGAGGACTCCAATGGTGAAGAACATAATATTATGGATGCTTACCAAGAGTTGTACCACGATTGGCACAAGCATATCCAACAAATTGAATGTCTCACGAAGGAGAATGAAAAACTTACCAAGGAGAACGAGGAGCATAAGAGTTCTTTAACATGTCTGAAAGTGTTGTTGACAAGAAGGGATGAAGAACTAGAAAAGGTAAATCTGAACTTAACAAATCCCTTGAAACCTTGAAAAGGCTGAACACTGGCAAGGCTAAACTTGATGAAATCCTGGCAATAGGAAGTGAAGACAAGGCTGGTATAGACTATAAAACACCTATTTTTATTAAAGGAACTGAAAACTCTGAGGCTTTTAACTCTTCGATTGAAAAACCCACTTGCTCTAATCAAAAGCCACGAAAAAGAAAAAGACATTATGTCTGTCATTACTTCTATAAACCTGGCCATATTAGACATTAGTGTCGTAAGTTAAAATCTGATTTGAAGTATCAAAGGTTTTCTAGTCAGGTGTCGCCTTAAGTTTCTTCTCACACTTCTAGCAACACCACATATTTTCAAAAATCTGTTTGGGTCCTAAAACTGAAATATCATGTAATGTTATATATACACCTTTGAGGTCTAACTTTACGGGATCTTGGTACTTTGATAGTTCGTGTTCTTGCCACATGTGGTACCATCGAATACCCAATGCACTATGAGTTGTTTGATGGATGTAAAGTTACTATGGGGGTGGTGCTCGAGGACAAATAGTTGGAAATGGTACTTTGAATTAAAAGGTCTTCCAAAGCTTAAAAATGTTTTACATGTTGAAGGGCTTTCGGAAAATCTTCTTAGTATAAGCCAACTGTAATGCGATGACGATTTGTATGTTAAATTTGACAAGAATTCATGTGAAGTCTTTGATAATTCTAACATTTGTATCTTAGCAGTTTGAGATCGATTAATAATTGTTACCAATTTGGTGGTATTAATGCATATCATAGTGTGAATCTAAATGAGCCCGACTTGTGGTATCAAAAGTTAGCGCATGTGAATTTTGAGAATGATTGATAAATTTGTAAAATATGAAGTGTAAGAGGTTTACCTAAGTGAATACGAAAAATCTTTTCCGTGTCTGGATCTTATCAAAAGGTAAGCAAACTCGAGTGTCGCACTAAGTGTCAAAACACTTTAATACTATCCGATGCTTGAACTTCTCCATATGGATCTTATGGGTCCTATTGAGGTTGAAATTATTGGAGGCAAGAAATATTCTTTTGTGTGTGTTGATGACTTTTCTCATTATACTTGGGTGCGTTTTCTACGTGAAAAATCCGATGCTTTTGAGTCTTCCTAAAAATTGCATAAAAAGTTTGTAATTTGTATAGTGTCACGGTTCTTTAGGATTAGAACCGATCATGGAAAAGAATTTGAAAATGCATATTTTTCATTTTTCTATGATATGAAAGGTATTTCTCATTAATTCTCCGCACCCAAAACTCCACAACAAAATGGTGGCAGAAAGAAAGAATCGAACATTGCAAGAAATTGCACGAGTAATGTTAAGTTCAAAAATTTGACCAAACGCTGAGGCCCCGAACACCGCATGCCATATCATTAATCATGTATATTTAAGGATAGGAAGTACTATGACACTTTGTATGAGATTCTTTTGGATAAAAAAACCTACCCTTAAATATTTTTTAAACGGTGTGAGTTGATGTTTCCAATCTACAAAATCCTTATTATTCATCCAGCGATGAGTTTAAAAACAAAATATATTGAACATGTTTGGAGACCTTTGAGGAAAACAACTACCTAACCACTGAGTGCATCTAATCCTTTTGACCAATTCTTACATATTTAAAATTATTTAAAACGGCATGATCTTGTGAGAAAAAATTACCATTGAGATTTGTGTGAAAGGTACCCACTTGCTAAATCTGGCATGTGTCCTAAAAAGAATAATAAAAAAACTCGAAAAAACTATATGTTGGGTGTGCGGATCGCAATTCATTGAATCGGCATAAAAGTGTCTCTCAAGATGTTACAACACTTGGTACATGCCAAGTGCGGTTTTTATTTTTGTCATATATTTAGACATAATTAGGACAACATATTTGGTGAGTTTAAATGATTTACTGAAATTCGGATTCCTTTGGATTATATGCGACTTTGGATTTTATTTCTTAAATTAATGGATTTCTTGGTATTTTAAATCTTGTGGTGTTATATGGAATGTGATATAATTGGAATGATTTGAAAAATCTTTGACCTATCTTATTTATATTTAAGGTTAAATGTTTCATTATTTTCAAACACTTAAAATGCAAAATCAATTTGAAAAGATTTACCTTCCTATTTTATGGGATCCGAATTTGGTGTTTTGATTTTGTTGGGCTTCTCGAGAATATATACCCGTTAGGCGGCTTAGGTTCATAATTGTGACTGATTTAAATCACTCAAACCTCACATCACTCTCTCTCTCTCATTATAACCTCTACAACTCTTTCTCTCTAAATTCTTTTTTCTCTCTTCCGATTTCACTGTGATTAACTACGCTTCTTTTCTAATTTTTCTCTGTAAATTCTCTGTGGTTTTTCTCTTCTTGCTACATATTTCACCAATCCAAGATGAAGAGGATATTCTCAGGTGTTTCAGGAATTTTCAGTCCGACGTTGTCATCGTCTTCCTCACAGACTTCAGGGTCCACTATGTCTACCCCAGAAAAATCAAAAGGAGAAACCTCCATGGCTGAAACTCAAACTGAACCTATGGTACAATCCATTCCTCCACTAACCATTCTTGGTGTCAACACGAGTGCTGCAACATCTCCTGTAACACCCTCAGTTCCAATTACAAAAACCCTGTCGAATCAACTGAGAATATTATTCCGACGGAAGACAACCCCAAGTTGCCTGAAAATCTCATTCCGACGAAAGAATCCCCTGCGTTTCCTGAAACCCCCATTCCAACAGTAGGAATTCCCATTGAACCACCTGAAAACCTGGTTTCGACTGACGAAATGACAGCGATGGTAATTGTTCCCGAGGCACCTGCTCCGATTGGAATTTTTCCACCTGGAGACCCTGAGAATGTAATAAATCTTGATGATCTTCCCAATTTCGAGGAGCAAGAAAACCCTAAAACACCTAAAGTTTTGAAAAATAGGGGTTTTTCTCATGCTCCTTCTAGCGGTAGTGGCTCTTCGTCACAAGGACAATCTAAAAGGAAAAAGAAGACGGTGAGAAGGTTTTCAAAGAAAGGGGAGAACTGTCAATTTTTTCGGACATCCTTGTACAGACGGATTCCGATGATGATGATGGTGTTTCCAAGTTTGTTATGGCTAGGCACTCAACAACTCGAAGTTCTGTCAAGAAAATTTCGGTCAAGAAAAGTTCCAGGTCTACTCCGACTAAGGAAAGTAAGGGGTCTGGATCTGTGTCTGCCAAGAACGGATAAGGAAGTCCTTCTGAAAAGGGTCTACGGATGAAGGTGATGAGATTTTGGAATCTTTGAAACAGAGTATTGTGCTAAGTGCTGGGAAAAGAGGTGGCAAAAGTGTTGCAACACACCTGTTGTGACACCTTCTGGGTCAGAGGAGCGGTCCGAATCAGATATCTCAAGTGATGATGATTTTGATGCCCAAAAAGAGGATGTCAAGGATGATGATACTGATCCGGAATCGGTGCCTGAGACAACTGTTGAGAAAGAGGAACATGGTGTTCCTACAAGTGTTGCTACCTTGCTGCAACACCCGACTCTGCTGCAGTTTCTGAGTCTGCTGCAACACCTCACTAGCTGCCTCTCCTGATTCAGCTGTTGCCCATGATGATGATTATGAGATAAGTAAAGCTTTTTTTATTCCTTTTATATTGAGTCTACTTCCAAATATTTTGAGAAATTGCATGATCGAAAATTTATTGTTGAAAAGAAGATGGATCATGTTGTTTTTGAAAAATATAATATCATTCGTTTGTTTCAAAAGAGGAATTCGACCAGTCCTGTGACAACTGCTCTTCCTTTTGTTCGAAATGTGGTTTTAGAGTTTTATGCAAATATGGTGTCTGTTGCTAAGAATAGAAGGTCAGCTAAATATGGGAAAGTGTTTGTCCATAAGCGTATTTACGACTTCTCTCCGAGTGTGGACCGGTCGCCCCCTGTGTGGACCGGTCTACCTCTTCAAAAAGTCAATACAGAGAAGTTTGCAAATTCGAACCAAACTTCAGGTACCGGTCGCCCTATAGGTTGATCGGTCGACGCCACCGGTCGCCCTATAGGGTGACCGGTCGACCTAACTATTTTCAGCAAACATGAAGTTCTCTGTTTTGCACAACTTTCAGATACGGGTTGCCCTATGAACTTCAAGAAATACTCTGAAAAAATAGTAAAAACATTTTAGACCGATCGGGAGTATTTGGACAACATTTAGAAACATTGTTTTGGTGTGAAAACACATTAACACAAAATCATCAAAAGTGTTGTCCAATTTTTGTCAAAAATAAACTTGAAGAAATACTCCGAAAAATTAGTAAAAACATTTTAAATCATTTAGGAGTATTTGGACAACATTTAAGAACATTGTTTTGGTGTAAAAACAAAATCATCAAAATCATGATAAAAACATTTATCTAACAAACTCCCCCTTTTTGATGATTACAAACCAAAACAATTTAAAGAGGTCGATTTTGTTTGATACATGTTTTTATCTTAATTTTGATGATTTTATTTTGTCACCAAAACAATGTTTTTTAAAGGTTGTCCAAATACTCCTAAATGATTTAATATGGTTTTAATATTTTCCGGAGTATTTCCTCAAGTTTATTTTTGATAATAATGGACAAAACTTTTAATGATTTTATGTCAATGGGATTTTACTCCTAAACAAGATTTCTAAATGTTGTCTAAATACTCCCGATTGGTTTAAAATGTTTTTACTAAATTTTCGGAGTATTTCTTGAGTTTTATTTTCGACAAAAATTGGACAACATTTTGTCTCGTGGTCGACCTGGCCGCATCTATAGGGCAACCGTACTGAAGATGTTTTAAAAACAGAAAATGAGACGGATGTAATATTGGTGGTCGGCCGTCGAGGGGTCGCCAAGTCTTTGTCGCCGATCGCCCCCGTCGGCCGGTACACACTGGGAGTTCATTTGTGTTACGAACTTCTGTCTTGTCTTTTGCTTGAGGGGGACCGGTCCTTGTAGGGGTCGACCGGCCGAAGACCCCTTGACCGTCGCCCATGTTAAATTGCTACGTTATGCTTCAAACTTTTATTTTCGACCGGCCGTCATGCGGCATTGACAAAAAATATGACCGTTTGACAATGAGACACATTTCCTTAAATTGTGGGATTGATTTCTAACAACTATATTCTTGATTTTAATTGTATTTTTCAGTAGATTTTCAATCCCCAAGAGGAGCCTATGCTTGATCAATTATCTCCTATAAATAGAGGAAGTTTTGGAGCAACCAATACAACAATTGAGATACAACACAACAAGATACACTTCAAGCAAATACTTGGTCTTTCATTGTTATTATTCTTGTTGTAAATTTGCCTAGCTTATCACTTTCACATCCTTGAGGTCTAGGCTATTCTTGATTACACTTTGCACTCAAATTGTATTATTCATTATTGAGTTGTAATCTTGATTTTTGGTTATCATTCAAACACAAGATATCCTTGTGAGTGTTCTTGTGGTAAGAACACACTTGGATGATCTAGGTGATTGGTGCAAGAAGATTGTGGTGATCTTCTTATTGAGGTGTTGGAGAATTTGGTATTCTTCAAGGTTGAAGATTGTGGTAATCTTCACAAGGTGCCGTTGGAGATTGTGGTAATCTTCAAGAAGAGATTGTGGTAATCTCAAAGGTGGTGTTGAAGAAGAGTGTGGTACTCTTCAAGGTGTTGTAAGTTGAATTTGTATTAATTTTGGTAATTAATAAAATTCTTTTCTTTTGAAATCCATCCCGGATATCTTGGGGTGGTAGGATTAGGCCCTAGGTGGGTTGAACCTCTTTAAATCGGCGTGTGTTGTTTACATTCCGCACCTTTATTATTGTGTTTGAGCATTCGGTTGTAAAAAAAGAGGGCTAAATCGAAAAGATGGAGATAATCTATTCACCCCCTCTGATTATCGTAGCCGCTTGGACTTACAAGTGGTATCAGAGCCAAACTCTTTGGCAAGCTCGTTTCACATCGCGAGTGAAGAGAAACGATCGTCGGCTACGAACAAAACTCATCTATCCGGCACCTCCACCACCAAGCCACCACTATTTGATTCCAAAAATTTTATTTTTTGGAAAGAAAGAATGGAATGCTATTTACAAGGTTGCGGGTTCGACATTTGGAACACCGTCATTAATGGAGAATCCATTCCGATGAAAGATACACCACACACCTCAAAAGGCTTCAAGAAGCTCAATGATGAAGAGAAGAAAATCATCTCCTTAAATGGTAAAGCTCTTAATATTTTACATTGTTCACTTACCACTTTGGAATTTGATCATGTTGTAGGTATTCGATCGGCACATAAAGTATGGCAAAAATTAGAAGCCATCTATGAAGTATATGCAAATGAAAGGAGCAACTCAAAAGCATCTACTTCACAAACGGATACAACATCAAATCCAACAACATGGGATAAGCCTTCTACAACCTCCCATGATGAACAAGTTGAACAATGCCTCATGGGCATCGAAGAAGAAAACAAGGTAAGTTCTAAACCCTCTACTTCTTATGACAATGAATTGCAAAATGAATATAGTGATTTGCAAAATGATTATGATGAGCTACAAGATGAATTCCAAAACTTACTTGTTAAATACAAAAAGTTGAAAAAGGAATTCATTATTTTGAAAGATGATAAGAATAGTTTATTTACTTCCTATGAATCACTATCATGTTCTCACACCACCACTCTTGACAAGGTTAGAAACCTTGAAAAAGAAAATAGTACTCTTGTTGAGGATATAAATTGCTTGAAAAATGATTTATCTAAATCCAACTTGAGTACCGATAAAATGACCAAGATTGTTGATTGTTCGAAACTAGAACTTGATCATAAGCCTAAGGGTGTCAATCACATGAAAAAGAATCAAGTCTCTAAGCATGTTGGTCATTATGCTCCTAGAATTATTACATGCTTCTATTGCGGTAAAAAGGGCCATACGACTAATTTTTGTCGAGCTAGAAATAGCTCTAATTATTGTTGGAGACCTAAAAGTCTCAAGACTAATCCCAAAGGATCCAAACATATGAGGGTACCACAAAATAATGTCATATTAGGTACCCGGCGAGATAATGATCGAAGAAAATTCATACCACCAAGAAGGCATCAAATGACCATTTTATTTGATCAAAGAAGGAGAAACTATTCTCAACAAAGCCAACTTCCAAGAAAAGGATATAATCAAAAATGGGAAGAACACAATCCTTGGAAATGGCATAGACATCATCAACAAGATGATTTTCAAAGAAGAAGAGACTCTCAACTAAGGGAAGGCAACAAACCTTGGAAAATGAGTAATCAAAGAAGTCACCATCAACAAAGTGACCTCTCAAGGGGAAGATATAATCAAAAATGGGAACGGCGCAACCCATGGAAACGACGTAATTGGTAAACTGTATCTCCCCATTTATATATGCATTTTATTTTAATTATATGCATGTTTTTATTTATGTCTTAATTGCAAAATGAGTTTTCATGCAATTATTTTTTAATTTAGGTCTTTAATATATTTGTGAGTTTCAAAATGTTTAAAAGAAGACCTTGCATGATATTTCTAAAACTCTTGTGCATTTTATTAGTCCTATGTGGTTTATTATCTTCTATGTATTGTCATAAGCATAAGCATTTTTCTTGATGTCTCCTATTACTTGCCTACACTCGTGCTTTTGTGCAAATTTTGTTTAAGAATTGTGTAGGATATATATCTCATTTTCATTGGCTATTTCGTCGTCAAGTTTCTTAAACTATCGAGGTACGTTTACTCGTATTTTTCTTAGAACTCGATATTATACTTATGCACATATCTTTCAAGATATTTTAACCCCTTAAGTGCCCCTAAATGATTTTGCAAATATTCTCTTAAAAAAGGGCACTACTTATTTAGTCTCGATTTTCTCAAATATATGTTTTCCCGAAACCCATATTTGTTGGACTTGATCCAAGACTATCATTTTGCAAAGTTTTAAAACTCTTGGGGTGAAAAATCGAATTTTGGAAAACTCTGGGAAAAGAAAATTTACCTGGGACGGTCAAAGCAGGGCGGCCGGTGCATCCGCACGTCGACCGGCCGCACCGCACCCTACCGGTCGGCCGCCAGTGCTAATTTTATAGATAAAAACGTTCATTCTTTCTTCATTTTGAAACAGATTCTCAAAACCCCCCCAAACCCTTGTTGTGCGAAAATCACCCCCTTTCTTCTACTATCTTCAATTCTTCATCAATCCTTGTAATCTTTCTTGCTAATTCACTTCTTTTTGCAAGAACTTCACATATATGGCACCTCCAAGAAATTCTACCGAACGAAATCCTCAAAAGAGGAGAAGGAGGCAAAGGGGAGAATCTTCTTCCAATCCCCAACAAGATGATATTCTACAAGGAGACTATCAAAATTGGCTTACGGAAGAGAAGATTGTCGAATTAAGAGCCGGGATTTCAAAATCGAGCATTCATTGAGACTCTAGTAAGTTATCACTCCTCTACGAGCCTCCCTCTAGAGCTAATAGATTTCGATTTTTAAATAAACTTGCGGAGGAACATTATGAGAATATTGGATTGAATGATAAGAAAATTGCGTGCACTCGTATGGTTCGTTTTCAAGCATTTCATGATGAATTTCCGGATATTAGAGCTTATTTTGAAATTCAAGGATGGGTTTCATTTTGGGATAATCCGTGTTTGCATTATGATGACGAGCTTATAAAACTTTTTTATGCAAATATGTGGATTGTTGATGCTACGATAGATAATCCGTTGGAACTTCACACCTTTGTTAATGGTAGGCATTTTTCATGGACATTGGCCGATATTTGTAATCACTTTAACGTACCAAATGATGGAGTGGTCAATGTGGATTGCACTCATTGGGATGATAACATTTTAGGTGTTTCACTAGATGAGGTGAAAACCTTTTTAGGAGTATATCCCGAAGTGACATACTCGGCAATGCATTGGATTTTATCTATCATTTGCTCCTATTGTGTTTGTGGAAAGGAAGTAAAACTTCCAAGTAATCTCGAACTCTTTCTCACCTATAAGATTGTTCGAGGAGAAAGAGTAAATTACGGGGCAATCTTTGTGTATTGCTTGTTGGAATCTAGAAAGCTTACCAAGAAAAAATATACCTTGGGTAATTTGATTTGCCGACTCTTATATTTATCGGGATACCCTGAAAATGAAATGAATACCGAAATTCGTCACAATGATTTTGATAATGCCAACATTCTACAAATGGTAAGAATGCGACGACATTTACCACGGGTTCCTACCAAAGCCGCTAGGGGACGTGCCCGACATCAACAACAACCTCGAGATGATTTCTTTAATGACAATGAGGTTGAAAATATTGGAAGAGGTGAGTTTGACGAACAAAGAGATGATGAAGAAGAAAATGAAGAAGAAAATGTGGGAAATGAACAAGAAATTAGGGAGGAAGAAAATGAGGAAGGAGATGAAGATGAGTTGGATGTTGAAGATCTAAATCTCAAAGAGAGAATGGCCAAAGTGGAAAGAGAAACATTTAGAGATGTGGACTCTCTTAGAAAAGAGCTCCGGGTTGTGAAAAAGGAAAATTCTAGTTTGAAAAAGTCAATTGGCAAATTGAAGAAATTCATCAAAGATCTCATTCCCGGAACTTGCTTCTCTTCGGACGAAGATTGATGTCCCCACCCCCTTTACTTTCTAGCATTTTCGTTGCTTTGTATTTTTATGAACTTTTGTTAAACTCTCTCGTACTAATAAAATTTGCTTGTCTTATTGAAAGGGTGAAAATTACAAGTTGATAATGACTTGTGGATGATCATGGTATTGGTGGAGTATTTGATGGTAAAAATACTCTAATTTAGCATATTGTTTGAAAATTGGTATGAAGTACTTGATGGTAAAAGTGCTTCTTTTGATACTTTGATAATTATGCTTTGTTGGATATGTTGGGACTTTTGATATATCATACATGTATTGTTTAAGGCATGACTTGTATTATTTGATGGATGCTCTAATTTTTGGCATTTGTAATGCCTTGATCCTTCTTAGCTTATATTATCTCAATTGGGTTGAACCCTTGAGAATCTACTTTGTTGAGCCTCTTATTTGATGAACAAATGTTGCATATGTTGCATATGATCTTATTGAGCTTTGGAATGAGGTTGATTGATGATGTTATGAAAATTTTTGGCTTGAAACTTTTACAAGGACTATATACAACCTCTTTTATTTTTCACGCACACAAGGTGTTCGATGAAATATCGCAATGAAACTTTCAACTTCTACATGATTTTCTTGCTTCAAAAATGTCTTAAAATCTTTTTGAAATCATGTTTTTAGCTTACTAATGAGCTTATGGATCTCTTATGTTACAATTCTCCCATTTTCCTTGGACTTTAAGTATAAATTGCTCGATGGTTGATAAACCCGTCTCGATTTGCGCACTTTGATATATTTGTATGATGTTTTTATCATCCTAACATTCTTTTGATGATTCCAAAGGGGGAGAAACAGGATATTGGCTCATTAGCTCAAAGAAGCTAATAAAAGCTTGTCATAAAAGCTATAAGCTATGACTCATAAAAGCCATAAGTTATGATTCATTTTTAGTCCAATTATTGCTTGATGGACTTATACAAGTGTTTAATGATGTTTTGTGACAGGGGGAGCTTATAAGCTCTTGAACAAATAGTAAAAGCTAAAGCTTTTAGCTTATAGCTTATGGATATTTGTTTTTACATTAGTCTTGATATGCTTGTTGATAGGGGGAGCTTGTGCTTACTATTGATTATATTTACTCCCTACTTGGTTGCTTTTATATTTTGGAAATTTCGGTTGCTTCCAAACGGTCAAATATTTTTTACCGGAAAATCTCTTCTAAAATTGTTCTCCCAATTTGTGTAAAAATTGTTTTGGTTTGTAATCATCAAAAAGGGGTAGATTGTTTGATACATGTTTTTATCTTAATTTTGATGATTTTATTTTGTCACCAAAACAATGTTTTTTAAAGGTTGTCCAAATACTCCTAAATGATTTAATATGGTTTTAATATTTTCCGGAGTATTTCCTAAGGTTTATTTTTGATAATAATGGACAAAACTTTTAATGATTTTATGTCAATGGGATTTTACTCCTAAACAAGATTTCTAAATGTTGTCTAAATACTCCCGATTGGTTTAAAATGTTTTTACTAAATTTTCGGAGTATTTCTTGAGTTTTATTTTCGACAAAAATTGGACAACATTTCTGTCTCGTGGTCGACCGGTCGCCCTATAGGGCAACCCGTACCTGAAGATGTTTTTAGAAACAGAAAATGAGACGGATGTAATATTGGTCAGGTCGACCGGTCGCCCAAGGGGTCGACCGGTGCTGTCGACCGGTCGCCCCCCGTCGACCGGTACCTGGGAGTTCATTTGTGTTACAGAACTTCCTGTCTTGTTTTTTGCTTGAGGGGGACCGGTCCTTGTAGGGGTCGACCGGTCGAAGACCCCTTGGACCGGTCGCCCTATGTTAAATTGCTACGTTATGTTTCAAACTTTTATTTCAGTGCGACCGGTCGCCCTGTGCATTGACAGCAAAAATATGACCGTTTGACAGCAGACACATTTCCTTAAATTGTGGGATTGATTTCTAACAACTATATTCTTGATTTTAATTGTATTTTTCTGTAGATTTTCAATCCCCAAGAGGAGCCTATGCTTGATCAATTATCTCCTATAAATAGAGGAAGTTTTGGAGCAACCAATACAACAATTGAGATAGAACACAACAAGATACACTTCAAGCAAATACTTGGTCTTTCATTGTTATTATTCTTGTTGTAAATTTGCCTAGCTTATCACTTTCACATCCTTGAGGTCTAGGCTATTCTTGATTACACTTTGCACTCAAATTGTATTATTCATTATTGAGTTGTAATCTTGATTTTTGGTTATCATTCAAACACAAGATATCCTTGTGAGTGTTCTTGTGGTAAGAACACACTTGGATGATCTAGGTGATAGGTGCAAGAAGATTGTGGTGATCTTCTTATTGAGGTGTTGAAGAATTTGGTATTCTTCAAGGTTGAAGATTGTGGTAATCTTCACAAGGTGCCGTTGGAGATTGTGGTAATCTTCAAGAAGAGATTGTGGTAATCTCAAAGGCGGTGTTGAAGAAGAGTGTGGTACTCTTCAAGGTGTTGTAAGTTGAATTTGTATTAATTTTGGTAATTAATAAAATTCTTTTTCTTTTTGGAATACATCCCGGATATACTGGGGTGGTAGAGGATTAGGCCCTAGGTGGGTTGAACCTCTTTAAATCGACGTGTGTTGTTGGCATTCCGCACCTTTATTATTGTGTTTGAGCATTCGGTTGTAAAAAGAGGGCTAAATCGAAAAGATGGAGATAATCTATTCACCCCCCCTCTAGATTATCGTAGCCGCTTGGACTTACAGATTTTGGAAACAAAACAATTTTACCAGTTAAAAATAAATATCCATTGAGAGCGACAACATTCCACGCATAATAATCCCAAGGATGGGGGTAAAGATTTTCAAAAACATTTTTGCAAAAACTCCCCTTATCAATATGCATAACAAGAGTAATATAGAAACAATCAACCAAAAGCTAAAAGCTCAGCTTTTAGAAATTGAGCTTAAGTATCAAGAGCTTATAAGCTCCCCCTGTTAACAAAACATCATTAGACAGTAAATGAGTCCACAATACAACAAATGGACTATGTATGAACCACAACTTTGGGCTTTTAATAGCCACCACTTATAGCTTCTTTTGCGAGCTTATTTTAGCTTCTTTGAGCTAAAGAGCTTATTACCTGTTTCCCCCCTTTGGAATCATCAAAAAGAATGTTAGCTCAATAAAAACATCATATATCCCTATCAAAGTGCGCAATTTTACCCGATATATCGAGTTATTGATCATTAAGCTTAAAATTCCAAAAGCTAAGGGAAGAGTTGATCATATGACTTGTAAAAGCTCATTTGATTGGCAAAACATGGTCTCTATAAATGTATAAGACTTTTCAAATCGAGATAATCATGAAAGTGATGAATTTTTCATTGAAACGTTTTATCGAACACTTGGCGGGCGTCAAATAATAAGAAAGATGTATATGGCCCTTGTAAAAATAACCAAACCAAATTTTTCATCACCAAAAGCAATTTTACAAATATCATCCAACAACAATCATCATTCCCAACATAAATATATAAGATTTCCAACAAGATATTAAAGATGAAGCACATTCTCAAGGGTTCAACCCAATTGAGATAAATAGGAAGAATTCTTACCAAGTAATCGGAGATGACGGGTATCAAGGATGATATACCAATAGTATAAACTCAAAAATATATAATTTTCAAGAAAGAAATCATTTTGAGTGAATTGTGTGTGAAATTTGCAAAGGGGTTCGAGTTTAGAAGAAAATGAACAAAAAAACCGAAATGAGGGACATAAACAATTTTAATCCTGAAATTGTTTAGGGCGACCGGTCGATGGGTAGGGTGACTGGTCTCTGCACTTGCTCGACCGGTCGACCTCTCTGTCCGACCGTGTGTCTCGAACACGACCCATTTCATCCAAATTTTGTACCAAAAATCGATTTTTCACCCCTAGGTTTTAAAAACATACTAAATACAAACATAGACCTCATTCAATATACATTATGAATAAACAAGTTCGAAATGAGGTAAAAAGACTCGGCGGTTAACGATTAAAAATAAATGTCCGTGAGTTATCCTTGAGACGGAATTAAACACATCTCAATTTTTCGTTTTTGTTAAGAAACGCAATCCCTTAAAATAAATATAGAATCTCAATATGTTTTGTTCGATTATGACGAACCGTATTTTGAGAAATTATTATCACCGGACTTGTTATCCCGAAAAATATGAACGTTTTAAAACTTTGGATAAACAAGCCATAAGAAGAAGTGCCTTTCAAATATTTGAAAAATTTCTTTTAACGGCACTTTAATGAGATTCGTTGGGATAGTTTTGAAGTTGAGCATATAGACATAAGGCATAAAGAATGTCGAGTCTAAAGGAGTGGTAAACGTAGATAAACATACCTCGAATTTGTTTGTCAACCAATATGCCTTTTCTCAAACTTTTGTCCATCTTGATATTGTTCCCATAGGAGTAGAGATTTTTCTTCCTTCTTCAATGCCTAACTTCTTCAAAGGTTCTTTTGTATACTTTGATTGTGAAATATAACCACCTTCTTGGCATTGTTTAATCTTGAAGTTCAAGGAAGAAATTGAGCTCCCCCATCATGCTCATCTCAAATTCACCTTGCATCAACTTAGAAAATATCTTGCCTTGTTTTGAACAATGTTGCCTTGATCATCAAGTTTATACCAAAAATTTCTGCAAAATCTTAACAAGATATATTGCACAAGAGCATAGTAATATCGAATAATATAGACATTGTAACAAGTAACACATACTATGCATTAAAGAAAATCATCAAGAGTTCAATAAAAACATGTAAGGTCAAATATTCTTATAGAAAGCTATATAAGGTCTCTTTTGAAATTTGAAAATCCGAGAGCATATAGTCGAGACCTTATTTAAAAGAAGTATTTGAACAAGAGTTTTGACAAAGCAAATAAGACTAAGGACATGAATATGTGCAATCAAATGCATAATTGAGAGAAGGATAAAAATCGAATGTTTTATCAAAATAAAGTATAATCCTTTACAAGTCTTGGATAAAACAAGCTTTATCGAATAGTGCCTTTCAAAAATCGAAAAATCCTCTTAATGGCACTTGTATGAAATACTTTGAAATATTTTGGAAGCAAGCACATAGGCATATGGCAAAAATATATCGAGTCTTATGAGATGAATAACAATGGTGAACGTACCTCGATAATTTATGTCACTCTTGACATATTATGACGTAGATGGTCATTTATGAAGATATATATCCTACACAATTCTTAAATAATCCTTGCACAAAACATAATGGTAAAAGTGTAGGTTAAAGCAATAATCCATGTCACAAGTATGCTTATGCTATATAAATCCATAAGAGATAATAAAACACATAACTCATTGTAAATACCCAAGAGTTTAGAAAAGCATCATACAAGGTCTCCTTATTAAAAGAATTTAAAAACAATGTATTCAAGACCTTATTTAAAAATATTTTAAAAATCATTTTGACAATTAATGCAAAAATACAAGCATACATAATAACAACCAAAATATGCGCATTTAAATGAGAAGATACGGTTTACCAATTACGCCATTTTCACGGGTTGTATCTTTCCCTTTGTTGGTAGTATCTTCCTCTTGAGAAGTCACTTTGTTGATGATGGCTTCTCCAATTACTCTATTTCCAAGGATTGTGTCCTTTCCATTGTTGATAATGTATTCCTCTTGGAAATTCATTTTGATGTTGTCTTCTCCTTTGATCAAATGAAACGGGCATTTGATGTCTTCTAGGAGGTATGAATTTTCTTTGATTGTTATTCCGTCGGGTACCTAGTATAACATTGTTGTATGGTACCCTCAAGTGTTTGGGTCCTTTGGAATTAGCTTTGAGACTTTTAGGTCTCCAATAATAATTAGAGTTATTTCTAGCCCGACAAGTATTTACCGTATGACCCTTTTTACCACAATAGAAGCAAGTAATAATTTTAGGAGCATAATGACCAACATGCTTAGAGACTTGATTCTTTTCCATATGATTAACAACATTAGGATTATGATCAAGTCCTAGTTTCAAATTATCACAATTATGAACATCAACAATTTTGGTCATTTTATCGGTACTCAAGTTGAATTTTAATAATTCATTTTTCATGCACTTAATATCATCAACAAGAGTACTATTTTCCTTTTCAAGGATTCTAACCTTATCAAGTGTGGTGGTGTGAGCACATGATAGTGATTCATATGAGGTAAATAAACTATCATTATCATTTTTCAAAACATTGAATTCCTTTTTCAAAATTTTGTATTTAAAGAGTAAGCTTTGGAATTCATTTTGAAGTTCATCAAAATTATTTTGCAAATCACTATAATCATTGTATAATTCATTATCATAAGAAGTAGAATGTTTAAAGCATACCTCATTTTCTTCTTCGATGCCCATAAGACATAGTTTGACTTCTTCATCTTCGGAAGTTGTAATAGGCTCATCCCATGATGTTGGATTTGATGTTGTATCCAATTGAGAAGTAGATACTTTTGAGTTGCTCCTTACATTTGCATATACTTCATAGATAGCTTCTAATTTTTCCCATGCTTTGTGTGTCGATCGTATTCCTCGAATATGACCGTATTCCGAAGAAGTAAGTGAACAATGAAGAATATTTAGAGCTTTACCATTTAAGGATAGAATTTTCTTTTCTTCATCATTGAGCTCCTTGAGGACTTTGGAGGTGTGAGGTGTGTCTTTCATCGGAATAGATTCTCCATTTGTAAGTAGCATTCCATTCTTTCTTTCCAAAATGTATAATTTTTGGAATCAAATAGAGGTGGCTTGTTGGTGGAAGCGCCGGTACGATAGACTTCATTCGTAGCCATTGATCGTTCCTCTTTACTCGCGATGTGGAATAAGCTTGCCAAAGAGTTTGGCTCTGATACCACTTGTAAGTCCAAGCGGCTACTATAATCTAGAGGAGGGTGAATAGATTATCTCCATTTTCTCGATTATGCCCTCTTTTTCGAATCAAACAAGCCAAGACAAGAATAAAGGTGCGGGAAGTAAATAACACGCGTCGATTTATAGAGGTTCAACCCGCCTAGGGCCTAATCCTCTACCACCCCAGTATCTCCGGGATGGATTTCAAAAGGAAAAAAGATTTTATTAATTACCACAATTAATACAACAACACCTTACAACACCTCTTTGGAGATTACCACAATTTCCCTTGAAGATTACCACAATCTCCAATGGCACCTTGTGAAGATTACCACAATATTCAACCTTGAAGAACACCAAAGTCTTCAATACCTCAAAGAGCACCAAACTCTTCAACAAGAATATTACCACAATCTTCTTACACCTAACACCTAGATCACCCAAGTGTGTTCTTACCACAAGAACTCTCACAAGGATATCTTGTGTTGAATGATGACCACAAAAATTCAAGATTACAACTCTATAATGAACAATACAATTTTGAGTGCAAGTGTAATCAAGAATTAAGCCTAGACCCCAAGATGTGAAAATGTAAGACTTTAGGCTATTACAACAAGAATATAGAAAATGTAAGAGCAAAGTGTATGCTTGAATGTTTCTTGTTGTGTTGTAGTATTCTCTCTTATTGTGTTGCTTCAAATCTTCCTCTATTTATAGGAGATGATTGATCATAGATAGGCTCCTCTTGGGGACTGATTTCTACAAAAAAATGCAATTAAAATCAAGATTATAGCTGTTAGAAATCAACCCCACAATTTAAGGAAAAGCTGTCTGCAAACTGAACGAATAGTTTGCTGTCAAAAACTTATAGCGACCGGTCGCGCAGAGATAAGTTTTGAAAGTATTTTTCACGGAAAATACACAAGGGGACCGGTCGACGGGGTGTCCGACCGGTCTCCCCCTGTGTGGACCGGTCCGCCTCTTCAAAAAGTCAATACAAAGAAGTTTGCAAATTCGAACCAAACTTCAGGTACCGGTCGACCTCACTATTTTCAGCAAACATGAAGTTCTCTGTTTTGCACAACTTTCAGATATGGGTTGCCCTATAGGGCGATCGGTTGACCTCAAAACAGAGGAGTTGTCCAATTTTTGTCGAAAATGAACTTCAAGAAATACTCCGAAAAAATAGTAAAAATATTTTAGACCGATCGGGAGTATTTGGACAACATTTAGAAACATTGTTTTGGTGTGAAAATACATTAACACAAAATCATCAAAAGTGTTGTCCAATTTTTGTCCAATTAGTAAAAATATTTTAAATCATTTAGGAGTATTTGGACAACATTTAAGAACATTGTTTTGGTGTAAAAACAAAATCATCAAAATCATGATAAAAATATTTATCTAACAACAACTTGTATTTACTGACCAGCAAATTGCTTTGGCCAAGCAACATATCCAGTATTATGAATAATACAAAGCTCAAATCTATAACATACTCTCACCGCTGACAAATATATATGTTAGATCCGTGTATTTTACATAGTATCTAATAATTTTCCTTATTTTCGAAAATTGATTTATTAAGTGTTTTGTCTTTTTTGGTTAATTACTTCTTATAATAGGATTTATTAAATAAGGAAAGTTGATTTATAAAAAGGATTGTTTTATAACTTGCCTCTCAAGTATTATTTGGATATGGAAAGATCTTATTCCTTGATATTTTAGGTCATATTGATGAGGAAGAATTCTAGAGTCCTACCTTATATGATATATGAATCCTTGTTCTTGTATATCTCTCTTTCCATTTTTGTAGGGACTTGGAGACTTGAAGGGTGTCTATATAAAGACAAGTTGTCCCTTATAATTTACACACGTAGAATTACGAAGTTTAGAGAGAAGAATACACGAGAGATTAGAGAGATCGAGTTTTGTGCAAAGAAATAAAGATCGAGATTCTACATAGATCAAAGTGTTATCCGAAATGTTGCTGCTATTCACAATAACACCTTTGAAGATTCAGCATCTTTGTTTCATAGTTTTCGTCCATCTTTTGTTTTCTTAAGAGATCTGAATTGTTTATGTACTTTAGTTTTGGACGAGTGGTTTTACACTTCATACATCTAGTTAGAAATAGGAGTTTACAAAACAGTTGATCTGAAATGCTGCTGCGATTCACAGTAGCACCTTTGAAGATTGAGCATCTTTATTTCATAGTTTTCGTCCATCTTTTGTTTTCATAAGAGATCTGAATTGTTTATGTACAGTAGTTTTGGACGAGTAGTTTTACACTTCATACATCTACTTAGAGATAGGAGTTTTAATAGTTTTGTACTAGTTGAGTCATTCGAACTTGAGTTCTATCAATGATACATCAACTAGTGAAGTTTTCGCCTTACTGGCACGTTTGCAAGTATGTTTTTACTTGCAAACAAATTTTATCTCTGTGCTATCAATTATCCGCTACGAATTGGTATAAGTGTTACTGGCACTTATAGGAACACTTTATTCTGAGTGTTTTATTCATAAACATAGGGACCTTTAAAACTTTCAGTATAGTCAAAACTGATACCCAAAAATTTGATTTATATATATATAGGGGGGTTATATAGGACCCCCCTATTATATGAGTACATAGGACCAAATCCAAGCCATAAATCTATTAATTTCAATGGTTGTGATTAAATCTGATTAATGTTTATTAAATAAGTGATAAAGTCAAAATGATGGCAAATTAGTCCACATAAAAATAGGGGTGTTGGCTAAATCTAGAAAATCCCATGAAAATAGGATGAGTTACCATCAACTTTGCAATCACAATCCACCAAATCTGTTATCCAAAAATCTTCCCAGCCATAATCATCTTCTCCATCGAGTCTGTCCAACGAAATTCTACTCTCACCGTGCACATATCAAAATTTCGAGACTTGAAGCAAGAAAAAAATAAAAATGGATGACCAGTATGAAGAATACTTCAACACTAATGAACAACAAGGTAACTATTTGTCTCGTCTTTCATTGTATATATTGTCCATTTTTACTGAATACAATTAAATTTTGATTCGCAATTTTTTTAAACAATCATTTCGATTCATCATTCCATGTTTTTTTTAATGTTTACCCAGAAAGTTGCTTATGAATGTCTATAATGTTGCTTATCTATGCCTATGAATATGCTTAAAATTATGAACTTACTTGCGAATATGTGAAACCAATCATGTTATGCAGAAAATTCATTTCTTCATCCCCGTTTTTTTCTTTTAAAAACACGTGCATGCTATGATCGGAATATTGCTTATATGTGCTTAAATACTTGCTCGCACGTATGCAAAAGGTTTCTTACGTTTGTTCTGTGTTTTAAACTCTCAGATTAATTGAGCATTGTTTGATAAAAAGCAAATATACATAAGTTGATATTAATTATATGGTTTCCCATTCATTCAATCATTATTTTTTCATCGTATCTAGATTGCATGTATTGAAACTTTTTGATTACGTCCCCATTTTTTCTGACCCAGTAATTTGCTTATATATGGCTATACACTTTTTATATGTGCATAATTGAATGCTTATGCATATTCTAAACGTTGCTTAATTATATTTTTTGTTGAAACAGTTGTAATTGCAACTATTCCGCAGCAGCAGATTGAAATAACATAGCCCTATCAAAGATCATAAAAGACCATAAGGAAAAATTATTGATGGACCAACAAACTGATTCCAATTCGGCGAACAAGCAATCCTTGATCGAAGGATTCGTTGGGGACAAATCCCAGCTAGGCGTTGTAGTGTTGCCACCAATCTTTACTCTTGTTGACATTATTTTTGAAGTGCATGCTTGATCTTTTGCGTATTAAAGCATTTGGTACTTTCGTTTTTTATGCATATTTTACCGCTTAATATTTATGTCTATTTTATACTTTCTAATTATTTGTTTGAAACAATCCTAAAAATTGTTCCTAAAAATGAAAAAAAAAACATTTGCTCGATAAAATGTTATGATCATGAGTTTATTTTTTTAACATTGCTTAATCACATATTACAAATTGCATATGCATGGTTGTTATAATACTTTTTACTACTATGTACTTTGCTTATTTGTTACAACTATAATGCTTTTCGAGCAAAGAAAAAAAATGAACAGTATAAAAAATCATGAAGACAATCGCTTACAAGGCAATTGATTGACAGCACAAAAGCGTTTAAATCCTACTTACAAATTATTTGAATACTGCTAAATAATATAAGATGCCATGAAAGATAATTGCTTCTGCTTACAAAGAATTAGAATCCTGCTTACAAAACATTTAAATACTGCTAAAAATATTACAAGATATTGCTTATAGTTTCGCTTTATAGACTAGTTGAATTTGCTTACATAAGAAACCGATTTTCGCTTACGTAAATCTAACAACCATGAACTAACAAAATGACAATAGTCAAAAAAACATTAAATATCAACTACACGCGTGTACGTCTAAAAAAACAAACATATTTAAAATGTGAATTATTTTCCCGATATTCGATATTCACCAATGACTAATTGGATTGAAAATGTCAACGCTTATAAGTTTAGTTGAATTTATTTCAACAATATTCATGTGCAAAGCCGCGAACCCAATCTCATTAACCGCATCCGTCTGATTGATTTCTTAATAACTTTAGCAAACCTCCTCGGCGTTGATCTCGTAGACAACCTAGGATATTTGGAATCTTCATCACCCTTACTACCATCTACCACTTTTTCCCCTTATCCTTCCCCATCTTTTTCTTACTCACCTCTGCACTATCATCAATAGTTGCGGTCTTCCTCTTCTTGCTCTCTTTTGCCATTTCCAACAGAAAAACTAACAATAAAAATGAACACTAGTCATAATATTGAAGCATTTATTAACAGATAACATTTATAAAGCATAACCCAGAATAAATATAAGCATACTATATGAAATGCGTAAGCGTGATATAGAATGTGAATAAGCGTAATTGTCAACACCAATAAATAGTTGAAAACATTAATAGGCAAACCCCCAGACTTAGAAAAAAAGAAGTGGCAAATACTAATTACCTCACGTATGAAAGCATTATATAAAACATGCATAAGTATAATATACAACACAAGTAAGCAAAGTTATCAGCAACAATATGCATTTTAAACTCCCATTAAAACAATCTCCCAGACTTTATTTTTTTCAAATAATAAACACACAAAAAAAAAAAAACAATCCTAAGCATTTTGCACATACTTGAATACATATAAGCATAATACAAACCACAGATAAGCAATATTTTTGCCTCATTAAAGCAATCACCCAATACTCGTGAAGAATAAATGTGAGCATAATTATTGACAACAATAAGCAATTTTTTGCCTCAATAAAACAATCTCCCAATACTTCTAAAAAACTAAGAAATACTAATTACCACCCTTCCCACCGTTTGACAGTATAATCTAAAACATATGTAAGCATAATACAGAACAATCATAAGCATATCTATCAACAACAATATGCAGTTTTAAAACATATTAAGTCCTGACAATGTCCTTCATAAAAATGCAATAAAATATCAAAAAAAAAAAAAAAACGAACAAAAAAGAGAAAAATAAATTGCCCTATCTACAATGAGGGTGAATGCACAGTTGAAAATTTGCTACCTCCTCGAATAATATGTGTGGTTCCGGATGCCGCGCCGAAAAACAACAGACGAATCGGGGGTATTTCACAGATTTCTGGATCTTTTTCAGCAAAATTGGGGGTTTTCAAAACGCTTCTTCTGAGGAAATTTCAAGTTGCATGAGTGATGTAGGTGGAGTCGGTTCAACTTGATTTTGATTTTCGACCGACTGATGAGATTGATTTTTTGATTTTCGAGTGAAGGGTTTTACAGCAATCTGTGATTTTTCACTTTTGTTGGTATTTCACAGGGATGGGATGTGTAGAATGAAAAAGCCATCTGTGATTTTTCACTTTTGCTGGTATTTCGACCGATGAATGAGAAGAATTCTTGAAGAATAAAAATGGAGGTGGGTTTTCTCATGGTATGGACGATTTTGGAGACGGTTTGCAGAGAGCACTGGGGAGAAAGACTCTTCTTTGATAATAGTGACTCTTTGATTACCAAGTAGGAAAAGATATTCAAGATTTTAGATAAACACATCTGCCTAAATCGTTCCTAATTTTTAGCCCACTACCAAAAATAACTTCCCTCCTAAAAACTGATATTAATTAAAATTACCAAAAAGTCCTTTTTTTTATTAAGTTATCTATTAAAAAATGGTAAAATCTGTTTAATCTCAACCGTTTAAAAATTAAATCAATGCCTCAGATTTGGTCTCGTGTACTCACATAACATATGTGGACTCACCGGATCCAAATCCTATATATATATATATATATATATATATATAAAGACTGGCATTTTGCAGAACTCAAATATCATCACATTACTCAACATGTAGAGAACAACAATTTCCAAAAAAGTAAAACTCTGCAATCCCAGATTTAAGCCAAAACAATGATCAACTTTCATGGCTCAGCCTTAGGAGCACAATGAGCCGGTCTGAAAGCCAATGGCCCAGCCGAATATATCACAGCCTCGTAATTACTTCCAACCAATCTTTTATCCTCGTACCTAAGTGGGGCCCCATTGAGTCCATAATTGACATTTGTAAGAACATTACAGCTCTCCAGAGGCGAAGACACCATCTTCACTTTGCAAGCATGGAGAGGATGGTCCAAGAAAGAGTGGCTCATTTTGAACCCTTTTAGCTCCGCGTAAAAATAGCCGTTTTCGTCGGTTTCGAATGCTCTGTAGAAGCTCACTCGGTTTCTGTGGTCTTTGCAGATGACGCTGACAGTGGCGGCTTTAATGGGGTTGGCTCCGGTGAGGGACCATGATCCGTAGGTTTTGCAACTCTGGCAGTAGACGATGCCTTCCACCACCACGTCGACTGGCTTTTCCACCGGTTTTGGTGGCGCGACGTGGGCGGTGATCGGGTGGATGGCCATCGAGAGGTGGAGGACGAGGAGAGGGATTATTGTGATAAGATGGCCGCTTGCCATTTTTCCGAAAGTTAGAGGGATTAATTCAAGAAAATTGAGTGTTGTTAATGTGAAGAGAGTGTTGCATTTAGTGCTATATTTATAGAGTTTAATTTGGTGTATTTAAATATAGTATGTGAAATGTATAAAGTATTTTTTAATAATGAGGTTTTGGTGAACTATATATAACTTGGTATGTGTTTCCAGATGAAACACTTAAAAATATATATAAAAAAAGTTCGAACAATCGAATTTGACCAAATTTCAACTAATTATGCAACATATTTGTGACCCGACGTGGGAACTACTAATATGTAATTGGAGAATATTGTCTCCTAGTTATTGCTAACGTGGTGGCCACATTCCTACTGAATAGATTGTAATCTAATTGTATTTTCATTTTCTAAGTTTTTTTTTTTTGGTTAATGTGCGCTGCACTATCTGGGGATTCAATTATTTGGGAATTATTTTGGAAACCGAAGTTTTGTTTCTATAATTAAGGATCATGATTGGATTGCATTGACTCGACCCTTTGTCTGGAATAATTTTTGCATTAACTGCCACTTGCATATAGATCTAGATTACAGATACATATTTTTTCTTAAAAAAAGAAAAGAAAGTTAATTGAAAAATGAAATAAAGTTGTTCTTTGATGAATGTGGTAATACATATGTTTTGTAAAAAAGAAAAAGAAAAAATTATTTGCATTAAGATAAATAAAGAATGTAATTATATGCTTAATTACTTGAAGATTATTATTATGTCTATGCAACTTATATTTTAAGATGGCAAAAATGTTTTTTTAGTCCACTAAGTGGACGACTTGAGAGATTTAGTCCACACTTTTAAATTTTTTTGAAATTAGTCCACTAAGTGGCAAAAATTCGGATTTTTAGTCAATGACCGCAATAATAGTCACAATCCTATGTGGAATTTTTTTCTTTTTGTTTTTTTCTTGCCTCAAAATATGAATTGTTTTTGTTGATGTGGCATTTTGGAGGGAAAAAATATTATTTTCAATGTAAATTAAGTAAAAATATAATATTCATTATGAATAAAATAAAAATAATTTGCGGAATATATTTTTTTTTATTAGTCGAAAAACACAAAATATTTTTTTTTAAAAAAATTGATAAAAAATGAATAATGTTAATATAATTTAAATATTTTGATTTAATAAATATATTCAAAATATTTAAAATTTATTAACACTATTCTTATTTTTCAAGAATTTTTTAAAAAAGCTGTATAAAAACTTTGAATTATAAAAAAACAGTATAAAAACTATGTAAATTTTTAAAAACTGTACAAAAATTATTTAATTACAAAAAATCTGCATAAAAGATATTTAAATTTTAAAAAACTGTATAAAAACAATTTAATTATTTCTCTTTATTTGTAAATATAAAATGTTATTTATACAATTAAATAATTTATAATTTAAACATATGATATAAATAATTTTTTATTTTATAATTTCGAATATATTTCTCCAATTAAAATATCTTAAATTTTATTAACATTATTTTTGTTTTTCATGGATTTTTTAAAATTATTTTTCCATTTTTCAAATTGACAAATAATTTAAATATTAACATTATTTTTGTATTTCATGGATTTTTTAAAATTATTTTTCCGTTTTTCAAATTAACAAATAATTTAAATATTAACATTATTTTTGTTTTTCATGGATTTTTTAAAATTATTTTTCATTTTTCAAATTAACAAATAATTTAAATATATTCTGTAAATTATTTTTATTTTATTCATAATGAATATTATATTTTTACCTAATTTACATTGAAAATAATATTTATTTCCCTCCAAAATTCCACATCAACAAAAACAATTCATATTTTGAGGCAAAAAAAAAGCAAAAAGAAAAAAAAAATCCACATAGGATTGTGACTGATATTGCAGTCACTGGACTAAAAATCAATTTTTGCCACTTAGTGGACTAATTTCAAAAAATTTAAAAGTGTGGACTAAATCTCTCAAGTCGTCCACTTAGTGGACTAAAAAAACATTTTTGCCTTTTAAGATCAATAAGTATAAATCTTAATTAGTTATATTTAATAGAGGTAGTTTCATGTTAGACGGTCTTAACGGTTAGACGGATGCAACCTAATGAATCAACTTGGCCCGCGAATCCAGCAACCCAACCGCCCAGCCCTAGCGGTCCATCAGAATGTACAATACTTTTTAGGGGCCTACTAATACTTTTTATTAGAAAAATTGATACTTTTCCGGGAATTACTAAAAATCTTTCAGATGAAAAACTAATATTTTTCAGGTGAACTACTAATAGTTTCACGGGGACAATTAATACTATTGACGGAAAAAACTATTATTGTTTTTGGGAACTATTAAATATTTTCAAGTGAACTACGTATAAATACTTTTCAGATGGAGTACTATAATACTTTTCAGATGAAAACATAATACTTTCCAGTGTCTTCTGATACTATATAATTTATTTAATATTACAAAAAGACAAGCTAATACTTTCAAGTGAACTATATACTAATATTTTTTAGATGGACTGGTAATACAGAAGGACTGTTTATACCAGACTCTGAATACTACATAAACACTAATGCTAATATTACAAAAACACCACTGGGTCGGTTTCGGGGTCCGTCTAACGAATTAGCAGTGCTTTGTTAGGATCATGCGAGAAGAGTTTTTGTCTATTTAATAAGGGCATATGGTAGTGAAACCAGTTTCTTTTAAGAAAAAAAACAAGAAAAATATATTTGAACAAATAAAAATAGAAATCACATCCTTTCGCCAGACAAAAGGACTAAACATGTCATACGTATTATCTTTATCATCAACGTTTGCAATCTTATATAAGCACCTTGCACCATAGTTTTGGTGGTAATTAGTTCGAGCCACCTAGAGAAAATTGGAGAACCAGCATATAACCTCTTTTAATTGGAAAAACAAAAGGGTTGGCCGGCTTTGAGCATAATTAAAAACAAAAAAATCCCGTATTTGATTCATTGGGTATGGTTGCTTCGACTGTTTTACATCAACTTCATATTAGATTATTGGAAAATAAACTAGATTGGGTATGGATATTGATGATACTCAAGCCGAGCCGAAAGAAAATACATTCACGTGGCCATTCAGGTGATGATGACGTGAGACCGACCAAGATGCGTAAGCCGACTAAGATGGCGTGGACCGGTCGAGGTAACCGAGGCGAGCACAACCCACTATAACAAAAACAATTGAAGGGAGTGCCCCACTCAACATTCTCCCACTAGGTGAATCCAATACACCAGTAGCAGACCAAGATGTCACATGTCAATATGTTAATATATGGGACATGTCAACAAGCACCTCTCAACACATAGCCAATATGCACACCAAGGAGAAGACACGTGTCCCACTATTATCTTATGTATAATGATGATTAGCCCACTAATTGTATTAGTATAATTAGATCTCATGTATTAAGAAAGAGACAGGAGAGAAAATCTACTATATAACTTGTACAATTCAAATTCAGTGAAAAGGGGCCGACCAGACATGCTCTGCTTGGCATCAGTAATAAAAAGGCAAAATTAGCCACTTGATATCATTTCTAGTTGTTCACTTTTATTTTCCAAGTCATGTATTTTAAATACTTTCCTTGTTGATCCAAGAAGCACATCAACAAATTGGCGCTAGAAGGATGGTACGTTTGGTCCAGTCAGCATTTCGAGAATTCTGCAAAATTCCAGCCAAGGTAACACTTTCCATCCCATTGAAAAATGAGTGAAAACTCAAGAAATCCCCGTAGGCAAGAAGATCCACCACAGGATACCCTAAACCCTCAAAATGGCCAAAATGTACCTCCAACCGAGGCTGGGGCGCGGTTTTATTACTCATTACACAACTTCTCACAAACCCAAACTTCATCCAACAAATGAACCAATTAGTTGCCCAAACACTCGCAAACACTTCAAACCCTCAGCCACAAATTCAACCCCCTCTACCAGTAGACTCTCCACAGGCAAATCTACCACAAAAACCCCAAAACCAAAAACCTTCAAACTAAGACAATCAAGAGGTCAATTTAAAAACAGACTGATGAAAGGCGTGATAAAAAGAGGCCCCGAGACGATGCATGGGAGCACAACATAGTGGAGGAATCGTCGCTTTACTCCATCGCCCCCATTGGGCTCGTTCGATTTGTCGGGCGCTGGGGCGGACCATTTGGGAACAACCTTGCGTCTATCATCTCCCAACTTTTCTGGTGACCGAGAACCAGCTAGGGCCAATCGAGCTCAGGGCCCTAGCCTGGTTATCGAATGAGAAGCAGAAATACTCCGCATGCGGCGTCGCCTGAACGAGTTGAAGGAAACGCCAGATGACGCTCACTACCAACCAACCCCTGTGACAGGTCGGCCAGATGTGGTATCATCTTTTGCTCCCCTCATTTTAACGACTCCTCTCCCTATGAAGTTCAAAGTCCCTCAAATCGGTTTGTATGATGGTGAAACCGACCCCAATACCCACATCTGCAAATATTTAGCGTGGACAGAATTATACGGTCCGATCGATGCCATTCTTTGCAGGGCATTCCCGTTAACGTTGGGCGACCAAGCTCATCGTTGGTTCCAGACTTTACCTCAAGGCTCCATTCACTCATGGAATGACTTGATGCCCGCTTTCACCACTCACTTCTTGGCATCTAAAGTCCACGCAGCACCGAAGGATTCTCTCCTAAATATTAAAAAGCGCAAAGATGAGTCACTGAAGAGTTACATTGCCAGATTTAACAAGCAGATCCGCGAAATGGAGCCAGTCTCGGATAATGCAATGCTTATAGCAGCCATTTCTGGGCCCGCTCCCCATTCTTATTTCAATTATGCCATTCATGAGCCGGGGGCGAGCACTTTCCAGGAGTTCCTTATTCGTGCATAAAGGCACATATGCTCAGAAGAAGGTATGGCTGGCCTACCAACCGAGCAGAAATACCAAATCACCAAGAAGGATTTTAAAGAAATGTCTCATCCGGGGTCGGGTTCCGCTTCAAGTCATTTTTCGCGGTTCCACTACAGTGGTACAAATCATACCAAGAGGTCTGAGTCGAGGTGGTGGCGATGAGAAGCACGTTAGCTCATACTTCGTCTACAATTTGGAATGATATCAAGAACCTGAACTTACTACCGCCAGCCCGACTGCTGAAACAGGATCTGTCTAAGCTGGACGGCAATAGGTATTGTTGCTATCACAAGTCAATCGGGCATGAGACCGACGAATTTCATGATCTTATCTGAGAAATTACGAGAATCATCAAGATGGGAGGACTAAAACGTTATGTCCACGAGCTTCCACCGCCACCACCACTCCCTGCCAGAACAAATCCGGAACGGCTGACTAATCCATCCGTCTACCCCCTGCCAACGAAAATGTCGGGCAAAAAATCTTGACATTCATCAATACCAATAGTGCTGAAGACAGCCGATCCATCCACAAAACAAAGGTCGAGGTCAGGGAGGCCGCAAATGTCGGGCAACGGGTTCGTGTTGCCGAGATTAGGGAAGGTTGACCATCAGGATAATTCAATTTCTCTGATCAGGATGCCAATGAACTCGTATATCCTCATTTCGACCCTCTGGTCATAATAGCACCTATCCTGGGCATCCCCGTGCACAAGATACTGGTCGACTCAGGAAACTATTCTTCGGTAATATACATCAAGGCTTTCAGAAGGTTGAACGTCGGCAAAAGTTATATTCGCCCCTGCAATGATAGCATTCTGGTTTTTGGAGGAGGAAGGATCAGCCTGCTTGGTGAAGTAGATCTGTCCATACAACTCGACTAGGGGGCACATAGGAGGACGGTTATGACCACTTTTAAAATCATCAATTATGATTCCGAGTATAATGCCATCATCGACCAACCACTGCTTTACCATCTGAAAGCGATCGTCTCGGTCTATCACTTTTGCATCAAATTTCCAACCCCGGATGGTGAAGGTGTCCACAAGGGAAATCAGCGAGAATCAAGGGAATGCTCCCTCAAGATCAGACCAGTGGAAATAAACGTGATGGAAAAAAGAGAATCCAGCAAGTCAGCCAGTCCAACCGAGCAGGAGATCCGAACAGAAAGTTTGGAAAAATAGGGCTCTGAACAAGAATACCGAGCAGTAAATTTGACAAAAACCGACATGGGCAGACGGCCTGGGACAGAACCAATCACCGAAAAAGAAGAGCTACTCTTGCGGAAAAAAGAAAGACAAAGCAAGAAACATAAGCACGTCGAACCGGTCGAAGAGGTCGACATAGTAGATGTCGATAAGCAACACGATGGGCGTCAACTTAGAATCAGACATAATTTGCAAGAGCCAGTCTGATTAGAGCTTATTGAGTTTTTAAACAACAATCCAAACATCTTTGCATGGACTCACTCGGACATGGCCGGCATTGATCCTAAACATGCATGCCATCGCCTAAATATCGATCTTACCTACCGACCAGTGATACAAAAAAGAAGGAAATTAGGTCCGAGAAGGCAAGCAGCGCTGGAAGCCGAGGTCGGCAAGCTGTTGGATAACCAGTTCAACAGGGATGCACTTTACCCGCGATCGGTAGCTAATCCTGTATTGGTCAAAAAGAGTAAAGGGATGTGGCGCCTTTGCGTAGATTTCATTGACCAGAACAAAGCCTGCCCAAAAGACAGCTACCCTCTTCTGAATATCGCCTATATGGTTGATGCCACGACCGGGCATGAGTTAATGAGATTTATGGATGCATACTCGGGCTACAATCAAATCCGGATGCACCCGGACGATGAAGAGAACACTTCTTTCTACTCAGCTCGGGGCGTTTACTGCTACAAAATGATGTCGTTTGGCCTGAAAATTGCTGGGGCGACCTATCAAAGGTTAGTCAATAAGATGTTTGAGAAGTTGATAGGGCATACAATGGAAGTTTATGTAGATGGCATGCTTGTAAAATCTTTGTATACTGCCGACCACATTTCCGATCTTAATGAAATGTTTACAATTTTACGCGAGTATAAGATGATGTTAAATCCAAAAAAATGCACGTTTGGGGTTGGCTCAGGTAAATTTTTAGGATACATGGTCAGTCAAAGGGGAATTGAAGCTAATCTTGATAAAATCAAAACCATAATTGACCTGAAGTCTCCTAATTCTATTAAAAAAGTACAAAGTCTAACCGGGCGCCTGGCTACTTTGAGTAGGTTCGTATCAAGATCAACAGACAAGTGTAAGCCGTTCTTTGAAATAATAAAGAAGAATAAAGATTTTGAATGAACCGAACATACACAAGTTGCATTTGAATCACTGAAGCAACATTTGGCATCCGTTCTTTGATAGATCGCATAAATGACATAGAAATTGTCATATTTTTCCCATACTTTTGATGTTTGATTGAGCTTAACTTGTGGGTTTTGATTGATTCTTATAGTTTGTAGGAAAGTGGAGGAAAGTGACTAAAATGGACCCAATTCATTGATGTTGAAGTGGCGAATCGGATTTCTTGAAGTTAAGAGAACAGAAAACCTTTTGGCTTAAGGCGTGGGCACGCCTTATTCAAACAGAACATATGTGAGAGCTTTCAGTATAAGGCGTGGGCACGCTAGGACACATGCGGGATTTTACTTAAGTGGCGCCCCCTTACCTTAGAAATCAGATTTTTAATATTTTGGTTTAGTCTCAAGAGTTCTAAGTATGGTAGGATTGTTATTGGAGTGTATTTTTGGAGAGTGAATTTTCTCTTCCAATTAAAAAACACGTTTCCTTCTAGGATTAGGATTCATCTTTTGACTTTTGACTTGAACCCTAACGCTCTCTCCCTCATTCTCTCCTCACGTTAGCTTTTCCCCAGTTCTCTCTTTTCATTGGGATTTTTGCCGGCAACTATGTCTATGGATTGCTAAACTACTTTTCCGGCTAAAGGATAATTGAAGATTTGGTTCTACGCGATTTGTGAGATATAATTAATTTTACTTCTTCTTCTTTTTGCTATTATTTATATATCTTCTATTCTTATTGATTATTGTTGTTTGATTAATTGCAACAAAAAGGATCCTTTGTTCAATTATCGAAATAACATATCGCCATTTAGAACGTTAAATCCGTAATTATTTATCTGTTCTAATTGTTGTGGCAAATTACATATTTGATTACATAGGTGGTTTTCAGTATATGTTTTGGAGATATATAATCTAGTTTAAATGAACCTACATGTGTGTTTGTTGACTAGAATTGGTGGTCTCTCTAGATTTTAATGTTGTTGATAAATTAAATTCTAAGATCGTATCTAAAATTGTTTATTGGCTAGGGAAATAATTAGAGATCATATCCTAATTATCGAACGAGTAAGGAGAGATAGGTTGTTAGGTCGTACCGATAACCATAACCAATTTGATAGAGAATTGAAGGATTTATTTTTGCATCATTGATCAATTCCATGAACCATTTCTGAGATTATTCCTTTGGTTTGATATTTCATAAACTGATTTATTCTTCATTTATATTATTTCTTCTTTTCATCTTAGTTAATTCAAAAATCTCAAAACCCCCTTTTTGTTTTCATTGTTTTGTGAATTGCATCAAAATTAGTCTAGCCAATCTCTGTGGATTCGACCTTGCTTATCGCTGCTACAAATTAATTAATTGAAGAGCAAGTATTTATTATTGTTGGTTTCGACACCCACCAATTTTTGGCGCCGTTGCCGGGGATTGGTTTTTCTTAATAGACTTGTTTGATGTCTCGTTCTTCTCATGCAGGAGAATTATTACAGTATAATCCAGAGATCGAGAAGACGACAAAACGACTGAGGAAAGAAACTAAACCCAAAAACACACAAGAAGCCTCGTCGTCATCCCCCGGATTGGATTTGGTCCTTGATTCGATTGATTCATCTAGTGATTCTGAAGTCGAGCAAGATATGGCAAACCAGGAACAAACATTGAGGGAATTAGCGGCCCCAGACATAGACCAGCAGCCATTATGCATTGCATATCCGACCATTGAAGCAAATTTTGAGTTGAAGTCGGGTTTGATCCATCTTCTTCCAAAATTTCGTGGACACGAAAACGAAGATCCCCATAAACACTTGAAAGAATTTCATGTGGTGTGTTCTAGCTTGAAGCCGCAAGGAGTCACGGAGGAACAAATTAAACTGCGAGCTTTTCCTTTCTCATTGACTGAAAGAGCAAAGGATTGGCTTTTCTATCTACCTCCGGGTCTGTCACCACATGGACGGAGATGTTGAGAATGTTTCTTGACAAATTCTTCCCTGCTTCAAGAGCTGCAAGTATCAGGCGTGAGATATGTGGGATCAAACAGAGAGACACTGAAAACCTCCACGAGTATTGGGAAAGATTCAAGCAACTGTGTGCAAGTTGTCCTCAGCATGAAATTTCATAACATCTTCTCATCCAGTATTTCTACGAGGGAATGTTATCTATGGAAAGAAGAATGATGGATGCAGCAAGTGGAGGTGCTATAGTGAATAAAACCCCTCATCAAGCGAGAGATTTGATCTCCACCATGGCAGCCAACTCACAGCAATTTGGGTTCCGACAAGATACATATCAAAGAAAAGTGAATGAGGTGAATGTAGCTTCGTTAGAAAACCAAATAGCTAATCTGACTACTCTCGTTCAACAAATGGCTGCCGGAAACACTCAAGAGGTCAAGACTTGTGGGATTTGCGCTGATATTGGACATCGAACAGATTTGTGTCCGACACTTCAAGATGAACCTCAAGAGCAAGCTAAGACAGTTGGGGGATTCCCAGGCACACCTCAACGAAAATATGATCCTTACTCAAACTTTAGCTATGCACCAAGACCTCAATTCCCAAACTACCAACCAAGACAGCCTGCTCCATCACAACAACAACCCTCTTCAGGCTCAAGTTCGTCTCTTGAAGAAATTGTTAAGTCGCTTGTCATCAATACACAACAATTTCAACAAGAGACAAGGACGAACATCAAGGAACTGAAAGATCAAATGAGTCAATTGGCTTCATCAGTGAGTCGACTTGAATCTCAGGGTAAATTGCCATCTCAGACAGTGGTTAACCCAAAACAGAATGCTAGTGCAATTACCTTAAGAAGTGGAACCGAGTTGAAGGATCCTCCCAAGCCAACTCAAAAATGCACTCTAGAAGAAGAAACTGAAAAAGAAGTTGCAGTTCCTCAATCTCAACCTGAGCGACAAAAAGAATCTACTGGGGAGCAACCGAAAGTTGTGGCACCACTCCCTCCTTTCCCTTCTAGATTATCCAAATCTAAGAAGGAGGATGAAGAAAAGGAGATTTTTGACACCTTTCGCAAGGTCGAGGTAAATATCCCTTTACTTGATGCAATTAAACAGTGTTAGGAATTTTATTGTTTAGATTTTGATGAATGCCATGTAAAACTTAGAATAGAAAGTTGGCACCCCAATTCTTGCTGTAAAATGCATTGTAACAATTAGAGACCAAGCCGAGTTAAGTCGCCTATGCCCTAACATGCAAGAAGACAATCAAGACTGGAAGGAAGACTCTGTGTGAGACAGTGAGTATGGCAAAGAAGAGTAGACGGGAACTCTCATGAAGAAGCAATCGAGATACGGCTAAGTGGAGTATCAGTCAAGTCAACTCGAGAAAAGCCAAGTCTCAAGTTGAAGTGATGAAGAGTCATCCAATGATTGGAAGTCGACTCTAAGTCACCTGGGAAAGCAAGGAAATGCGGTCAAGTCGAGATAATCAAAAGATCCGTTGCACGTAAATCAAGAGAATTACTTAAACAAGTAATATCTCCATACCACCTTTCTCGGAGTGCTCGATCCCAGAAGCGTGCAAAAGGAATGAACCAATGGGAAGCACTACACCGTGTCGAACTCGAAAAAGGTGAAAGAACAATTCATACGAGGAAATGGCAATTCCAAGGATCGCAACAAGACAAGCCAACGATCGCAAGTGACTTTAAAAATAAGCCTATCTCTTCAACGGGCAAATTTTTGAAAGATCACTATAAAAGGCTGAGGAATGACTCTGAGAGCAGGGGACCCCGAACAACGAACATTCAAGAAATCAATCAAATCATAACCAGAAATACTCTCAAATCATTCAAGATTAATCCTCAAGCCTACATTACGAAGTACATCAATCCAACACTAACCTGTGAAGGAAAGAGAACTTCAATCAGTTGAAGAGGAAACTTTTGAAGAAAAGGGGTCTACATTCCACGAAGGATTGTAGGAAGGTTCAAGGTCGAACCAAGTCTTAAGCTTTTGGAGGGCTTCGTGATCAAATCCAAAGAGCTTGAGCAAGTGAGCTGTAGTAGCAAGGCAGCTGCCCTGTGAAGAAGCTGAGTCGTAAGAGAATCCAATGAGTGATCAAGGCGTCTCAGATCGAGTCCCAAAGGATCAAGTCAATTTGTGTGATCAAGACTTGTATCCGGATGTTACCACTTTGTAAACCGATCATTACCTAGTGGATTCCTCCAGAGTTGGAGAAGAGAGGAGTAGAAGAATTACCCCATCTTCGAACCTCTATAAAAATTTCACTGTGTCATTTACATTTCAGCATTTTAATTCCTGCATTTTTAACTGCCTATATATGCTGATAAATTTGCTATCCATTTGATAATACAAGTACTAAACCCAACACTAAACTCTTACTTAATCAAACTTAAGGGTGTTAAGTCTTCAAAAAAACAAAACCACAAAGTTGAGTTAATTTAGAGTCAACAATTTGAGTTATTCCATCAACATGTACTCAGTTGAGTCCGTTGAGAGACCTACTCTCTTGATTGACTAAATCATGTCCATCAAGGACACAAATTGTGAAGAATCAACTCTGTATATTTAAAAGGACTAAATCGAAAATTTTGTAAGGTTTATTCAACCCCCTTCTAAACCTTACACTTACACCCCTTGGGACCTACAGTGGTATCAGAGCGGTTGGTTCATTGAACCCTCCGCATGGTTCTTGAACTAGATCTCCAAACTTTTCAAAGTCCGCTTTTAGTACTTAAACTCTCAAACTCTTTTATCATTAAAAGTTATTATCATGGTAGCAAATTTGACACGCATCCCTATGTTCACTATTGAAGAATTTGATGATTGGAAAATTCGTATGCGAGGCTCATCTATCAAAGATTACATGATGAGATGTGGATAGTGATAGAAGATGGGCCTCTCGCAAATCTTAAAGGTGAACACAAATTGTCACGAAGAGTTGCGGTGAAGGAGAAGAAGATGTTGCTCCCGGACAAGTCATGGTTGAAAACCAAGAACCGAGTGGACAAATGATGACAGAAAAAGATACAACTGGACAATGTAGCCAATGACATCCTTTACAAAACCTGGACAAAGCCATGTTCAATAAAGTCAAATCATGCAAAACGGCTAAAGAAATCGGGACAAGTCGACATTGATTTGTGAAGGCTCGAAAGCAAATCAAAGAAAACAAATTATCGGTGGATGTACGAGAAATTTGAGAACTTCAAAATGATCTCGGGAGAAAACCTGGATCAACTAGATGCTCGGTTCACGTAAATCACAAATGAGTATGCACTTGGAAAGGAATATACACGAATGAAATGTGTATGAAGATCCTAAAAAGTCTTCCAATCGAATGGGAAATGAAGGTCATGGCATCGAGACATTCCATGGACCTATCAAAGACATCCAACCATGAGTTATTCTCGGACCTCAAAGCCTACGAGTTTGGTGAGAAGAAAAGACCAGGAAGAGACAGTTGTACCCAAAACAGTGCTCTAATTATTAAAGATGTGAAGAGAGCCGAGGTCAAAGAAGTCATTGACCCGGAAAAGAAATAGCCCCGATGGTTAAAAGATTCAACAAGTTCTTTAATAAGAACTACAAGAGAGGAAAGGGTGAATCTTCCGAAGACACTCAGCTCCCTCCAAATCAAGGAAGATAGGCCAACCAAGAAAAGATCATCAAAAAGTTGAGTATCAAAAAGCCGACAATCCAAGAATGGAAAGAGCTGATCAAAAGGTTGAATATCTATCTTTGAATCAGAGACAACAAGGTCACTATGCCATTGATTTGTCCATATCCCGTAGTCAACAAATACAGGGATGAAGAAGAAAGGAAGGTCTTGAGAGAAAGAAGACAAGAAAGGAAAAAAGGCAATGATGGGCAGAGATCATTGAAACTTGACCAAGTCAAGAGAGCGATTTGAGCAGAGCAAAGAAGCCGACTACTCAAGTGACTCACGAAAGAAGAAGCCCCGATCCGCTTGATGGCCAAAGAACAAGATCAACTGACCAAGAAGATGAGGTACAATCTAACTCAACAAACTCGACACTAGTGATAGTGATCTGTGACACACACACTTCATCACCCACGATCTTTATGATTCATTAGGCAAAATGATGAAAGATTTTGAACACATTAAATCCTCACACACACTATTGAATGAGGAAAACAGCCTACTCAAAAGTCAAAACTCAAAGCTGACTAAGGAGATGAGTACTCTAAGTCAAATAGCTGATGAGAATGAAAGTTTAAAGGCTGAAAATGCTAAATTAATAGCAGAAATTTTCGCTATAGAAAAGAGGGAGAATGACCTCAAGAATGTTATTACCTCATTCACTAAGGCATCTAAATCATTGGATGATCTTATTATGAGTCAAAGAGAATGTGGAGACAAAACAAAGCTTAGGATTTAACTCCTTTGTGCTATGTCAAACTTCAAAAGTAATTTTGGAAAAAGGATCTTCAAGCCATGAAGAGTCCGAAAAATCCAAAACTCTAAATGTTGCACACACATTCACTCCAAAGCACAATAACAAGCAAACTGGCCTTGGTTATAAAGGAAAAGGAAAACAAACCGAGTTGAGTGCGCTTTCGAAAGGACGGTGAGAAGAGATTCACCAATTCTCAAAGCAAACTCCAAACAAAAATTACTGTAAAGAAGAAGCAGAGCTACCAAAAACCCTTAAAATCTATAAGAGAAATACATATGATGGGAATGGTAGAAAATATCCAAGCCAAGTCGATTGAATAATGTAAACTATCAAGATAAACTTATGGAATATAAGCCCAAATGGCCAAGGCCTAGAACTCAAGAAAGGCCATTCCAAAAGTACAAGAGCTTTCATCAACACACATATGCACCTAGGCACTACACTCAAAGACACCACAATTACCCAAGAAAGGCAATTGCTAAAACACATATGCAAGCATACAGACAAAAGAGACAGGATGTATGAACCTAGAATCCCCAAGCAATTTGCGAGAATTAATTATGATTATGGCATCGATAGATGGCAACCCTTAGAGTCAAATCATTTGGCTATAGGTTGGTTGGATCATCTTACAATTCTAACCCCCGGGACCCTGACAAGTATGGGTACCTAAAACTTAATTTCCGATTGCGGGTTCAAGGAACAGTGAGTGCCAAGGAACCTGGTACATGGGATGGATGGTCACATTCCGGACACATGACAGAAACAAGAAAAATCTGTCAAAATTCAAGGAAGTAAAAGGAGCAAAAGTGATATTTGGAGGAAATGAAGCTCTGGTGAAATAAGAGGCATTGATCCATCAAGAGGAATGGATTAGAAATCACAGATGTTGCATATGTTGAAGGACTCAACTTCAACTTATCGAGCATCAGTCAACTCTGTGACAAGGGCTACAATATTGGATTCAACATGGGTACATGCCAAATCAAAGATATTGAATCAAATGAAGTTGTCTTTGCAAGGATGTAGAAAGAAAAATATGTATGTAGTGGATTGGTCAACGCAACTCCCAAAGACCGTCTACTAGCAAAGAGCGCAGCTGAATCAAGTTGGTGTGGCACAAAAAGTCGAGTCACCTGAATTTCAAAACAATTAACAAGCTGGCAAGAAGTCACCTTGTGGAAGGACTACAGACTCAGATACAAAAAGGAGAGTATATGTGACGCATGTCAGAAGGAAAACAAATCAAGTCGTCATTCAAAGAAATGACATGCCCATCCTCAACAAGAATATTGCATCTACTTCATATGGATCTATTTGGCCAGTGGAACCAAAGCCAAAGATAAGTGGAAAGAAATACACCTTGGTGGTAGTAGATGACTACTCAAGATATACATGGACAATATTCATGTGTAAGAAGAAAGAAACTCTACAAAAACTACCACAATCGATGAAGAGGATTCAAAACGAGAAGAACCAAACCATTATCAAAATAAGATCGATGCAGGAACCGAATTTGTCAATGGAATAATAACTCAAGATTGTGTTGAAAATGGTATTGGTCATGAACTATCAGCAAGAACTCCACAAACAGAATGGAGTTGCGAAAGAAGGAATAGAACCCTCAAAGAAGCAAAGAAGACCATGTTAGTCAAGGCGGGGTTACAAAAAGATTTTGGGTCAAGCAATCAACACGACTTGCTACACCCAAAAAAGGATGTATGATAAATAGGCGGTGACAAAGACTCCTATGAGATTTGGACTGGAAGAAAACCAAATGTTGCATATTTCGAATATTTGGATGTAAATGCTTCATCCACAACAATGACAAAGACAATCTAAAGGCTTTTGATGCTAAAGCCGATAAAGGTATCTTCTTAGGATACTCACCAAAGCAAAGCCTACAGAGAGTACTCAACAAAAGAACTATGGTTGCGGGAAGAATCCATTCATGTGGTATTCGATGAGCCAAATGTAAATGGAGAAGACATTGAAGAGTCACCGATAAGTCAATCATCCAACCATACTGAGTAAGAGTCCCTATGTTGAAGTCAAGTCGGGATTATCAATTTAAGAAGATGAGATTCTTTGAATCTCAAAAAAGTGGAAAATTTGCGGCTAAGTGATTACGAGAGAGTCGACCACGCGACACAAACCGCAAGTCGATCAATCCGCCTAACTCACTCCAACTCGATGTAAGATGGCCGAGAGATCATCCACCGTAACTTGTAATTGGAGATATAAAAGAAGGTGTCAAAACAAGATCCGAACTCAACAAGAAGCTATGTTCACATGCTTCATCTCACAAATAGAGCCCAAAGACGTGTCACAATCTTTGACGACACACATTGGATTCAAGCTATGCAAGAAGAGTCAATCGGTTTGAAAGAAATAAAGTATGGGAATTAGTGCAAAGACCCACACATCAAAATGTTATGGCACCAAATGGGTGTTCGTAAATAAGATGAACGAGGAAGGTTACTGCGGTGGTAAGAAACAAAGCAAGACTAGTAGCCAAAGGATATTGCCAAGAAGAAGGGATAGATTTTGATGAAACATTTGCCCCGTAGCAAGATTGGAAGCTATAAGGATGTTTCTTGCCTATCTTTGCTCACAAGGATTTCATTGTATATCGATGGATGTAAAAAGTGTATTCCGAATGGTTTATTGGAAGAAGAAGTGTATGTTGAACAACCTCTAGGATTTGAGCGTAAGACTCTTGGAGATAAGGTATACAAACTCAAGAAAGCTCTATATGGATTGAAACAGCACCCGTGAGCTTGGTATGATACCTTGTCACAATTCCTAATCGAAAATGGATTCACAAAAGGAAAAGTAGATAGAACACTTTTTAATTCAAGACAAAAAGAGTATACCGCTTGTTCAAATATATGTGGATGACATCATTTTTGGATCTACAAACAAAAGTCATGGTGAAAATTTTCAAACCTCATGCAAAGTAAATTTGAAATGAGCATGATGGGAGAGTCGACATTCTTCCTGGACTCCAAGTGAAACAAATGGTGAAGGAAGGAACCTTCATAAGTCAAACAAAATACACCAGAGATTTAATGAAGAAGTTTGGTATGGAGGATAAATCTTCTCGTAAAAATACCAATGAATACATCAGTCAAAATGGACATGGATGCAGATGGCAAGCCTCAGAGATCAAACAAGATACTGAGCACTTATGGATCATTGCTCTATCTCACAAAGAAGGTGCCGGACATCACCTTTGTTGTAGGTGTATGTACAAGATTTCAATCGCTCCAAAAGAGAGCCATATGACAAACAGCCTAAGAGAATTTTGAGATACTTGAAAGGAAGCCAAGAAGTAGGCCTATGGTATCCAAATGAAGGTGGATTCAAGCTAATTGGCTATTGAGACTCGACTATGCGGATGCAGAGTGGACAGAAGAAGAGCACTTCGTGCACATGTCAAATGCTAGAAACAGTCGATTTCTGGTTTAGCAAGAAGCAAAATTCAATAGCCACCTCTACAAACCGAGGAGGAATACATACATAGTCAGCTGGTGTTGCAGCCCAAGTCCTTTGGATGAGACAAGAACAAAGACTATGAAGTTGGGGAAAAAGAAATTCCAATCATGTGTGATAACACAAGTGCAATAGCAATCACTCAAAATCCGTGTTGCACTCAAGAACAAAGCATATTGATGTCGAGATATCATTTCATAAGAGATCACATTGAAAAGAAGGACATCATCCGGAATATATCTCAACCGATAAACAACTAGCCGACATCTTCACAAAACCATTATGTGAGTCAAGATTTGAAGAACTCAAACATGAGTTAGGGTTAATTGAGTGAGTTAACTTTGAAAAGACTCAAAGAAAAGAAATGGAACACAAAAAGTGAAAAAGAGTCGAACACACAAATCACCAAGAATCATGTTGTGTCGGAAAGACAACTACACCAAGTCGCCTAATAGTTGAGTCACTAAGAGAATCGTGAGAAGTAGAGTTAAATCGCCTAAGGGATGTTTCGAGTCACTTATGAGCAAAATGACAAAAACGCAATCGTTTTGACTAAGCGGGAATGTTTTAAGAAATATGTCAAAGATAATGATGATGTGTACGGACATAAAGCCGCACACCAAGCTTATGATTGGATATAAATCTTTGCCGCATTAAATACGAGACATTAAATGCTAAATAGCGTGCAAAATCTAAGCCGTTGATTTCGATCACATTTCAAAACCACCCGCACGCCCTTTCATAAACCATATTTAAACCATTTTCGCCCCGCTTTTCTCTCTCACACTTCTAAAACTGTTCATTTCTTTCTCTCAAAAGCAAAGGCAAAAATTCTCTCGAAACCCTATCTATCTTCAAATCAATTTCGAGTTTTTCTTCGATATAATCCCTGAAAAATGGCACCAACTTATGACTTTACCAAGTTAGGAAAGCAAATCCACACCGCTCTACGGTGGATTTCGACGGAATGGTGAAACAAGGGTCCGACGACACCCTAGTGAAGAAAATCGCTGAAAAGTTGGAAACGCCGGTGAAACCATTTCGACGTTAGAATATCCGATGACATATGTGGAGGAGGTCGCACAATTCACGTGAATGCCGAGATTCACGATGAAGGAATAAAGTCATCTGCTCGTTTTAAAGCGGTGACTATCTCTCGCCAAGGATTTGGCCGAACATTGCTCACTACCGGCAGAGGAGCATCGAGATTAACGGTTCGATGTAAACTTGGCCGATGCTTGGAAAGAAATAGCCAAGCCGCATCATGGCCGATAAAATAGTATACACAAACAAACAAGAGATGTTGAAGGAGGATTATCACAAGCTATTGGACATAGTTGCCAAATGTATCAACATCAATTTGGCGGCTTTGACCAATCACAAAGGCAAAGCCGATTGTAATGGCCGCAATCATCGCAAAAAAGAAGATAAATCGGGTGAGTTTGTCTACAAAGCAGACTCTGCCCTTAACGTGGGAACAAATCCTTCAAGGACGATGGCTCATTTGGAGGATCCCAGGATATGGCCTAGTGATTGGCCGGCTAATGGAGGTGAAAGGAGTCCTCTAGACATGGGAAAGCATTCCATGTTAACAAGAGGATGTTGAGCAAATCTCTCTCGGCGCGCACAAGAGAGCTTACGCCAAGAGAGCGACACGAGTGGGGAATCGGTGAGCCTCGAAGATACGATTGTTTCCTCCCCACCCAAGAAGAAAGCGCCCCTGCAAAGAAAGAAAACCAAACATGCTCCTTCCCCGCAAAGAAAGTCACCCGCCCCAAGCAGCCGTATCTCCTTCCCGCAGCAGCCGGTCGAGAAGGACTCCCAAATACCTTCTCCGATCGTCAAAGAGGAGAACGAGAAGCCAAGACGGCCAGCTCCTCGAGAAAAAGACACCAAAGACCGGCCCTCGCCGCCCAAGACTCGAGAAGACACCGTCTCGAACAGTAAATCCCTCCGGTACAAACTAGAGACGAAGAAGAATTGTCAAGCACTCCGAGCTTGAGAAACCGGGCCGAGTCAGCCACTCAGTGGAGCAGATATCGGAGATGCTGGAGAAGTAGAGTCTCGGATGTAATTGATGAAACAGCCAAGTCTGCTGAAGGCGATCGCAGAGGCAACCAAGAAGACACACCGTAGTCCACACAAAAACACAAAAAGAAACCGATAAAGCGGATAGTGATGTGATGATCCTATCTTCACCTTACCCAGACATCCAAAATCGTCTGCGTTAGTGGAGAAATGGAAGTTGAGTCGATCCAGGAAAGTTCCAACGGCGGCCCGAGTTCATAGAAGAAGAAGATGAATCGCTGAGCTTCTGGGTGACCATGTACTCCCAAAGACTGGATGAAGACAATCGCACGGACATCCTGCAGATCTACAAGGACAAGGAGAAAAAAAAAGCATGCAGAGAGGAAGCCGAGGCACGTGAGAAGGCCAAAGATCCGTCCTATCTCCGCACCACGTAACAAACACATCCTCTCCTTGATGTCTTCTCGATGCTGATGAGGATCGGAAAATGTCGCCCTTACGAAGAGTTGCAAATCAAAGAAGCATTGCACGAATCAAGAATCCTTCACGAGCAAAGATCGATGGAGGACCAGGAGAGTCCTCCGTAACACGGTGAAATTGATCCAATGGGAGTGGTTCAAAAATCGCCATCGTTGTTCGCCACCACTTCCCAACTCACTCGGAAGAAGGTAATAAGGGACATGGCGATGAAACCGGGATAGTGGGGACCCAATCGAGCCAACCCCTATTGAAGGTGTTTTACCACCTATCCCAACTACTGAACATTTAATCGAAACAATGGGAGTTTGGAGACGAGTGACCCTATTCCAAGTCACTCACCGGTGCGCCCCGAGGGGAAACTCCCCTCCACTGCAGCAAGGTTGGAGGATGTCGCAGATGACTCCACAACGAATCAAGGAGGCGAAGTAGAGAAAATACAAACACAAGAAGAACAACAAGTTACCATCAACGAAGCTCGCATGCAGTTGAGATCGTCTCACCGAGATGCCAACCGCTCAAGGCTAATGACGCCGCCGATGCGTCGAGGCACGAGATGGAACGGCCCCCGGGAGTTAACACTGGGAGATGAAAGTGCAATCCATGGGGTTGAGACTCCAATGGATGCGACCGCAGAAGACCCTAAGACAGTGACATCGTCGAAAGGGAGGACCAAGGCCTCGCCGCAGAGAGACCTTTGGAGGTAATGAAGGCCCACGGGAGGTTGAGACTTCCGGGGTAAAGAAGCTAAAGTAGAGAACATCCCTCCCGCTATCATCGACCCATCCGGAAGGAGATAAGCGCACTTCATGATTCCCAGGATAATCTCGATGTAACCTTTTCGGGATCGAGAAGGCGAAGAAGAAGTCGAGTCATCCCCCGTGATGCATCCAAAAGACTCACGGTGCGGATGTTCCAAGCACGAGCAAGTCGATCCCAAGACTACTCGTCAAACCTTTAATTTTGATGATGAGCCACCAATGGAAATCTCATCATCGTCCGATGCCGCATCGATAAGGCCGAGGACCGTCTACGCAATTGGAAAAATCACCGAGACCAACGGTTGTTGAGACAATGAGGCTCAAGAACCGGGACCACTTCACAACAAAACCGAGTGAACCGGCGCCCATCGCGCAGCTCCTCAAGGCTGCAGCAGGATCGATTCCCAAAAGAACTTCACGCGCACCGCTCATCATCGAATGTATACCAGTTGGCGGTGATGAATCCTTTGTAGAATCTTTTCCTTTTTCCCTCGAGATACCGGAACTCCATGAAGAGTCGAAAATGAACAAGCACGCTACCACGCACCAGACTCCGTTTTTCAATCGTGCACCATTGTTCGGTGATTACGATTTTGACGCAGATGGCCATCACCGCAACGGAAGAATCGGTAAGTCCGCGAAGTGTTCAAGGCATTATTATTCACGAGATTGAACGGATGGAGAGGCATCGTGCCTCTATGGATATGCGATCGACAACAGAGATGCCAATCTCACCGCCGATTTAAGAGGCATAACAGTCCGGATCGGGAATGGTGGCAACAAAGAAGAAACAATGCGTGTGGAACAAGTGAGATACTTCAGGACATTGTTCAACAAGTCCGCCGGTGTGGAGAGTGAAAATGCCGATGCAAAAACAAAGCCGAGAGAACATATTGAGCACATGCATGAAGCTCACATTGCCGAGGTTAAGTCTTTGTGTGAGCAAAACAAGAGTGATCTACAGCGTTTGGAAGAGACCATGAATACAAAATTCAGCCTTCTCATGGCCGAGATGAAGCCGATGCCAAAGCAGAGTCCAACGCTACTGGTCAATTTCGTCGCATACTCAGCAGCACTCGAGACAAAACTCAACTATCGCCAGGCTTGACTTCCCGCTTGCAAGTCTATTTCCGGCGTTCCTCTCTCCTTTGATGATGCCAAAAAGGGGGAAGAGGAATACCTAAAGCGCAAGGGGGATCTCGAAGTTGAAAAGGAAGGAGCAAGTGAAGGGGAAAATCGGTGAGGAAGTGTTAAAATAGAAGAAAGGAAAATCACGAGGGGGAAGGATCAAAAGATATGACCTTGATGATTGCACAAACCCTCAACAGGTCCATCACTGGTGACATTATCGGCAGAAACTCCCGTGACTCGCCACTCCAACACTCTGTTGTATCTATAGCCAAAAGAGAAAAACAATTGAAGCAGGGATGAAGGAAGTGGAAGGAAGAATGGATGCCCGAGTTATGAACATCTTGAAAGAACATGGAGGCATTCCAGTGAGACGAGAGACACTTATGCCATTTCGGATGTCGGGACAGAGCCACGATCAGTTGATGAATTTAAAACGCTCGAATCAAGGATACTTTGCAAAAATGTCTATGGCTCAAGCTTGGGACTTGTAATCGGGAAAAGGGCCTCACGTTATGTGAAGAAAGCGACAGCAGACTACCGGCACCATCATCCTCTGCTGGTCACTCCGCCGGTCACTCACTGGAAAGAAGAAGACCCCAAGACAAAGATACGCCCGCAGGAGAGGAAGAAGCGGTGGTGGAGGAAGAAGCTTGGACCCAGGCCTCTCTCGCCCAAGAATATTGAATACGTAGATCCAGGAAAGAAAGGAGGGATCTCTTTGGCCGGGCTTGACCAAGTGGCAAATTTGCAAGTGGCTAAAACTAACGCGAGTATGCAAAAAGAATAGAAGAAGAAAACAAGAGACAATCTCGGCTATGGGAGGAGAGACAGGGAAAGAATAAGAAAAGATGAAGCCGCCAGGAAGGCATATGAAAAGAAAAAGAAGGCGGTGACGACGAGAAAAAGAGAAGAAGAGAAGAAGATCTTGAACAAGATGAAAGAAGGAGACGGCGAAGGAGATGAAGTGTTGTTGTCCAACCCTTCGTGTATTTCACTATGTAAATACATACAATGTAAGTCTTCGTAATAAAGCTATAAATTCTTTACTTTTCTCGTGTAGGCAAATATGTACTCGATACACCTTGTAAACAGTTGTGTAAAAGAACAAGAATGATATGATCAATAAAAAGAATTGATTATGCGCATACATTCTATGTCAACACACTATCGTATGTATCTTTTTGTTTGCATTTTTGAATGATTTAAGTTTTGGCATCATCCAAAAGGGGGAAATTGTTAGGAATTTTATTGTTTAGATTTTGATGAATGCCATGTAAAACTTAGAATAGAAAGTTGGCACCTGATTAATTCTTTTTGTAAAATGCATTGTAACAATTAGAGTCGACCAAGCCGAGTTAAGTCGCCACGCCCTAACATGCAAGAAGACAATCAAGATCGAAGGAAGACTCATGTGTGAGACAAGTGAGTATGGCAAAGAAGAGTAGACGGAACTCTCTTGAAGAAGCAAATCGAGATACTGACTAAGTGGAGATCGTCAAGTCAACTCGAGAAAAGCCAAGTCTCAAGTTGAAGTGACAAGAGTCATCCATGATTGGAAGTCGACTCTAAGTCACCTGGGGGAAAGCAAGGAAATGCGATCAAGTCGAGATAATTGTAAAAGATCCGTTGTACGTAAATCAAGAGAATTACTTAAACAAGTAAATATCTTCATACCACCTTTCTCGGAGTGCTCGGTCCCGAAGCGTGCAAAAGGAATGAACCAATGGGAAGCACTACACCGTGTCGAACTCTCAAAAGGTGAAAGAATAATTCATACGAGGAAATGGCAATTCCAAGGATCGCAACAAGACAAGCCAACGACAAAGCAAGTGACTTTCAAAAATAAGCCTATCTCTTCAACGGGCAAATTTTTGAAAGATCACTATAAAAGGCCGAGGAATGACTCGAGAGCGGGGACCCGAACAACGAACATTCAAGAAATCAATCAAATCATAACCGTAAATACTCTCAAATCATTCAAGATTAATCCTCAAGCCTACATTACGAAGTACATCAATCCAACACTAACCCGTGAAGGAAAGAGAACTTCAATCAGTTGAAGAGGAAACTTTTGAAAAAAAGGGTCTACATTCCACGAAGGATTGTAGGAAGGTTCAAGGTCGAACCAAGTCTTAAGCTTTTGGAGGGCTTCGTGATCAAATCCAAAGAGCTTGAGCAAGTGAGTCAGTAGTAGCAAGCAAACGCCTGTGAAGAAGTTGAGTCGTAAGAGAAGCCACCGAGTGATCAAGGCGTCTCTGCATCGAGTCCCAAAGGATCAAGTCACCGTGGTGATCAAGACTTGTATCCGGACTGCTACCACTTTGTAAACCGATCATTACCTAGTGGATTCCTCCGGGAGTTGGAGAAGAGAGGAGTAGAAGAATTACCCCATCTTCGAACCTCTATAAAAATTTCACGTGTCATTTACATTTCAAAGATTTTAATTCCCGCATTTTTAATCGCCTATATATGCCGATAAATTTGCTATCCATTTGATAATACAAGTACTAAACCCAAAGACTAAACTCTTACTTAATCAAACTTAAGGGTGTTAAGTCTTCCAATGAAAAACAAAACCACAATTGAGTTAATTTGAGTCAACAACCGAAGTTATTCCATCACAAATTTCCTGAGTCCTTTGAGAGACCTACTTCTTGATTGACTAAATCTATGGCCCATCAAGGACACAATGTGTGAAGAATCAACTTTGTATATTTAAAAGGACTAAATCGAAAATTTTGTAAGGTTTATTCAACCCCCTTCTAAACCTTACACTTACACCCCTTGGGACCTACAAACAGATACCTCGATATGCCAAGTTCCTCAAAGAGTTGTGCACCAACAAGAAAAAGTTAAAAGGTAATGAATTTGTCAGTATGGGTGAGAATGTTTTGGCTGTACTTCAGAAAAAATTACCTCCTAAGTGCAAGGATCCAGGTATGTTCACTATCCCTTGCAAAGTTGGTAATGTTAGAGTTGAGAGAGCAATGTTAGATTTAGGAGCCTCCATAAATGTCATGCCACTATCAATTTGTGCATCCTTGAATATTGGGGTATTGAAAGAAACTGGTGTGATTATTCCACTGGCTGATAGATCTAATGTTTATCCAGAAGGTGTTTTGGAAGATGTTTTAGTGCAAGTTAACGAATTGATTTTTCCTGCTGACTTTTATGTGCTTGATATGGAAGAAGATAATTCATCTCGCTCATTAATTTTATTGGGTAGACCTTTTTTGAAAACGTCTAGGACAAAAATCGATGTGCATGATGGTACACTTACAATGGAATTTGATGGTGAAGTAATTAAATTTAATATTTATGATGCCATGAGATATCCAAGTGATGTATCTTCTGTTTTTGTTATGGATGTTATTGAACCTTTAGCCCAGAAAATGTTTGATTTGAGTGATGGTGATAAGTTGAAAATTGCACTTAGTAGGAATTTCACTTCCGAAAATTCTCAAGGATTAATGAAGAAGTTTGAGTTCGATTTTGACATATTATAGACAATTCATGCACTCGATTCACTTCAATCTTTGAAGCATGTTGTTTCTTATGTTGAGTTACCTCTTTCTCGTACTAAACTTCTTCCTTCGAGTGTGCAGGCACCACAATTAGAGTTGAAACCGCTTCCGGGTCATCTAAAGTACATCTTCTTGGGAGAAAAAGAGACCCTTCCTGTCATTATCTCCAGCAAACTCTCCGATTTGGAAGAAGAAAAGTTGATTCGAGTCCTTAGAGAGTTTAAGGAGGCCATTGGTTGGACTATTGCAGATATCAAGGGATTAAGCCCCTCCACGTGCACACATAAGATACTAATGGAGGATGGGAGTAGGCCTTCAAGACAAGCTCAACGTCGACTGTATCCACCCATGATGGAAGTTGTGAAGAAAGAAATATTGAAACTTCTTGATGCAGGTATGATCTATCCAATTTCAGACAGTAATTGGGTAAGCCCAGTTCAAGTGGTTCCCAAGAAAACAGGTATAACAGTGGTCGAGAACCTTGATGGTGAGTTGGTAGCCACTCGCGTACAAAATGGTTGGCGGGTATGCATAGATTACAGGAAGTTGAATGCATTAACTAGGAAAGATCATTTTCCACTTCCCTTTGTCGATCAAATGCTCGAACGATTAGCAGGTCGTACTCATTATTGTTGTCTAGATGGTTATTTAGGTTTCCATCAAATTCATGTTGCACCCGAAGATCAAGAGAAGACGACTTTCACATGTCCTTTCGGTACCTTTGCATATCGACGCATGCCGTTTGGACTTTGCAATGCTCCCGCAACATTCCAGAGATGTATGGTTAGTATATATTCTGATTATGTAGAGAACATCATAGAAGTGTTTATGGATGATTTTACAGTCTATGGTGATTCTTTTGATACATGTCTTACTAATCTTACAAAAGTCCTTGAACGGTGCATAGAAAAGAACCTTGTTTTGAACTATGAAAAGTGTCATTTTATGGTTGATCAAGGTATTATTCTAGGGCATGTTGTATCATCTGTAGGAATTGAAGTTGATAAAGCTAAGATAGATGTCATAAAATCTTTGCCTTACCCCGCAAGTGTGCGGGAGATTCGTTCTTTTCTTGGACATGCAGGATTCTATCGACGCTTTATCAAAGACTTTTCCAAAATCACTCAACCTCTGTGTAAATTGTTGCAAAATGATGTGGTATTCGAATTTGATGATGCATGCAAGGAGGCATTTGACAAACTGAAGAGCATGTTGACGTCCGCACCAATTATTCGACCACCAGATTGGAACCTCCCATTCGAGATCATGTGCGATGCAAGCAATTATGCAGTAGGTGTTGTTCTTGGACAAAGAGTAGGAAGAGCCCCGCACGTCATTTACTATGCTTTGAGAACACTTGATAGTGCACAATGCAATTACTCAACCACGGAAAAAGAACTTTTGGCTGTTGTTTTTGCTCTAGAAAAATTTCGTTCTTATCTGCTTGGTGCTAAGGTGATTGTATATTCTGACCATGCTGCTTATCGAATACCCTACTCGAAGAAGGAAGCAAAACCTCGGCTCCTTCGATGGATACTTTTTTGCAAGAATTTGATTTGGAAATACGCGATAAGAAAGGTTCGGAAAATTTGGTTGCCGATCATCTCAGCAGGTTGGTCACTAATGAAGGATCATCACCATTGAAAGATGAATTCCCAGATGAGCATCTCTTTTCTATTCAAAAGACAAAGCCTTGGTTCGGGACGCCAAGGGCTATAAAAAGCGATCGTGGAACTCATTTTTGCAATAGAGTGGTGGAAGCTTTATTGAAGAAATATAATGTCACTCACCGAGTTTCAACTGCTTACCACCCGCAGACTAATGGGCAAGCCGAGGTTTCCAATAGAGAAATCAAGTCTATACTGGAGAAAACTGTTAACCCGAATAGAAAGGATTGGAGTATACGACTTGATGATGCACTTTGGGGCGCATCGAACGCCTACAAGACCCCCATAGGTATGTCTCCCTACCGTTTGGTATTTGGTAAACCTTGTCATCTTCCTATGGAACTAGAACATCGAGCGTATTGGGCTATCAAGCAATGTAATATGAGAATGGATGAAGCTGGCGAATTGCGGAAATTACAATTACAAGAACTTGAGGAAATTCGTAATGAAGCCTACGAGAGTTCAAAGATTTACAAGGAAAAAACAAAGGCCTTTCATGATCGCATGATTTCCAGGAAAGATTTTTATATTGGTCAAAAAGTTATACTTTATCATTCCAAGTTAAAATTGTTTCCTAGTAAATTACGTTCTCGATGGTTAGGGCCTTTTGTCGTTACCAATGTGTTCTCTCATGGAGCAGTGGAAATAAAAAGTCTGGATACTTGTAAGGTTTTCAAAGTCAATGGTCATCGTTTGAAGCCTTTTTATGAAGGTGTTAAGGTGTCAGAGGTTGAGCAAATTGAGTTGGTTCTTCCGACTTATTCTGATTGAGAGTCAACAATGTCTAGCCAAAGACATTAAAGAAAAGCGCTATGGGGACGCAAGTTGGTACGCTTTTAGTTGTAGTTAATAATGTTTTCCTTTTGAATTTCTCTTTAAAAAAATGTGTTCTCGGACCGAAGACAACTTTCTTTAAGACGTAGGCACGCCTTAATAATACTTAATTTGCTACAACATTTGAATAAGCCATGCTCACGCCTCTATTGAAAGAGGTGGTCCTGTCTTTGCACACAAATTACCTCTCTTTTGATTTTGAAAATTAAAAAAACCGAAAAAATCGATTTTAGGGTTTTAGGATTTTCCTTTTTCTTTCCTTGTTTCTCCCATTTTCTTTCCCTTTTCCTTTTTTTTCTTTTTTTCTTTCTTTTCCCCCTTTCTTCTGAAAACCCTGGCCCCCCCCACACGCCACCACCACCTGCACCTCGCACACCACCACTCCTCCACTGCACACCACCACCAAAACCTACCGCGCACCACCCCACCCACCACATACCACTGCAAATCACCGCCCACCTCACACCACTGCACAACCACCACCGCACCACTCTCCTCCACCAAAACCACTGCACGCCACCACCACAAACCACCCCCAAAACCCAACGCACTCACCCCCTCCCACTGACCCACCTCCACCCCCGCTGCCCCGTTTCTCCGATTTATGGATAAAACCAAACATGCTCCCAGCACTAAACCCACGCCCCGACGGGGCTCTCGACCGAACACTCATCCCGGGGATTCCACTAATCCGAGTCTGGATATTTCCCCCGCACGCAAACGATCGAGAATCGGCAAGGGGTTGCATACTCTCCCACCTTCGGAGTCCGATTTTAATGGGCACTTGACATTCACAAAGAAAAAAGAGCGGGACAGGTATCACGACATTTGTTTACGCCCTATTGTTCCTTGTAAATGCATTGATCAGCCTACTATGGATACTTTGAATATTACTAATGGATTGCATGAATTGATTGATAATATTGGATGGCAAACATATTTTTCCATTAATTGCCCCGCATATGTTGAACTTGTCAGGGAATTTTACACTACTTATGAGTTTAACAAACCTGATGACTTTACGCTTAATAGTCCAGGGGTGGTTCGATTTCGATTGATGGGAAAATGGTTTAAGTTATCAATTACTGAATTCAATCTTGCATTTGGCTTTATAACTGCTGAGTATTCCTAGTCTACTACATATTTGGAGAGTGTTTGCGATTTTCGTGATGATTTTGAACCCATTTCCTTATATAGAGAATTGTCCACTTCTGATTACTATAACCCAAGCAAGTCCAAAGATTCCTACTTGCGTGACCCCATTTTGAAATACATTCATAGGTTTCTTGCTTTTACTTTCTCGGGTAGGAAGGATTCGGCCTATGTTTTGACGAAAGTTGAATTTTATTTTTTGTGGTGTATGCAAAATCGGATTAAAGTGAATTTGGGATGTTGGTTGGCTTCTCAATTTGCTGCTGTTGTAATACACAAACGCCTATTGATTCTAGGATCTTTAATTACTCACTTGGCTACTCATGAGCATTTGATTGATCCCCGCTTCTACTACTCTACATGTTGCTTGTGATATGCATCCTTTGAACTTACACTTTGTTTAGAAGCTATGGGTTTGATCGAGAAAATGAAGGTGTTTTCCTGTTTTTCTTCTCCGTGACTGTGGACATTCGGCCACGGCGTGCACGTCCGCCATCTAATACCGATGATGAAGCCGGACTCCACCCGATTCACCTTCCACCTCTTCCACGTAGCCTCTCAAAGTGTTATGACGAGCGTATTGCTAAATTTGACCGACTTGACTAACAAGGATAGAGATGAATTTGGCCCTACTTCCAACATGTTGATTCCACCACCTCACCCTCCATCTCCGTGATCGTCGTGGTCTTCTTCGATGCTCGACATTATCGGGGAGTTCATCGCTTCTCTTGTTCTTTCTTTCATTAATTGAGCATCTTATTTTGCCATTGAGGACAATGCCTCGATTTTCGGTGTGGGGAGGGGTGCATTTGCATTGTTAGCTTGTTTAGATCCTCTATTTCTCTTTTCTCTTTTTCGAATCTTAGACTCTTTCAATGCTAATCTGTGAAAATTGATGATTTTGTGTGTGAAACCGATCCGGGGGGCGAAAACTTGTACTTATATCTCGCAGTCTCTGAATATGCCATCAGCTCGGTACTAATTCAACTAGATAACTCAATTCAAGATCCGTTTATTACATCGCCTGCCTTGCACAATCTTTGGGTCTACGGTACCCTCCGATGGAAAAATTAGCATATGCACTGGTCATCTCGGCGAGAAAGCTGAGGCCGTACTTTTTGGAACACAAAATCATAGTGTTATAATCTTCTATATCTTATAAGATGTTTTTAGTGTTTATAAGATGTTAGATCTTATTTTAAGTTATTGAAGTGTTTGGATAAAATAAGGTGGATTAGCTTTTAAGATGTTAGTAATGACAATTTTGTAATTAAAATAGATAAAATTAAAGTATGTTGTTGAAATAAGATATTATTTGAAAAAAAGTTGGCCTTCACATTTTTTTAAAATTAGCTTATAAGCTCCTAATATCTTATTTTCGGAGCTTATAAGATTTTTTTAAAAAAAATTATCAAACATTTAAAGAGATTATAAACTTATAAGATGTTTTGAAAAGCTTATAAGCTCATCCAAACACCCTTTTAATCTAGTTACCCAAATCAGAGCCCTAAAAACTCATTGGTTTCTTCTCTATCCTCCATTGGATGATAGAGAGAGGATTTATTTCTTTGTTTTCTTTTTTTGTTTGATCATTATTTTTATGTTTTCTCCCTTTTATGGGAGTAGTATTATTCTCTTTATTTGAAGTAGGCATCTTCGCACTTCGTGAGTTGAAGTTTTCTTCTCCCCACCATTGTGGAGAATCTGGATGTTGTATTGCCCACTTCTCTATAGGTCGTGCAATCAGTTACTCAATAGATATTCGTTTTCATTTGAGCTGGACATGGGGCTTTCAATGTTCTTTCGGAGAATTTCTTCACTGCCTTCATCCTCTTTTTTCTGTTTTTTTGGGAAGATGTTTTATGTTGAAAATGATAAGTGTATTATCTAATGATGTTGCAGTTTCTACATTTTATTAAAATACAACTTCTTTGTCAAAAAAATAAATAAATTAAAGGACTTAATCTAGTTTTGTATTTCCAGTTCCTACTTCCTTGGAGGAACACTATGTTCAAAATCTCTTCTACATTGCCCCATCTACTTTGTCCAATTCTTCTTCCTTGATTGGGCTTTAAAAGCAAATTTATTTTGCATCCTGTATTGCATATTACATGTACACATCACGTGTCTCAAAAACTCCTTAAATATACATTTGATATATTTGTACACAATAAGGTGCATGTGAATATGCAATACAAAATTGCAACACAAGATTGCAACAAGAGATCCAAACAGCTTCCACTTGCATACCCAACAAACACAAACACCCTTTGCTTTTGAAATGCATCTAAATAAGCAGAAGCCCTTTCTCTCCCATCTCATTCTCACTATGTACACCTCCCATGTTCCTGCATTACAGACATATCAGCAGGAAAATTTCCTCAAACCATCCAAGAAATATACAAAGGAAAAGAAAAGGCTCTAAAAGCTACATTTTCAGCTGGCTTCAGTTGACATAATCTCAAGTTCTGCCCACCAAAGAGGCGAAACTTTCGGGATCGCTCCATCCGGTTCAATTCCCGTAATCTCCCTCATTCTTACACAAACTTCATACATACTCGGTCTCAATCTTGGGTCCGGATTAACACATAACTTTATCACACCACCAATCTGTCCGAGTTGATCTTCCTGATACGTCTCCAAAGTCGGGTCGACCATTTCTCGTAGATTTTGTGCTCGACTAAGATATTCCGATGCCCAGTCTTCGACTGAGTCACTACCAGCAGAGTATGGGAGCCGTCCGGTTATCATTTCAAATAGAACGACACCAAAGCTGTAGACATTATTCTGCACGTTTGGTTCGTTTTCGGCTGTAGACACTTCGTTCGAGAAGATAAAGTCTGAAATCTTGGCGGCGTAATCTTCTGTCAGATAAACGGCTGAGGAATTTAAGTTTCTGTGGGGTAATGTTGGGATCAATTGGTGCATGTGCTCGAGGCAGTATGCCATTCCCATTGCTATTCTCATTCGCATTGGCCAGTCCAAGTGTTCAGCTTCTCTTACTGTCGAATCGATTAAAAACGTATATCAGAAATGAAGAAAGAGAGGGCTTTTACATACGTAATTAGCTGTTGCATGATGTTAAGACTAAGTGAAATCTATTTGAATAAGGCACCAATATGTCCCTCTCGACATCCCCCTATCGCTAATTGTCCTCGTGCATGGATTGAAAATTTAAAAACACATGACAAATTGGAAAAGGCACAACTCTATATGTTTGGATAGATGGTCGAATTTCAATCGAGCTTCTGTGTTTTTTGAGGGGTCAACCATAGTAACTCTAGTAACGAGGAACATAGAGAGAAATTTCACTAATTTTAACTCAATGAAACTTTTGTAATAATATTTTAGTCCAAAAAAATAATATTTTGATCAGAAAAGAGGTAGACATCATTATACATGAAATTAAAGAGAATTTGGACACTTACTATGTAGATGCTCAAAGAGAGTTCCATTGGGAGCATATTCGAAAACCATCACCCTCGTAAAAGGCTCCTCTTCAACACAATATCCAAGTAGGCTCACAAAATTCTTGTGATTCACTTTTGATAGTGTTTCAATCTGAAACGAACCGGTAAGGCATCAAATCAATTTAGAGAATAAACAAAAGAAACCTGTCATCAATGCAAAAATAATATAGCGTAAATTAGAAAAAGTACCCCTGCGATTTGACCTAATTACAAAAAATTCCAGTTATTTTTCAAAATTAAGAAAACCCCCTCAAGGTATTACAAACCACTCCTTGAGTTTTGTATTCGCTTAACGAATTCCCCCCCTCCCCAATAGGATCGATTTATAAAAGAGACAAATATCAAATGGGTATTTGTAATTTTGAAAGATAACTGAGTTAAGCTGAACCTGAAGGATATATTTTTTGTAATTAATCCTAAAATATAGTATTTACAATCGTATAAAATGTACCTTCTTCCTGAACTGAGTTTCGAGACTATTCGACCAGTCCTTTGCAGACGCCACTGCAATAGATGCAACCGCTATCTCAACTCCACTCGACAACGTACCCTTATATAAAGTACATAATGATGAAGAACCAATCACATTGCTAAAATCTTCACACGCGGCCTCAAGTTCAGACCTCTTGAGCTTTGGGACACCTGAGACACCAAAAATAGTTTAATTAAGAATCCTTATAACAAATTAATACTAGCACATGATAGTAAAAGAAAACACTACTTTCTTATGCATGAGCCATCTTAAATTTTCAAAATGATGACCTTCTAACCTCTAATATACCTCTCAACAGCCACATTATTTGTAAAGCACATCAAAACAAAAATTATTATTTGATTAAAAATCACCAGAACAAAAAACCAACAAAAAAATAAAAGGCGACAAAAGGCTACAAAAGGCTACAAAAAATTTCTTGTTTCTAATTAGCATGTGGTTGGATATTTTACAGCTTGGACGAATCGACATAAAACAAAGGAAAATATATGAAGCATAATAGCAAGACTTACCAGTTACAAATGCTCTTTGCAGTTGTCCACTTAATCCAGTAGCCCAAGGCTTGACAGTAGACACCTTACCACTTTGCCAAAAGAAGATGCCGATTAATAAAAGAAGTAACAGAGGACCTCCAGTGGCAGCAGACACTATCAGAAGTCGATGACGACTCCTTCTAGAATGTTCCGTTGCTGCGCGAGGCCCTTCTGCTGGCGTAAGGAGTGAAGATGGAGAAATAGGTGTAATTGGAGAAGGTGAAGGGGATGGTGCTAATGGCTCAATTGATGGTGCCGGAGTTAGAGACGGAGCCGGAGCTTGAGCTGGAGCTGGAGCTGGAGTTGGAGCGGATGGCGATGATGATGTGGCAGGGGGAGGCAAATTTATTGGTACGGGCTCCGGGGGTGGAGGAAGAGGAAAAAATTTAAAGACCGGCCTTCGCATGAATGGAGGTTCTTGTAACAATTTTCGACGCGACATATGTTCTGTTTCTTCTGAATTCCTACAAAGATAAAGGATATAATAAATTTTAAAAAAATCAAAAATAAAACATTTGAATGTCGATTTTGGGAGACTATATACGCAAAAAAAGAGGACTTTTCATATCTTTTTCTGTTTATGGGTTTTGCCGATGCAACGGAAAATGTGGGGAAAAAAGCCATGATTCCGTTATTCAATACAAGATGTAAACATTTCTGATGACCTCTACCATATTTTGATTATTGATGAACACTGTCTATGTTTTCTCAATAATGGGGACTGATGCAATCCAAGTACTACAAAACAGTTTCTGAAAACCACCAAGGACAAAAAAATACGAGTCATTTAAGAGAGCAAAAGCACTTCGAATATGAAACGAATTTCCTGACAATGAGGATACTCTAGAAAAAGACCCGACAACTGAATAGAAAGAAATTTTTTCTAACATACTATTGAAGGCATTAAGGTTGAAATTCAAAAATACCCACATTTATTCAGAATTCACTAATTAGCTCTGCTAGGAGTTTCTCATGCCCCATTGATTCACAAAAAACTTGTACAAAGGCATAGAATTTCATTTAAAATTATCAGTACACTAGATTATCTATAAGGAGAAGTGTAAAAGGTAGATTTACCGGGAGATTACTAGTTCATTACAAGATGATGCCCGTGTAGCGCTGGATAACAGGTCCTCCACTTGAACTTCAGATAGTTTTTGAAGTTCATAAATTTCTGGATGTCTGCCACCAAGAAGCTCATTGTTGTCGAGTAAACTGCAGTACATGCAGAAAGCACATATTTTCAAATCACAAAAATCCATATTCTGTAAGGATTAAGCACATTTCATTTTAAACTTACAGGATGGTCATCGAGAAATTATTTCCAAGCTGACATGGAATTTGACCGCTGAAGTTATTATATCCAAGGTCTAATACTTCCAACTCTTTCAAATTTACAATCTTTTCGGGGATGACTCCGGAGAAAGAATTGTTGCGCAGAATTCTGTCAAAAAAAATCCGCTAAATAAAAAGGCGAGAAACCATTAAACCAAAAATTTCAAATAAACAGAAATCAATTTAGTAATCTTACATAGACTTCACATGAACCAAGTCCCCCATATCAGGACCCAGGGTACCACTCAGACACAGATCTTTCAGGTTCCTGCAGATAATATTTATGAAATTATAAATACCCATTTTATATAATTATGTTTCCAAACATATCAAGAATACTACTTCACATAACAGACAACAGTTACCACTATTTGCATTGAAAGATGAAATTTGGCTCCTGTGGACAATATTTGAAAACATTTCATTTAAGGCGTCATAGTTATTTGATCTCTTACCAAATCCCATCAAACATCTTATTGAAAAATATGATACATGCCATGATGCCACTCACAAAAGTAAAACATCTATTTCATGAAAGGCGGGAACAATGAGGGCAACGATATAGATCCTGACTGAATATAGTGATGGTAAAAATGTATTTTGTTTCCTTGGTTATCTACCTTAATTATAAAAGAAAAGGATGAAACAAACATTATTATGTTCGACTCCTGTTGATATACACTGAGCACATGCATTTAAAGTTGAACCTACAATGAGAAGAACATACTAGTCAAAAACGAGATGAACTCAACCAAAATAAGCATTTGCATGATTTCCAGTTTTTGACGGATCTTACTTCCTTTTCCTGTTTCATGTGTACATTTGCTTGCCCGGGTGCTAGGAAGCATGTAACTAAAAACGTGCTCACGGACTGGAAAATAATAAAGCATACAATCATATGGTACCTGCTTAGAGAGCATGCACATTTCACTTCTGCAAGAACAAATGAGATCCAATATGGTTGCCCCTTAACAATCCTCTAGGTAATATGGAATGTTTTTCCCATGTCCAATTTTCACACATACAATACAAGAAGAAGAACTCTACAAAACTTGCTGTTATTTATGTAAATTTAACTCTTCCCAAGGTGGTAAAGAATGAATTCTCTGTATTTATCGTCTCAAATCTAAAAAGTAACTGGCGTTCAATCAGAAGAAACAAAACTTCCATCTCCGAGTTTAACTCAGACGTATCTCCTTTTTGTTTATGCAATTCATCAATCTATAATCCAATTACAAAATAATGTTACCATGGAACATGGGTAGATAAAACACCACCAAAACCAAAAGAACAAAGAAAAAACAAGTCAAAATAAAACTCCATTAAAATGAGAATTCACCAGACTAAGCTGAAAGCTGAAAACAGCATTAGCAATTTGAAGGGCCATTATACTTACAAAGCTACAACATATCCTTCAAAACACTCAATTCCAAACCAAGAACAGGGATTTTCAACTCCAATTTCATCTCTCCAATTTGACAAAGCTCCATGTGGATCATTTATCACTTTTTCTTTAAACCTCAACAAGGCCACACCTAACCATACAAATTTAAATAAAGATCCAGTAAAAATCAGAAGCTCAAAACTTAGTTCATCAACTTAAAAATTGGAAAGAGAGAAAAGATCAGAAAGTAAAATATAGAGCTCATACCTTCATCATTAAGAGACCAGCAAAAATTTGAATTTAGCAGATAAAAGCAGCTTATCACTAATGCAGCTAATACACGGCTTGTGGATCTCCAAAACTCTTTCATTTCATCACAAAATTGAAGCAAACCCACAAATTTAATCCAAATGAACTTGAACAACCCAACACCAGAAAAGCCAATAGAGCAAGTTTCTTGAAAATCCACCAATCACAAACCGAGTTGACTCAGTCCAGCCCACAAACGCAGAAATCCCAGAAGGTTTAAAAACAGAGTTGAAAAAATGAAATGAACAGTAAATTGCAGGGAAATGAGATAAGGGTCTCAAACAAGTGTCCTGTGGGAAAATTAAAATACAAGACTATTTCTTGAAAACGCGTGTAAGTGTAATTTACACAAAAATAACCGAAACCTAAAAAAGGGCCATCTTTTTTACTTCAAAAAACAACAAAAAAACCCAGAAAGAGGCTATTCAGAAATCATAATTACACACTGACACAAACACTATTTTTGCACGTATGCTTAGATTCTAATGTGGGTTTTCTCTCAGCTGTTCTGCAGGCGGGTGACTTTTCAAAAGGCAAATTCTACTACAAGTAATATCTATAGTATTTAACAAAAAATAGTAAACCTTGAAATTATGGGATATCTTGCTGGGCTGCCCATGATTGAAAGGCATGTGGGAGTAGAATAAGCATTGATGATGTTGATTGTATAGATATAAAATTCAATAATAATAATGTAATAAGGATGAATAGTTAAGAAAGTTGAATGATGATGTTGACTGAGTAAGGTAAAAAGGAGGAATCAACAAGTCAGTGGCGGGGCCAATGTTGATGTTTGGATTGTTTTTTTAAACTTAGGATGAGGGCTTTTACTTGGAAAGTCAAGGTAGGCCAATAACTTTTTAATTCCATTTGAATTTTTTTAAATTTTAAATTAGTTATATGATAACTGCATTTATATTTGTTAATTGTTACAATCTAAAAAGTATAACGAAGTGCGTGATCTCATGACAAGTAAAATAAAAATGTGGCCTTGGCTTATTTCAAAGAATTAAAGTATTATAAATATTTAGTGAAATTTTAAAAATGTCCCGTAAAGTTTGTTTCTTTTTTTATATTGGTGAAATATGTCACTTATCAGCGGCGGATCTATGTGTAATAACTGTACCCCCAAATTAAAAAAACCCAACAATATTTTTTAGTAAAAAAAAATTAATAATAAACTTGTACCCTTATTTTTACAAATAGAATTAGAAAATCCAAATAAAATAATATAAATCCTCATAAAAAAATTTCAAAAAATTAATAAATAAACTATGGCAAAAGTCAAACCTACAAAACTAAAAATATCAAAAAAACAATCTAATAATGTTACCAAAACTGTTGTTGTATCTTGTTTCTTTAATTACTCTAATTATTTCTCTTATATATGTGTATTAATTTCTCATCTCTATTTACATGATCAACTTTTACAAAAATTTAAAAAGAGTGTTTTGTTATATGACTTTAAATATTAAATAATATTTAATGCATATTTTTTTTTAAATCTATCGTATCCCCATTTAAAAAATTCTGGATCCGCCACTGCTTGTGATGGAGCATGAAGGATTTTACGATGATGATTAATGAATTGACAAATGACTCACAAGTAAGGAGAGCGTGTTGAAATATGTTGTTTGTAAGTTGTCAACATTAATTAATTAGTGACTAAGTCTAACATATAAGTCAAGTAAGTTATTTTTCCTATCACGAATTAGTTTTAGATGTAACACCACTTGGTGAGTTTGGCACTCACTCTCACATTCGTCACGCTTTATGTGTAGAACCGTACCAAATTTCCTGAATTTAAGATATGTGCGGTTTTCAAATACATATAAATATTAAAGGGATATTTATATTTAATAAGTTTGAAATGTTAGTTTCATAAATATACAAAACCTTATTTTGATTTTATAATTTATCCTAGTATATCATGTTATTGATCCATGTTGTCAAAATCGGGTTGGATCATCGATTCCATCGCGAATTGATGGTCGGTCCAATTCAATTTCCTAAATAATTATTTTTGTGAATGAACCAGATAAAAGTGGCCAAATGGATCAATTTTGTTTTTCTATAAATTTGTTTTATTTTTAAAGTTTTTAGGAAGCTTAAAAGTTAAAACTATAAAGATGGTATTTTGTTATACGTATGTGGTTACTCGAATTTTAAACTGTATTCTATATATTTTAGTTTGTTAATTATTTATTTTTATTAGAGTATATTGTAGTATAGTATTGTTGGTCTATTACATTACTATTTAACATAATATTAAAAAAAATTAAGGGATAATTACATAAAAACCCCTGAGGTTCGGGCTAATTACAAAAAAACTCGGGGTTTTTTGAAATTGCAAAAACTACGTAAGGTTTGATTCTACTTACATTTTCCCCCTTCATAAGAAAAAATATTTCATAACCCCCCTGATATTTGTAGAAATATTACAGTTACTTCCTTAAATTTAAGACAAAATCAAACTTTAGGAGACATCTTTAGGTTTTTTGTAATTAGCCCAAACCTTGAGGGTGTTTTTGTAAGTATTACAAAAATAAATTATTGGGATTACTTGATAGCCACTAGTAAGGCATTTATAAAATAGAGGCATATATTTAAGTTCGATTTTCACCTAATTCCTTCTCCTACTAGAATTATTACTAAAAACAATATTAGCAATTGAATTATAAGAACACAATTGTTGATTAGTACATCCAATTCCAAACCTAGTATGAGTAAAAAAATTGAGCGGTCTCGATATAGATGATATACTTCGTCCGAGTTTTCTTTTTATCTTATTCTTTCAGTAACTTTTGGCTAAATTTACTTGGAAGACCAAAGACTATATTATTTTTTATATAAATAGTTTGATCAGCAATTTTTTTTCCTTTTTATTATTTTCTTCCCTTTTTGGAGGGTGCATAAATAATAGTTAAGAAGCTGACGTGATACCACTAGGGTGTGTATGGAACAGGGACGGTTCGGAGATTTCAAGTTCGGAGATTCTAAAAATCTCCATAATCAAGCATAGAAAAAAATCTCTAAAGTTCGGGACGGTTCGCAGACGTAGATTCGATTCTAATGGGACGTGCAGTGGCACGGTTCGGTTTAACGAAGATCTGAGATTAGCCATAAATAAAACATACAAATTTGAAAAAAAAAATCAATATAAAAATCACCAAACTGATATAATTTCAGTCTCTTTTTAGTGTAGTATCAAATAAAATTACAATCATAATAGGTAACACAATCCTAAATTCTAAACTTAATAACCTCTATAATACAATAATACTCTATTATTTAGGCAATTATCCTTCTATTGACTTAGAACAATTATAATTAACTAATAATTTTGATAAATTAGTATGAAAAAAACTTATATAAATTTATAAACTCAATATCTCCTACTTAACAACTCAACATAATCAATAAAATTATATTTATAATTTATGTGATGTGGTAAAAAAATTAAATATGATTTTTTATCGTTATAATATGGTACTATTACTTGTTTAGAGTATGTTTCTCTTTTAAGTGCAATTTACAAATTATTTAACTAATTTTAATTTCAAAAGATTTACTCTATTATTAATATTAAAGTTTTTTAAATTTATAATAGTTGCATTATTATGGTCTTTTTGGAAATATGTTTTATATTTGATTTAATTTCAAATTATTTGTAGTTAAATTCAATAACAAAATGTAAATAAAATAGAAATAGTGTATAAGTATTTTATAAAAAATCTTTAAAATCGGTTCTAGCTTCTCGGGTCCTCTCTCGGATTAGTTCGGCAGCTGGGTTCGATACGGGTATTTGAAAAATCTCTTAACTATACCAAAATATCTTCGGGACATGCAGTTCGGGAAAGTCAAAAATCAACGGATATTTTTAGTTCAAGATTTTTCGATTCTCGATATCGGTTCGATTTCGATGAACTCCGAGTCTCATGCACTCCTTGATATACCACACACAAACCTAGCCCCTTTAAGGATTGCTAAAAGCGATCTTACTTTTTTTTTTGATAGAAAACTTTTTGAGAAAAAAAAAAACACAAATTGGAAAGCGTTTAAAATGTTTTCCTCGCTATTTGAATTTTGAAAATTTTGTACTAATGCGATATATACTCATATGCCCAAAGAAATTGATCTGGAAGAAATTTGAGTAATATAAGTTATAATTTGAATTTGAATAACTTAATATTTTTGTATATATTTATTCAGCTTCAGATTTTTTCAAGTAGTAAAAAAGTTTAAGTTTGTCCCTCATGTGTGACCTAGTAGAGTATGATGATGTCGAATGGTTTAAGTTTGAATCTTCACCTTTATACCATTTGGACGAGTTTGCCAACTCCACGCTACTTGGTTGAATCTGCCGCATAAGATTTGCATAATGCGACTTACCCAGCTGGTGTGGTTTACATGTCATTGCTTCTCACACAACATTTGTTTGGTGCAAATTTACTTAGTTGGTGTTGTTTACATGCAATTGTGCAAACATGCATGATGGTTTACTCTACTTCAAGTTTGAGGATTTACCTATTGTTTTGGTGTAGTTTGCAGGCTGCACAAACCCAAGCATATTTACTCAGTGTGTACCCTAAACCAGTGTTATGGGTTTTCCCTTTATCAAAAATAAAAAGTTATTCAAGTTTGATTAGTATTAATTAATTGAGTTAAATCTAAAATTAAATCATGATTTGAAGTGATTCCTAACAATAAAATTAAATCTTACGCATTTTTATCTTCACGAACAACTTTCAAGGAAAGACACCTCATGAAAATTGTAGAACACGTGTTTCCCAAGACCATATATCATTATCCATTATCCATGTATTAGAATGTAATTAACAAAAACAAATGTAAAAATCTTAGTACAAGGATATTTGATGCCCACACTATTTTTCTTATGTGGACCTATTGTTTAACAAAGTTAAAGTGTTTGTCATAATAATTTTGGAACCAACAATTTTATTATTCAGCTAAAGTTTGATACATTTATTACTAATTAAGTTGTTGTTTCTGATGCTGTTGGCATTGGCTCACATTTTTTGTACCATAATAACTTTTTTAGTTGTAATTAAAGTCTATGCGCTAGTTCACATTAAAAGTATAATAGGCGCAATAATTCTTGGCCATCTGTTTTCGCGGCTTGATGTTTAATCATTTGTGTTATATCTGGAACTTATAATTCGTTAATTCAAGAAAGATTTAAAAAATTAAAAAAATTCAAATGTAATACACAACACAAGGTACTGATATTCTGAAGTAAAAAAGTTGTTTTTCTTACAGGCGGTTTGTATTTATTCATTAAGTTAAAAAGTTTTATTTTTTATGAAATAATGTCACGCCCCAATTTTTGTTATGTAGTAAAACAGAATATATAACATCCAATAAATTATAACTCCACATATATTAAATTAGGCTCGACAAGCAAGCTATTATCTACAGTTTTGTTATACAGTTATAAAACAGAATATATAACATTCAATAAATCACAACTCCACATATTCATTAACTTAGGCTCAACAAGGCTATTATCAAAAGTACAGATAACTAAGAACCATAAATACATCGGAAGTCTACCAATCCATACAATTTAAATAGAGTTGCAATTAACCTACCTTTACAAAATAAAATAGTTGTATTATTCAAATACTGACAGATAAGACTTTCAAAAAGGATCTGCAAGGTTGGGCCAATACTGATTTCGAAGTCTCATGTCGGTCTCATCAATCTCAAAATTTCTAGTCTCTGAAAAGTTTTACAAAAGTCGTGGGGTGTACAAAACGAGTTTAGTGGGTTGGAGTAGGGGAATACAGTAGTTGTCTAATAGAAAGCTAAAATAATTCTTTTTGCTTGAGCAAGGTATTTAGTATGCTAAAGAGATATTTTATGATAATGGTGCACAAAAGTTTCATTTAGAGCAATGATCAAGTAGTTTCAATACTAGAAATGATGTGAACCACATTATGCAACGGTTAATCGAGTATAGTAAATATTTTGCTTTTCACTCGGTAAAGATTTTGCTTTTTAAATAGAGATATCTCACTTTTTAAAAACATACATTCAACAAGAAGTCGATCGTGAAACAAGAAACGTAGGTCGGTGTTGATCGTAAATGTAACCTATTCGCTCTCCTTATAACTCCTAAATAGTATTTGGTCAAGCTTAGTCACCATATCCCTCCCGGTTGGCTCGACGTCTCTTTAGCTACGAGCTTTTGCCTAGAGATCATCATATTCAAATATACCATTCTATGACCCAAATTCTGCCACCGTCTCCGGCCCGACCAGAAATTGGGAATATGCACATGGGTAGTTAAACAGGGACCATAGACAACCTGTTTGATCCCTTGTCTGACCTACCCACACCGCAATAGACTCAACAATCAATATTTTGTTAAAATGACATGTATTTGCCCAATGGCTAAGTCGGATAGTTACTAAAGAGTTATAATGCAAACGAAAAATGTAAATTCAAAATGTGGATGATACAATTTATCTTAACCGTAACAAAAATAAAAACAATCATAAGACAATCTTATATCGTGAAATCAACGTATACCATGAAATTATGAAATAGTTTAATGTCATGAAGTTCATGAAATAGCTAATGGCAAATTTATGAAATTATAAACAAATTTAATTTTTCTTAGAAAATGACATTTTACCAACTTTTGGTTCGAATCTAAGGGTGGCATGGTTCCGGAACCACCGATTCTAGTTCCAAAACCGCTGGTTTCGATTTCTCATTTTGAGAACCAGGAACCAAAACCGTTGTCATGGTTTCGATTCCGGTTTGGAGCTTGGTTCCTCCACAATTTTGTTCATTTTAACAGGAACCATTTGTTTATCTTCTTCGATATTTTTTGATTTTTTTAAATGGTTTATCAATATCGATAAAAAATGAGAAAAGAAATAAAAAGACTTGGACTTAATATTCAATTACGTTTTATACTTAATATTAATAATAATATTAAACTGTCTATATATATACACACTATTAGAGTATACATAAATCAAAGTTTACATTGTTCGCTTTCAACATTTGGTTTAAAATGTGCCTCATATAGTTTACGAATACAAAACATCATAATAAACATTTAATTTCTTCTAGCATATGTTTACTAAAAATAAAAATCATTAGTATTAACCTTGAAAAACCACCGGTTCTACAATCTGTTCCATTACGATTCCACTATAGTTTTTTAACCGTCGGTTCCACGAATTTTGAGATCAAGGAATCAGAATCGGAACCAGCCTACACGGTTTTGATTTTGGTTTTGGAGCCATTGACCGGTCAATGATTCTCATAATCATTGACCATGGTTCTGGTTCTGGTTTAAAACTCGATTTGGGTTCCATTTGGCCATCCCTATTCGTATCTTCATTTGAGCAGGGACAATCAAAGCACTAATCCTTCAGTAGGTTCGACTTTGAAAATGACTCATGGAAACAACTCATGACGAATATTATTACGAGGTTGTGATGGTGTTGGAAGTAAATAATACTAAATTGAAGATGGGAATATATATGGAGTAAATATGAAAGAAAACTGAAATATTGTTGATATATGAATGAACTGAAAAACAATAACGGCATGATTGGTATGAATGAATGGAATTATGTTGGAACGGAATGAATTTAGGAATAAAATAACATTGGGAATGGAATGATGTAGTATTTCTATATATTCTTATGATTGGTATATACAAGGAATGGAGAAATGAATGGATGGCGATTTTTACTTGATTTAAATATCATGTTTGGTAATTATAAATTAATGATAGTAATTGAGAAAAATAATTTTAAAGTATCAAATTCTCTTAAATAAGATTTTTTAAATAAATTTTATTAAATATGTTATTCGTGAATTGATATAATGTCATGCCCCAAACGGGACACGACGACGATCCACAACTTAAATACAAATGAACCAACAGTCCAGACAAATATCAATGAGTACCCAATAAGACAGAGTCTAAATAGCAATGAAATAAATAATGATACAAGTTACCACTTAAAGTCTACAATCCGTCATCCAAATTACAACCCGAAAATCAACAAAGTAGCAACTTAAAGTCAAAGGGTCATACGCCTCAATTACAAACCCGAATGGAATGAAATACAAAAGTCCGACAACAATATAAGAAAAGAGTCCAATCAACAACAAGAAGCAAGAAATCCAACAAGCGTAGTACAAGGTCTCAATCCAGAGAGGTTCCAAAGATCTCCAACGAAATCCTCATCTAAGGTTAGAAAGCGGTGGGGATGAGACAAAAATCTCGGTGGATGGGGTGATCGGTAATGCGAGTGGTGTGGCGCAATATAGTTAATGTGAGAAAACATGATTATATGAAACGCGTGAGTATGATGCATGATTTCACACACGATTCACAAGCGGCCGTGATAAAATAATACAATAAAGATATTTATACGATTCAAGAAAACGATTCATGGTCACACAGCACTATGTGAATCGGTCAAGACATGTAGATTGCGTGCGGAAGTGTAACGCCAATCCTATACAAGGCAAATAATGGTTGCGTGCACGGATTTGTAGCGCCAACCAATGCAAAACAGTGGCGGTTGCGTACGCGGAAATGTAACGCCAACCAAAACGGACGATAACTCCCGGAATCGTGTGGATCGATACAGCGATTCCTTCGTTCTTCCTTGTAACTCCCCGGTCAAGATGGTCCAAGACCGCACCTTATCACTCCGTAGGCAAAGACAAAATCCACAGTGGAGTGGCGAGGCTCGGATGACCGTCATAATCATGATTATACTCGAGATTACGACCCGCTTCCTTGGACAAACTCCGTCCCGCTGCATGGATTAGGACGATGGGGCCGGAAGAGTGGAATAGCAGCCGAGCTGCCGGTTCCATCCCCGACGTATCCATTCCGATCGTGAGCTCGACACACCAAGTTGACTCGGCAGAAAGTAATTACAATTACTGTATCAACCAGGCAATGAAAGTATTATTGATTCAGGGAAGCAGTTTAGGAAAATTTTTGAAAAGCGCGAGTGGCAATTATGGCGTTGGTGGAGTTTTTGGATGAAGATGATTATCGGAAGGATAAGCAACCTTCGATATCTTGAAAGATTGGGTGGGACATAAGTCCCGTTAAGATTCACCCGCAAAGGCGGGAAGTCGCTCGCGATCGGGTATTAATCGGTCAAATTGATCCGATAAGTCAGGTTTTTGGGAAAGTAAAATACTTAAATTAAATCTCCAAGTCAGAGAGTCCAGGGCTATTTTAGTAAAAGAGAAAATAATTTGAGTTAGGTCCTTTATAAAAGGAAAATTGTAATTTAGCCCTGTTATGTAAAAACTAACACTTTTGGGGTTAAAAATTGAATAATTAAATATCCCGACCTTGAAAAATTATGAGGTCAGTTCCTAAATTCTCCAAATTGTCCAGAGATTCAGGTTTTTAAAGTTTTGAGGTCGAGTTTTTATAAAAATCTCACATTGGCCCTAAATTTGTAAAAATTGTCAATTCGGACCTTAAGTTTTAAAAATTCGGAACTCACAAACCGGAAGGGCTTTTAATGTAATTCTAGTTGAAAAATGTCACTAAGGTTAGTAGGTTATTGGGACAAAAGCAGTTTTTAAAAGCAATATGTGTAGGTCCTTCAACTTTTGAAAATATCATTTTTGTCCCATTTTAAAATAATTGCCTTTAAGGCTTTTAGGGGTCCAATTGTTATGAAATTTGAACCTTGGGTCCAAAATATAATTAAGTTATAGTTAAGTTAGTATTTCCAGGTGCATGGGCTGCATAAGTCCTGGAAATTTCATTTGGGTCCTCAAGTTTAATATTTTACACATTAGTCCCTTAATTTTAGAAAAATTACTTTCCAAGCCCTAACCACTTGGATTTTTGGAATACTTTTAAAATGTGTCATTACCAGTAACTTAAGAGTAAAAATTTCAATTTTTAAAGTTTAGGTCTGGTACAGTTTTAAAAATTGCAAAGTAGCCCTTAAACTTTCAAAATTTTACAATCTAGTCCTTGGGCTTTTAAAGGTTGATTTTATTTATCTTAAAATTCTTAAAACTTTATTAAAATGTCCAAAAATCATTTTTGAACCTGAGTACAGTCCCAAATTTCGAAATTTGCAGAGGGGTCCTTTAACTTTTATTTTCTTGCAATTTAGTCCACCAACTTTCCATTTTTGCATTTTTAAGTCCAAAATTGAAATTTAATCAATTATGCTCGACTTTTCCAGGTTATAAGTCATCCAAAACATAGATTTTAAAGATCATACACATGCATGTCCAATACATACAAGAATTCATCAATTAAAGCATTAAAGTGTACATGCATGCACCTAAAATTCAATAAATAATAATTTTGAGCAACTCTTGAGAATTTTCATGATTTGATATATAAAATTGACATGCAATACATAATTATATATATCTCAAGGCTCATGATTAAAATTTCTACATGCATTTAATCAAAACACCTAAAAGTTGGAAAAATAATTTTCCACCCACCTTAAATTTGGAAATTGTGAAATAAAAGGATAATTTCACAATTTTTGGATGAGGCTTCTTAGGTCAGCCCCTAAGTCAAGAAAATATCAAAATTTGGAGTTAGAAAAATGAGAGAAAAATTAAGGAGAAAAAGAAGGAAATAAGGAAATGAAAAGGACTACATTTTACCTTGTGTAGTAGATGTTTGGAGACTAGTTGAAGCTCAAAAATTGGAAATTTTGGCTCAACTCCAAAATCTCCTAAGGTCAGCCCCTATTTCTCAAAAATAAAAAGGGGTGTTAAAATTTGAAAAAATAGGAAGAGTAGGAAAGAAAGGGTCTAGACACAATTCTTACCTCAGAAGCCTAATTTTCTCTACTATTTTCTTCTTCAAGCTTGAGGTCCTTCTTCAAAATGTTGTCAAGTTCAAACCTTCAAGTTCTTCTAAATGTACCTCCAAACCAAATTCAAACTTAAGTTAAGAAGGTGGAAGAGATGAACAATGTGATATCAAAAAATGGATTGAAGCTAAAATTTCTTACCTTGTATGATGATGGTTCGATTTTTATGAAGAATAGGGAGGAAATGTTGAAAATTTTTCTAAGTATAGAAGAAGAAGGTGAAAGGAAGAATAGAGAGAAGTTGGGAGTTTTTAGAGAGAATGAGGAGGATTTTTGTTAGAGGATAAATGTGTTAGATGAAATGAGATGAATTTTTTGTGTGTAATAGGCCATATGGCCGTGTAGTATGAGAGAGAGGGAGAGAAAATTTTGATCAAATTGTGTCTTGTAATTTGTCTCTTGCATGGAGACAAAATGCAAGTCAAAATGTGGGTCAAATTGGAATTTGAGAGGAATAAGGAGAATGTTGGGAAGAATGGAATAAGTTGGGAAAAATAGTAATAAAGAATTGGTGTATAAGATGATGTGTATAATGTTTGAATTAATGATATAATTATACACAAGATGACTAAATATATGGTGTGTAGGTGTACAAGAGTTGGATGATATTTTTATCCCAAAAATACCATGTTGGCCGTCCACTATGAGGGCAATATGGTAATTCCATATATATTTTTTTGTCCCAAATTTGATGATAATAGATGAAATATATCAATCTCCAAAATATTTAGTGATTTCCTTGATCACTTGTAAGTCTCATGATCACTTAATCTAAATCAAAAATCTTAATTCTATAAGGTAAAAGTCTCCAAAATAAATAGTCTCTTAATATTCTAAGGTGACTAATAAATACAAAAATAGTAATAATGATCAATCAAGTGATCATAAATGAGGGATAGAATTAAATAAGATCATGATCACAAATAATTAAGTAAAATGAAATAAAATACAAAATGTATATATTATTATTAATTACCCGTCAAAATGACGCGGTAAAATAGTCGATCAAATGTATAAACAACAATAAGGATCAATTAATAGCTTCGGAAAAATCAGGGCTTCACATATAAGATTATTTTAATGTGTGCTAAATAATATATATATATATATATATATAGATTTATATCTGTGATATCAAAAATATTTTGTATAATATTGTTTATGAATAATTACAAAAACACCCCTGAGATTTGGGCTAATTACAAAAAAAATCCAGAGATATTTTAAAATTATAAAAAATCCAATCAGGTTTGATTATGTGTTAAATTTAAGGGGGTAACTATAGTATTTTTATAAATATCAGGGGGGTTTAGATATTTTTTTGCTTATGAAAGGGGAAAATATAAGACAGATCAAATAATTTTAAAAAATTTCTAGGTTTTTATGTAATTATCCCACACCTCCAGGGGTATTTTTGTAATTATCTATTTTTCATAAGAAAATATAGAAAATCAACAAAAGAATTCTATATCAAAATTTTGATTTAACTATTGAATATTGATAGAAATTGACTATGATTTATTAAAATACTAAATATAACTTATATTTAAATTATAAATATTTTTTTATTTATAACACTACTTTTTGAAAATATAGATTATATCCAATATTTTTAGTCATTTATAGAAAGATAATTTTACTGAAATAAAATTTGAGTCATTCTTGATGATTGGGAATAGCTAAACTCATGGGGGAGAGGATGAATGGTCATTCCCTTACTTTTGGGAATAGAGATTCCAATGAGAATGAATATTCTCATTACTAAAGCATACCAAGCATGTGAATGAGAATGAAACAAGGAATGCTCATTCCATTCCTACCCCATTCCCACATACCAATCATGCGGTAAGAGCTTTCAATTTATAATTTTCAAAATCATTTGGCTACACAGGCGCTAACGCAATAGAAGTAGTTGTAAATCAATTTAACTAATGAGTACAGATGCTGCAAAAGCTGCTGCAAATCAAAAGTTATTAAAACTGGTTGTTGCAGAAATTAATAAGTATGTGGTTGCGTAGCTGCTATAAAAGCTGCGACAAAACAAAAGTTGTTAAAGCGGTCATTAAAGTCGCTACATAAATTAATAAGCGGGTTCTTTGCCGCACAATCGCTACAAAGCTAATGAGCAGCATCACAGACAACTACTTTGAAATTAATAAGCAGATGATGACAATGCTTAAAGCGGTAGTGAACAAAAGGACTGTTTTTAATTTGTGTCTATTAAATAAATTAGAGCTTCTTATGAAATAAGGATCACTTAACCTAAAATTAATTAAATAAGTTTTTAGTTAGTAAACAATACCATAATTAATCCTTAAGAAATGCAATTTCTAAAATTACAACTGTTCCATAATTTTCACCATGACGAGTTGCATATTTATCCAAAAGTGGGGTGTCACAAATAAAATTCTAGATATGTATTTCCAGATCTTCATTTGTCTTCTTCTTCTACCATCTTCTCTAAATGATGGAATGGGGGAAGGGATTTCTTGTTCTATTTTTCAGTTTTTATTTTGTCTCGTTTTGTTGGAGTTTATGTCTCCCTTTTTATGAAAGCTCCTTCGTTGGGTAAATCTAAATGGCCATAATGTGGCCAGCCAGAAAGGTCAATTTCGTCCTTTTCATTATTAATGAAATGGTTTTATAGTAAATTTAATATTTTGTTTGACAAGAGTACCCTTGCCCTTCCTCACTTTAATCCTACGTAGCCCATTAATTGAAAATTGAAATTTAACTTTCACTCTCTTCATTAATTAATCTTTTTACTTTTCCAAGCAAATGATTTTGCTGTAATTAACTAATTTTTCCCATCTTCCAAAAGCTTTCACTAGTGGACTAGTGATTCATTTTCTCATTTCTTTAACATAATTTTTGCTCACTTCTTGCAGAAAATTTCTAAGATTACGATCAGAATTTTTAAATTTCTTCATCTTTAATATATTTTTTGATTTTATATTTTATGATAGATTAGAAAAATATGTTAATAAATAATCTGAAATGGGGAATATACAGGTTTTTCAAATTTAAAGTTATATTTCCTCATTTGTTTCTTGTTGAGTATACTATGATAAGAATTAAAGTGATATAATGTGGGATTTACTTTTTAGTATTTAACTATATGGCAATTGAATACAACCTTTATTTAAAACAAAGAAAATAAAATCGATTTTACAATAGGAAAATTACATTTGAGTACGATGTTACTCTCAAAGTAATTTGAAAGTGATTACATATTATTTATTGGCAATAGACATGTTTCACAAATACTAACGAATAACAAGAGATTAATAATTGATATGATATATAGGGCTAATTTATTAAAGTAAAATAATTTTAAAATCTATTTAACTAATTAATACCAAAAAAAGAAATATTAATCATATAGGTGAAAACAGAGTTCATAACTCGGTTTTCTCGATTTTCTTTTTTCTTTTTTCTGAAGATTTAGAAAACAGAGTTATGAACTCTGTTTTCCAATTTATTTATCTTTTTAATTTTTTGAGAAAATTTATTTATATATTTTATTATTTTTTAGTTTTTACATATTATTTTCTATTAAAAAAACTTGAACTAACCCAAATACGACCCAATAAACTTAACGAATTGGAAATGGTAGCCCAAACACGACAAGATAAAAATCTGATAGCCCAAACATGACCCATTAAACCCGATAAGTAAATTTATTTATATTATTTATTTATTATTATTTTTTGGATCATTTGAAAAATTTAGAGCACTTGGCTTGTTAAACCATTTACTAATATATAATATTATTTTTTCTTCAAATATTTATCACATATAAAGTCACTTAGGAAGTTAGAATTAAAAAAATATAAAAAAAAGATATTATATAAGTTATCGGGTTTAATGTGACTTATCGGGTTGGCCACGATATGTACCGATTTCTTATTGTTTTTATCGGGTCGGCCCGATAACAGTCCAAACTCGATAACACCTGGCATTGATAATCGTATTTCCTATTCTAGTTGTGTTTCTATATTCATTCTAAATTCTAGTATTTTTTTCAAATTGTGAGCAAAAATCAGTTGCAGTTATCTGAAAAATAGTATTTATATTTTCAAATTTGTAAATAAAAAATTTAATTAAGTTCAAGTTTTTCTAAATACAAAATTATTACTAGAAATTAAATTTAAGAAAGTAATAAAATAAATAAATAAGTTTTCTCAAAAAAATAATTAAAAAATCTATAAATTAGAAAACAGAGTTGTACACTCTGTTTTCTAAATTTTCAGAAAAAATGAGAAAATTAAGAAAACGTGAGTTATGAACTTTATTTTCACCTATATGATTATGGTTTCGTTTTTTGGCATTAATTAATTAAATAGATTTTAGAAATACATATATATATAATCATTATTTTAAAAAACATATACAATCCTTTATATATATTCATAAGATATAATTTATATGATATTTGAACTATACAAATAAATATTCTTAACTTAATCCAAATTATAATTTAATTACATGATGCTGGACATATAAACTGATACTCTTAGTCTTTTTTTTTTTTTTGAGAAGGAAGTAGTAGCATATATTAGGTCGGAATCTCCGAAAGCACCAAGTCTACCAAGTGATTGGGAATGTCCCCAACTCTTGGCTGTGTACAATGCGAATTAAAAGCGAATTGAGATAGGTGATGGGCAATAGTGTTTCCCGATCGCCTAACAAAACTAACTTTAAAAGAAGAAAACCAAGGTACCAAAGCATCTATATCTACTAGAATGTTTCCCAAGTAAGATAGGTCTTCCGATCTACGCGAGAGCTTGTGGTAAAGCGTCAAGTTATCCATCTCCACCTCCACTTCCTTTATTCCCAAGTCTTTAGCTAGCGAAACACCATCCCGGCATGCGAGTGCTTCCGCCACATCCACCCCTATCTTGGCCTCCATAAATCTGGTTAGCGTCGATATCACCGTTCTCGAATAATCACGTAAAATAGCCCCCAGACCTGTTCCGGCCCCCTGAGACACCGAAGCATCGGTATTAATATTTATGGAACCCCTCGCAGGTGGCGCCCATGACTCCCTCCATCTCTGTCCCATTGCTGACCCCTCGAACATCTTTTGCGCGCTTATGTTCCCATAGACGGGTGCCGCAAATTGGAAACTTGATGTTGGTGTTCAACGGTCGTACCATTAAATACCATCTTGTTTCTCGTGATCCCAAATGGTCCACAATAGCATTATGAATAAGCCCTCTTCATCCAGGTTCGCTTTTATTTTTCCATTCCTCCGCCGATTTATTATCCAACCTCTATCCTCCCTCTTCGGCAATTTCACTCAGTAATGGGCAAGCTCTCCCAAAAAACTCCGCCCAAGCACGCCCCCGTAAAGCATGTTCGATTGTCTCCTCCGCTAAGCCGCATTTTGCACATATGGGATCAAGATCCATTCCTCGCCGAGCATCGCTTTGTTGGGAGTATGTCGTGAGCTATTTTCCATAGGAAATATTGTATTTTGGAAGGCACCTCTGTATTCCATATCCATTTCCAAGTCCCGTTGTTCGTGTTTGACTTAGACGGCTTATTTGCTTGGGCTTCGTATATGGATCTCGCAATTTTATAACCGGACTTGACACTATACTTCCATCTTTCGAAAATGCCCACACTAGCCTATCCTCACTGATTCGATTAGAAATTGGGATTCCAAGAATTGCATTCACATCCACTGAGCAAAACACCTCTTTTATTAATTCTGTATTCCACCTTCGCCCATCGGGTTCTTGGAGGTCCTCAACTCTCCATTCACTGTGCATTGGATCCGCTGGAGTGAGGGTTTTAAAATTAGCATTTCCGGTATCCATGGTTCGGACAGACCTTCACCTTACTTCCTTACCAACATTCCACCTAATACGACACTCAAGTATCTTTCGACTAGCTATAATGCTTCTCCATACAAATGAGGGATTATGGCAATTATTAGTTTGTAGAAAAGACACCCGAGGGTAGTATTTAGCTTTGAGCGATTTGGATAGAAGGGAGCTCTCGCTTTGTTAATCTCCACCCCTGTTTCACAAGCATGGCTTCGTTGAAACAATGAATGTTCGAAATCCCAAACTGGCCTCCAACTTAGAGCGGCACAACTTGTCCCAGGAAAGCCAGTGAATAATTCTTTCCTCTTTCTTTTGCCCCCACCAAAAATTACTAATTATAGAATTAATCCGTCTGCAAACCTCTTGGGGGAATGAGAAGCAACTCATTAAATAGGTCGGAATAGCTTGTGCCACTGATTTTATTAGAACTGCGCGTCCCGCCGCTGATAGGGAGCGACTCTTCCAATTTTTAAGCTTTTTGCGAACACGATCCTCCACAATTGAAAAAAATTCTTTTTTCGAGCGTCCAACTACTGCAGGGGTACCCAAATAAACGCATGTTTCTCCACCATATTCACCCCATCTGTCGGGCTAACTCCGTCCTTCTCGCATGTGAGACTCCCTTGCTGAAGCTGATTTTTGATTTTTCCGGACTAATTTTTTGCCCCGAAGCCCTCTCATACGTGGAGATAATATCCCACGTCACCATAATCTCCCGCTCATTAGCTCTCCCGAAAATAATGATGTCATCGGCGAAAAAGAGGTGAGACACTGCTGGAGCACGCCTACTTATCCTTATTCCATGTAAACTTCTCTCTATCTCAGCCTTCCGAATCAACGATGAGAAAGCTTCTGCACAGAAGAGAAATAAATATGGGGATAGCGGGTGTCGAAGCCCACGAGTAGGGGTAAATAAAGAACTGGTCTTGCCATTAAGAAGAATAGAGAATGAAACAGAAGAAACACATTTCATAATAAGGCTAATAAAATTATCATTAAACCCTATTCGATGCAAAACCCTGTTAAGAAACCGCCACTCTACCCTATCATACGCCTTAGACATATCCAATTTGAAAGCAAACGAGCCCCGCTGAGTGGCTTTATTATTTTTCATGCAATGGAATATTTCAAAAGCCAACAAAGCGTTATCTGTAATAAGCCGACCCGACACAAAAGCTGATTGTGTATCGTCACATCCGGAAGAACCAGCTTAAGTCTATTAGCAATAGTTTTCGAAATAAGTTTATAAAGCACATTACACAAGCTAATAGGTCGGAAATCAGTAACTAATTCAGATTTTTTCTTCTTGGGTATAAGCACAATGAAGGTATTATTGATGGAAGTAGGGGACTCACGACCATTTAGCACGTTAAGGATAACAGAAAGGACATCTTTTTTAATAATGGACCAAATTTTTTGAAAAAAGAGAACAGCATACCATCCGGCTCTGGAGCTTTAGTAGGATGCATTTGGGATAAAGCCGTCACCACCTCATCAGCGTTAAAAGGTCGAGCTAAAATCTCGTTCATGTCAGCTGTCATCTTCGGCTCGATAGCTTCCAGCGTTCTATCCATATCCAGTGACGGCTCGGCCAAAAAAAACGATGAAAAATACCCTGCAAACATACCCTCAATCTCCTTAGGGTCATCGAACCACTCCCCCGCCTGGTTACGAATTTTATCTATACTGTTTCTCGCCATTCTGCCATTCGCTACCCGGTGGAAAAAAGTTGTGTTTCGGTCTCCATCTTTAATCTAGTTTGCTCGGGCCCGCTGGTGCCACATCTTTTCCTGTTTAACATGGAGACTACTCAATGTTTCCTCAAGCGACTGTCTATCCGTCACTATCTCGCTCTCCGACTTCCCTCTCTGTTTTTGTTGGAGTTTTGTCTCACACTCTTGGATTTGATGATTAATATTCCCAAAATGGCTTTGCTCCCATTTGGTTAACTGTGCACTGCATCTACTAAGCTTAACTTTGAGAGCGTCAGCCCCAGTTACGTGCTCGCATTGATTCCATGCGTCCAAGATCACCTTCTTGCAAGAAACGTCTTCGAGCCACATCGACTCGAAATGAAAGATTTTTTTCCTATTTTCTTTACCATGAATCCACCTAGCCGTCCCCATGTTCCACACCACCAATATTGGGCAGTGGTCAGACGCTACCCGGGCTAGATGGAAAATCTTATAGTCGGGAAAAGTCATAATCCAATCCTGATTCCCGAGGCATCTGTCCAACCACTCTTGAATATTGTCTTCCCCCGCTTGTCCGTTCGTCCATGTATACGTAAACCCCTCGTAGCCGAGATCATCCAGCTGAGCTTCTTGCATGGCTAGGTGAAACTCTTCCATTTTTGTCCCTTCTTTTAACCGTTCCCCGATCTTCTCAAAGTTGAAAAGAATCTCGTTGAAATCCCCGACATATAGCCACTGAGCACATTGGACTCGGGTCAGCTCCCGAATCAACTCCCATGTCAGACGTTTCTCACTATCCATAGGCCAGCCATATATTCCTGTCATGCACCACTCTTTGTCTTTCTCCACCACGAATCCGTCAATGTGATGCAATGAGTCTCAGCCTGAAATCATATGAACTTTTCTAAAACAAACACATACCACCTCTTCTACTTCTCGTCGACATATCGCAGTTTACCACATGAATCCATCCATAATCAAACTCTTTCAATTTTTCTATCATCTCGTTAGCCAATAATTTTGTTTCCATCAAGAAAACAAAAGTGGGATATTTTAGGATAATGTATCGTTTGAGCGCACAAACTGTCAGTGGGTTCCCAAGCCCCCAACAGTTCCAACTGGAATAACTCATTGTACCCGGCGGGGCTGCTTCTTCGCAGCCTTCGCCGATAGCGCAAATGTACACGGGGCATCACATAATCCAAATTCGCAGGGTTTCTTAGAGCATTCTGTATCAGTTTCCATTGGGGTTAGGTTGGCTATTTCGGATGAGCGGTTGGCAGGGGTACTTGAGGAAGTGGTTTTTTTGGTTGGTATCCGCTGTTTGAGGTGGGTTCGGGCATTGGTTGTTTTGGTTGAAACGGGTGCATGTTCAGTTTGGCGGTTGGTTTGTGGAGTTGAGGTTTGGGAATGTTCATTAGTTTGGGGGTTGTGGGTTTTTTCTCCTTCTGGTGCTGGTTCATTGAGTGGGGTCAGTTGATGTGGGTGTATTTGGTTAGTTGGGGTTGTGGTAATGATGGTTGTAGTAATTTCTTTTGGTGGCTGATGTTTTGGGGGGTTTTGGTGTTGGGTTAGTGTTGTGGTTTCGGATGAAGGTAGGTTATTGGTGGGTGGCTTGCTTTTGGTGGGTTTAAGGCAAATTGGTTGGGGGTTGTGTGGGGCTGATTTTATAGTTTGAGTTTGGTTGACTGGACACGTCAATTTTGTTGGAGATGAGGTTATAGAGAGGGATTCCAGGTTGTGGTATATTTTGGTGTTTAGAGGTGATTCGACTTCATCACCTTCATTGTTTGGTACAGTGGGTTGTTTATTTCTGGTGAGGGCTTGGTTGAGGTGTTTTCTATTTGTGTCTGGCTGAGGTTGTCTGGGTTGGGTTTGTAACGGAATGGATGTCGACTGTGAGGAGGAGCTTTGATCGAAAAGTTTGCGAGCCGTATTGAACCGTGGTTGTCCCGTCATTTCTCTATTCTGATTAATATGCTTTAACGGGGATGCCTTAAGACAGGGGCCATATTTCATCTCAGATGTATCTAGGCACTCGTTTCGGTCATATTCATTGCAATTCCGAAAAAAGTGGCCTATGATACCACAACAAAAACAATACGTGGGGAGGGATTCATACTTCAAAGGTAACATCAACTGCTTTCCTTGAATCTTTACGGTTAAGACTCGTAGAAGTGGTTTGGTAATGTCAATCATAATTTTGAATCTCAAAAATTTACCAAACAAGCCTTCATTTGACATATCCATGTGCTCAATTCTCCCTATTTGCTTTGCAAACATGTTGGTTGTTGAGGCGTTCATGCAAGCAATAGGGACATCATACGCTCGAATCCAAAAAGCCACCGTAGTGACCCGAGCCTCGGATGGCTGTTCGTTCTCTTCCAGTTTCCAGATAGCAAATAGGCCTCCATCATAGTGCCACGGTTGGTTAGATAAAACCCATTCTCGATCCTCTTCATTCTCAAAACGGAACAGAATGAGGTCCCGACCCCATTCACTCGCAATCACTCCCGCTTTAGGCTTCCACGATTTTTTCATTACCTCGATTAGGTAATATGCTTTCCACGATTTGTCGGAGTATAATTTTCCGACTAGACACCAAGAGATATCTGCCTTCGACCCTTCCTCTGTACATCCGGATGCGTCCAAATCTAATATTTCCCCCTCTTTCTCTGTTAACTCCTCCATGAGGCGGTGGTTTTTCCCGATCGAGCGGCCACCGATCCGGGATATAAGCGCCACAAGCTACCTGAGAAGAAAATAGACATAAACCATTAGACCGATCAAAAAGCTATGAACCCGTTGGGCTGACGAAAGAAAGCAACTAGATCTACCCCAAATGGGAAAAGAAAAAGAGAAAGACAGAAAGGAAAAAAAAAACAGGAAGGAAAACCTAGAACTGAACCCTAGAAAACGAAACAGAAAAAGACAAGCACAAAACTCAAGACCCAAATCCAAACATAAGCGGAAAAAATGATAGAAAAGAAAGAGAGAGGGCGGTGAGAGGCCGGACGAAAACCACTACAACGGTAGTGGAATACTGAGGAAATGACCCGACGAAACCCTAAGGGTGACAAAGACTCCTAACCCTAGGAGGACACTCTCTTTTTTGATACTCTTAGTCTTACCATTCAATTATAATTACAATTGAACAATTGAACTATATGATTAATGATATAAAAAGATACCACCAACCATTCTATCCATTTTCAATGATAATTGAAATATATAATTCATGATATATATGTGATGTTATTGAGTTTATTCAGAATGAACAGTTGAACTATATGATTCAAGATATATATGTGATATTATTGATTTATTTCGAATTATAATTCAACATTTGAACTATACGATTTAAGCTATTATTAAGCCAGTCTTAATTATAACTGAACAAATTGACTATAAGTCAAGTTACAATAAAGTAAGTTTGTTATAAGGTAATTCACAATAAGATGAAAATGAAATTTGAAACTAAGGAATAATTTTCAAATAAAACCAAATATTGAATTTCAGAAATAATTTTACATCTTAAAATCGAGAATAAAATTTTCATATGGTAATATGTCAAAATTCAAATAACAATATAGTTTTGAATTCACATAGTACGATTAAACTATCGCATAATATGTCATAGTCGTGAATAATATCGCGAGAATTCTAAGTATCAAACGAACGATTTATTCAATATTATTAATCACATACTAGATTATTCTTACAAAATATGAGGTGTTAATTTTTTTTAATCTTTCATTAAAATTTTAAAATTACATAGAATTAAAGTTTAAATAAAAGTTATTTATAAATCTTAAACAGATACTAATATTATATAAATTAAAAATAATAATTAAAATAATTTTTGTAAATACTTCTTAGTATTACATAATTTAATATTATTGTTGGCAAAATTGAATGTAAACTTCCCTTAAAACAAATTCCATGTAAATTGAAGCATGTACATGCTAATTTGGAGCCAAAAGACATAAGGGTTGTAAAGTAATTCTATTAACATAAACATCATTAATTATTAGTTGAAATAATCCACCTACTTTATGGATGGCCATAATATGGCCATTTAGCACTTTCCTTTTTCGTTTTTTAAACAAATTGTCCCCATTGTGGGCATTTGTACTATAAATTCAGATGACTCGTTAACGGAAAATTAATGACAGATGTAGACATGTGATTTGTCTAATGCCAATGTGATTTCTGATTCTTCACTACAAAAAATATTGGTTTAGTGGCGGTTTTGAGTTCGTCACCAATGTATTTTACCGCGTTTCCATAACTGCCGCCTAAACGTGCGTCGCGAGAGATTTTGCGGCGGTTTTTACCAATCACTGGAAATTATGTCACTAAGCAGAAAATGTCACCCAAATAATTATTTAGCGGCGGTTTCTTAACCGCTACACAATTAGCGGCGGTTTTGTAACTGCCGCTAAATGTATCCGTTGGTGGCAGTTTAGAACCGCCGCTAAATTTAAATCCATTTCTTAAAAATGCATTTTTTATGTTATTTGTGGCGGTTTATAACCGCCGCAAAATTTAAATTCATATTTTAAAATATATTTTTTTATGTTATTAGTGGCGGTTTACAACCGCCGCTAAATTTAAATTATTTCTTAAAAATGCAATTTTCTTTTCAGCCAATTTTTGTGTTGTGACTATTTCCTAAAAATTTCATAGAAATATAATTGTAACTCGTATTTATCCGGTAACATGATTCGATAATAGAAAAGACAAATAGTAATATTATTCAAAATATACGAGTCAAACATCAATACCATTCAAAAAAATAGAAAGTCAAACAGTAGTATCATTCAATATCTTCTACAAAAGTATAAATTCTTTAACATGATACAAATATCGCAACAACATCATTAAGAACGGAGTGCCCATTTAAATCATGATTGGAAGATGAATATTGTATTCCATTTCCCGATGGAGGTTGATGACCGTTTCCCGCATCCGTGCCTACAATAAAAATCAAAAATAAAAATCCTCCCGATATTGATAAATATCACAAAGCACGTAACGAAGATTCAATAACATGATATACAAGGCATCTCAACTTCATGGAAAAAAATTCTAATAACTATACCTAAACCAACAGAACCAAAAATATAGGTTTTTGTTGCCACCCACACATAATGGGCATGTTTAACTAAAATAGATATTTCGATTTTTTAGAGTCACACATATAGTTTTTTTAGAAGTAACTAAAAAACCCATAAATATTTATGATATTCTCAATAGCCAAACTCCTACACATAAATATGTCTTATCAAGTTAGAAGGATATGGCAAAAGATCAACTAGTAAAAAAACCCATCAATGCTCACAAAACCAGCAGATCATTTGACTATATCCTTATGCCAGAGCAAGCTTTACTGGACTCTAAAATCAGATTCCCAAGCAAAAGTAAAAACTATAACAAATAATATACAAAAGTACATACCACTTCAGATGTTTGGTTTAGCCAAGTAGCAAATTGATCAGGGACTTTTGCAAATGCATTCTGAATACCTGTAACAAGAGCCCCACCAAATGTTTTTTTTATATCTTCCAATTGAGATTTAGTTGTAGCTAACTCCTTTTCTACACTCGCCACATAGGCTTTCATTTGACTATCATTGGAAGGCCTTTGTGTCGCATTATAAGTACTTTCGAATGTAGTGGATGGGCATAGACCAAAGCCTAGAGCACGGATACGTCCAGGGTGCTCTTTCCCAAAAACCTTACCAAGAGCATCGTCTTGTGAAACAAATTGAGCTTGGGAGGATGAACTTTGACCCATTTCACGTAGAATTCGTTCCTACAGTAAGAGAACATAAGATAAATAAAATCAAAAGATTCATGTAGATACAAGCACAAAAATCTTTGAAGAGAGAAAACACCATAATCGCAAGCACAATCAGATCAAATTAGATCAAATACAGAAAATCAAAAGAAAAATGCTAAGCATATGATAATTGAAACATGAAATTATCCAAACAAGCTCAATAAATTTAAACTAATAAAGCTTATAAATTATTACTCTTCTTGTCTATTCCTAACTTACAATTACCATTCTTGTCTTTCATGGTTCTTAATTTCACTAGAAGACATGCACCCTGCAATATAGCTTCAAAAGGATACTATATTTTTTTATTATCTTAATATTCATTCTAGTGGTAGTTTTTATCATTAGTCTTACTTTCAAATATCTTCACTTAAGTGGTGAAAGAATCACATATTTGCATAGCACAAGAAAAAATGATGAGATCTCCAGTTCTCATCCCGGAAATTGCAAGAAAAATTTGTGAGAGTGAGACTTCAGGAGGAACATAGCACAAGAAGAATACATGCATAGGCAAACTATCACATATTTGCAAGAACAACTCTTTTGAAGATTCAAAGAGTTATGATAGTTGCTTCCAGAAATTATTTAACAACAAAACTGTTGTATTTACTTACATATTCTCACCCAAATATTTGCTGCATCATGTTCTTAGTCAGGTGTTCTCAGTTATATTTAACATTACACCTAACAAATGGAAGGAAAACATACTTACAGATATATTTCTAGCTTTTTCATTGACATAGGTTCCATCTTTCTTTTTGTGGGTGTCAAGCCATACTTCAAAGACGATCAACTTTACGCCCAAGCTCGTTTTCCATACACAATTAATTAATAAGAGATCATAACCATTTCAATTAATGAAAAAATTGAAAGTAAAAACCATTCCAGCTCTTCTTCTTGCAAAACTTTTAGATCCACTAGTATGCGGAATTGTTTGACTTTTCTACATTCAACATTTTTTTCGACTTTTCCTAGTAATATAATAAAATATTAATATATTAGACAAAACATAGAATTACAAGAAATATTAAAATATTTAAGAATACATTACCATTGACTTTTCTTATAAACGGTAGTTAACAAAGCTTGACCATTGATCCGGTGACTTCCGGTGGACAATTACTTATCAATTCATCTCGACTAGTGCAGGATCATAAACTCTAGCCACAACTTGCACTTGAAATCCTTCCATTTTCTCCCAAGATTTTAAGAGTCCATTTTTTTGCAACCCTCTCATCTTCAAAGTGAAATTTTGCCTTTAGAATAAGCATGGTAAATATAATTACTCATTATACACTTAAAGTTTTATAAATGTGCAAATAGTTGATAATAATTTTTTACCATGATGGTTTTGTTGAATGTATCATCCTTATATTGTTTTGGCACGTATCTCCAGTCAGGATAGTTGATAGGAAATGTGGAAGTCTCCTGTGCCAATCCCGCTAGAACTCCAGTATATAATGCAGATGCATCAGAGATGGGTGCACCATAACCATCAAATGGGACTATAACTCGTTCACCCAAAGGAAGACTCCAAACCTCAATTGTTTTCAACTTCCTTTTCTTCACAACTCATTCTTCATCTATAACAAATAAATCAAATATGTTCAATCTATTCAAATTTCAAACAAGTTAATCAAAGAACAATAGGTAGTCATACTCATCACATCAACTTCCCACGCAGTTCTTGCTTTTTTTCCAAGCGATGAAAATTGCTTATGGTCTGTTCCTCCATGGCTTTCACTATGGAATTGTGTTTCAGATGCTTCATCATGGAATTGCTCTTGATTTGGTAATGTTTCTTCAACTGTTTCATTCACCGTTTGATCTTTAGTTGGAGCATCGGATGATTCATCATATTGTTGTGACCTCAACCGTTTCCTATTTACCATCCTTCTCGACCTCGGCATGGCTATGCAAAAATAAAGTAACAATTAGTTATGAGCAAAATACGAGTTTTCACTGACTTATTACCCTACAATAATCAGCTATGAGCAAAAATAAAGTAACAATTCTGCAAGAAGAAGAATCATGCAATATATACAATAAATCTTTATGTAGATGAAACTATGAAAGTGATAAAAGTTAACTTCAATATTTACAGCATGTAAAAGAAATTTAATATCCTGCCTATAAATGCCTGGGCCATTTGGTGCTACAAACTACAAAAACACGAACAAAGAAATGGGAATGATAAAATACAGAGGTCAAATTAATGTCGAAAAAGAAAAAGGGGGTCTTGTCACTATGCCCTTCATCTTTGGTAAGTAATTAATTTGGTCATCTGAAAAATCTTTGCAATTACAACTAAGTTTAGCATAAAAGGCTAAAAATCATTATCAAAGCATTTTTGGAATTCTGAGAACAAACCTTAAATTTATGATTTTTGAACGGAAAAATCCTAGGAACTCAGGGCAATAGTGTACCGCAAGAGAGTTGAATGAAGAAAATTGTAACTAGCAGAAATTACAAAGAGAGAAATATGCAAATATTTCTCAAAAATGATAACGTATTCAATTAAAGATTACTCCAATGTAATTTGGAAGCTTAAACGCAAAGTAATAAAATGCAAACACGTTTCAATAAAAATATATTTATTATTCAACCCCAACATGAAAATTTCTTTTATTTGAAAGAAAAATTATTATCTAACTAATGAAAAATTGCTTGACTTATACTATGTCACACCTCAATCATCCAATTCTTCCTTATTAAGGAAAATTTTCAATGTCATTTGAAAATATAAGGTTTTGGTTGTCTTCTCGAACCGGAGCAATATCATATATGTTATTGCTTTCATTTTCACCCATGTCGAAAAAATCTCTTGGTTTGAAAGGTATTGCAACACTCCGGTCTTTTTCCAACTCATTAGTGACATAGAATACCATCCGAGCTTAGACTTAAAGGCCTAACACATACGGTTCATCATCTATACTATCTCCAACATGTATTCTTCTAGAAAAATTAACCTCTGTGAAATCCAAATGGTCTCTTCTTATCCCTCTTGAAGTGGTCGTGAGGCCCATATACACTTGAACAAAGTGTAACAACAAACTGCCATAATAGTTGAGTTCAATGATGTCTACCAACTTTCCATAATAAGCGACATCTCCAACAACTCCATGAACATCACGATTACTTTTAACACTTGGAGTTCCAAAGAATAAAAAATACTCCACTATTTTGTGACTTTAACCCTTTTTCTCATTTTATCGTTCGAAATCTTAAACTGTTAATGTTATATGCGGAAAATCTTCTAGCATGAGTAACTGGGCCTCTTGCTAAAGACTTAATGTCATCTGACACTTCTTCCTGGTTGCCAATGTTCATAATCTGAGATGGAATGACTTATATTAGTAAGGTAAAATATTTATATGTAAGGTATGGTTTGAGATGCAATACTTACTCTGTTTGCAAACCAACAAGCAAAATCTCTATTAACTACTTTTTGAATCTCTCATAGAAGATCGTGAACGACTCCTTAGTCGTCTCTTCATCAAACTTTTAAATTCCCTATGTAATAGCATACATTTGTAACACATGAAATAAAATATTGTTTAGTATGTGTAAATATATACATCATTAGTGTGTAATTAAAAATCATTTAAAGCATTACTTACTCAACATATTTGTCCAAATGTCCATAATTCATTAGCACATATCGATGTGATTTGTTTTTCCAAATCGATCGGGTTGAAAGGTTGAACCATGTCGACCAATCTATTGGAAGACATTGCTTCTTTGAATACTTTCAGTACGAATTGGTTCATCATCAGCACGACGAGGTCGATTGAATCTTGTTTCGGCCCCTTCTAAATACCTTGAGCAAAAGGTAAGACATTCTTCAGCAATATACCCTTCGGCTATGGAACCCGCTGGTTGTGCTCGATTTCGTACATAAGACTTTAAATGTCCTAAATATCTACCTAATAAAATATACTAGTGGATGCATATTATCAACAACATAATAAATAAGATATTATATAGATGTCCCAGGTTTATTAACCTCTCTATACTATACATCCACCGGTATGGAACTGGACCTCCAGACTTCACCTCATCAACTAGATGAACAACACAACTTTCTACTATGAGGAAGACGGTGTGACAAAAAGTTAAAGTTGCAAGAAGGGCATGCTAGCGCTGTATGTGTATCCAGATAAGTTGCCTAACCCAGGAAAATCACTAATGGTCCACAATAGAGCTTCACGCAGTGTAAAACACTGACTCTGTGAAGCATAAAATGTTTCTACTCCATCATTCCACAACTCATGTAACTCTTTAATAAGAGGTTGTAAGTAAATATCTATGTCATTTCCTGGCATCTTTTTCCCAGAAATAATCATAGACAAAATAAATGAAGTTCGCTTCATACACATCCAAGATGCAAGTTATAGGGAATCAAAATCACTAGGCCAAGAGCTATGTGTAGAACTTAGGTGTCCAAATGGATTGAAACCATCAGACTAACCCAAGTCGAACATTTCATGGATCAAAGAACAAATTTTACATGTGTTTCGTTAAATTGTTTCCATGTTTGAATCTCTAGAGTGTCACATCTACCCATCTCTCTTACATTATCCATACCATGCCATCTCATATGCTCGGCTATTTTAGAAGACATAAACAACCATTGCAACCTAGGCTTAAGAGGAAAGTAACATAACACTTTAGCATGTTTCTTTTTACATTTGTTGCTAAGCCGACACACCTCCAAAGACACCTATTATTTTGTTGTTTCCATCTTGAAGTGTGGCATATTTTGCATGTTTTCGCACTTTTATCATCTCCCCAATATAACATGCAATCATTTGGGCATGCATGAATACTACTATAATTAAGACTAAGTTGTTTATGGTTTTTTTGGCTTCATAGAATGAATCGGAAGTCTTGCTTGTTCAAAAGCATCTTTTGACAATTCAAAAATCATGTTCATTGTTTTATTACTTATTAGGACAGGCACTTGATGTGATACAACTTCAACAAAAATGACAATTTCGAGTACTTGTTACACCCCTCATACAAGTATTGATTTCCATCTTCAACGAGGTCATAAAATATCTTACTTTCTTCACTACCCTCTCTAGGTAATACTTTATCCCCGCCACGCTTGGTGTGATGTGGAAGGTTCATTTATATAATGTGCTATATGTGCAAAAACATCATGAATGATATTTACTTCAGATTCCCGGTTGCACATTAGTACGCATAATATTAGGATTGGGATTGGAAGTATTTATAGATTCTCCTTCTCATCATGCCCCAATTTTTGTTATCTTGTAAAATAATACCCAATAAATTACATCTCCACATGTTCCTTAGCTAAGACTCGACAAGAGCTATTATCTAAAGTACAAATAATTAAAAACCATAAATACAATGGAAGTCTATGAATACATACAATTTTAATAGAGTTGCAATTAATTTATCCTTACAAAATAGTTTAATGTCATGAAGTTCATGAAATAGCTAATGCCATGAAATTTATGAAATTATTAGCAAAACTAATTTCTTTAGGAAAATGACACTTTACCCACTTTTGGTTCGGATCTTTGTTTGGCAGAACAATTCAGGCACTAATCCTTGCTAGGATCGATTCCGACAATGACTCTTAGAGACGTCTCACGATGGCGATTTACTACGAGATCGTGATGGTGTTAGAAATAAATACTACGTAAATGCGAATATGTAATATATTTAAAAATATGAAAAAGAACCGAAGTTTTTTGATTTTCGAATGAACTGAAAAACAATAGAAACATTCTATTTATAGTTTTCAAAAAGCTTCTGGCTGCACAGGTGCTGATGCAATAGAAGCAGCTGCAAATCAATTTAGTTGCTCAAGTAAGCTCACAACCGCGTTTTATAAAAGCCGCAAATCAAAAATTTCTTTGAAGCGGGCCGCTTTTGCCCAATCTTCGCATAAATTAATAAGTGTCGGGCCGCAATTGACAATCGCCGCTTAAATTAATAAGCGGTCAACTTTGTCATACAATTTGCTACAAAAAAGCCGCAAATCAAAAGCTTCTTTGGTTGCATCGGCCGACATACCTTTGCATAAATTAATAAGCGGTATCATTGCACACCGCTACTAAAATTAATTAAATAAGTTCTTAATTAGCAACAATATCATAATTAATATTTAAAAAATGAAAATTTTCAAAATCTCAACTATTCCATTATTTCCACCGTGATTATATTACAGAGTTATCCGGAAGTGGGGTGTCACACTCTCCCCTCCTTAAAAGAATTTGGCCCCCAAATTCCTTCCTAGAATAATTGCGAGTCAGAAATGATACGCCAACCCAGTCAAGCAAAGAATGGTCGGAAGTGACAAGCCAACCCAATAGGCAGTAATGGTTCCATGCCGAATGTGTCACGTGAACCCAGTAAAACAGTTGGTTGCGAGTCGGAAGTGACAAGCCAACCCAGTAAGCAGTAATGGTTCTGTGCCGAATGTGTCACGCGAACCCAGTAAAATAGTTGGTTGCGAGTCGGAAGTGACAAGCCAACCCGAGAAGCGATAATGGTCCCGCGTCGAATGTGTCACGCGAACCCATTAAAACAATTGATTGCGAGTCGAAGTGACAAGCCAACCAACCCGATGTGATAATGGTTACGGTCGAATGTGTCACGCGAACCCAATAAAGCAGTTGGTTGCGAGTCGGAAGTGACAAGCCAACCCAGGAAGCACTAATGGTTCCGTGCCGAATGCGTCACGCGAACCTAGTAAAACAGTTGGTTGCGAGTCGGAAGTGACAAGCCAACCAAAGAGCGATAATGGTTCCGTGTCGAACGCGCCACGCGAACCCGAGAAACCTTGTTGGTTGCGATTCGGCGAGTGACAAGCCAACCCAAGATGTGATAATGCATAAGTTGGTATACTATCCAATCAATAAAATATGTCTAAATTGTTATTTGATTAAATCTTAAGTCTATTTGGTAATCGTTTAACCCATCACGGGCCAAAGACCCTATCCTGGTTTTAGCTTAGGTGTAGTTCCTTTACACCCAAGCTCGATACCATAACCTCCACGCCCCAATTTTTGGTATCTTTGTAAAATAATACCCAATGAATTACATCTCCACATGTTCCTTAGCTTAGACTCGACAAGAGCTATTATCTAAAGTACAAATAATTAAAAACTATAAATACAATGGAAGTCTATGAATACAAACAATTTTAATAGAGTTGGAATTAATTTATCTTTACAAAATAGTTTAATGTCATGAAGTTCATGAAATAGCTAATGCCATGAAATTTATGAAATTATTAGCAAAACTAATTTCTTTAGGAAAATGACATTTTACCCACTTTTGGTTTGGATCTTTGTTTGGGCAGGAACAATCAAGGCACTAATCCTTGCTAGGATCGATTCGACAATGACTCTTAGAAACGTCTCACGATGGCGATTTACTACGAGATCATGATGATGTTAGAAATAAATAATACGTAAATACGAATATGTAATATATTTACAAATATGAAAAAGAATCAAGTTTTTTATTTTGAATGAATCGAAAAAAATAGAAACATTCTATTTATAGTTTTCAAAAAGCTTCGGCCGCACAGCCGATGCAATAGAAGTGGTTGCAAATCAAATTTAGTCGCCAAGGCGCAATACCGCACAATCGCTATAAAAGCCGCCGATATCAAAAAAGTCGCCAAGCAGTGCCGCACAACCGCTATAAAAAGCCGCCAAATCAAAGCTATTTTCCAAGCAGCCGCCGCGACAATCGCTACAAAAGTCCGCCGAAATCAAAAGTCACAAGCAGCCAATTTCTTCTTTGCATAAATTAATAAGCGGTCATTTTGCACAACCGCTACTAAAATTAATTAAATAAGTTCTTAATTAGAAACAATATCATAATTAATATTTAAAAATGAAAATTTTCAAAATCTCAACTATTCCATTATTCCCACCGTGATTATATTACGAGTTATCCGAAAGTGGGGTGTCACAATCTATCGCCCAATATCCTAAAATATGAGATAAGATATGATCCAACCAAAATTTATATCATTGGTAATAAAACAAAGTCCCCATTTTGTCTCACTCGGAAAAATAGTCTTATTTGAACCAATCCCTATATTTGTATTACTTATGATTGGAAATATAAAAGTTCCTATTTTCGTATGTTTTCTCCATAGAAAGAAATAAAGTGTTGTTTTTAAAATATGTTTTATAGGTGTATTTTCCGTTTTCATGCTTGAACGACCAATAATTTAAAATTTTAAAAGAGGATATATTTCTATAAAAATGAACAAAACAAACATATCCACGTTTTTCTTTAGAACAACCTATTTTAGATCTAATTGATCCAATCGAATCAGAAATTGATCTAGAAGCACTACAAAAAAAATAGTAATTTAGCGACACATATTTAGTGGCGGTTCATTGAAACCGCCACTATATGGTTATATAACAGCGGTTAGTACAAGCACTGCTGATTAAGGGAATAAATTTGATTTGGGAAAAATAGCAAACTTACTTCGCGGCGGTTCAATACAAAACCGCCAGGAATATGTTTTTATTATAAAATTACAATTATTAATTATTCATAAAAAAAAGGCTTTGAAAGTTAAAAAATTAGGGTTTTTGAATTATTATACAGGGAAAACGTCACTCCTCTTTTCTCTCGCACAAGCACACGGGCACAACACACCTCCCACCTGCTGCCTCCGCCGTCGACTCAGTCCCATCCTCCTGCCTCCGTCGTCGATATCCAGCAGTCCACCGTCGTCCCTAAGGACTCGATATTGTGCCGCCTTTTCCAATTTCCACGGACAAAGCTTCTTCCCAACGACAATGGCCGCAACTCACGTCGTATTCTCCTATCTACTTTATCTCGGTCCCTAAGTATTATAAATTTGTTATTTCATTTCTCATTTACTCTCGGTTGGAAGGAAAAGGGGAAAAGAAGAAAATCTGATTTGTCATTTCATTTCTCAGTATAATTTTTTTGATAAAATTTCTGAGGTTCTTCAAGTAGCTATGCCTTGTAGTGATGAGAAAATGACTAAATCCATTACTGTTACAAAATATTAGTTGATGATAATAATCTATTTTTTTGAAATTGGTTGTGTCATTTGTTATTTCAAACAAAGATGCCGTCATTGCACATGTTACACAACTAACAAGACATATTATAAAGATTATTTCCCGTTGATAACATCAAGAATTTATACATGATATGTTTTAATATGTAGTACTAAAATGAAATAGAAGGTAGAGAAATTTGACAGAAAATGCATATAGAACAATGTCTCATTTGGATATGGTTGTCTGTTCGATGTAGAGATTAATCCCCTATATAGGTTCTAAAAGTTCAATTTTTGGAAAAAATCAAATGCACAAATTGATGAAGTTCTTCCCATTGAAAAGTTCATTGCGAAGTTTATTGATCATATATAAAGTGTGAAGTTGTACTATCACAAATATGATGGTACAAAATAAAGGCATCTATGTAAAAATAAACCAGTGAAGAAATATGTCCTGTTTACTTGGAACAAGAACATGCTATCTCTTTTTGTTATTCTTTTTGCATCTTTGTTATTTATTTATGTGCTATTATAGTTCCGTTCTTTTTCCTTTTAAATATGTTGATACCAAAAAGATAGTTCCAAATGGTCGCATAATTATAATCTCTTACAAAGTACTCTAATCATAAACCTAATTCAAATTCTCAAGAAAATCTTGATTTTATGCTTATCGGATGGAGAATATATTTTAACTTTTTTTTTTTTTTTTTACCAAGGAGAACGGTTCAAACCGCTTTTAAGCTTCTTGTGTATCAAATATCACCGCTCCTTTGCGACTTGATATATAATTCCAAACTAGTAGTTGTTTTCAAGTGTTACGCTACTATATGTTGCTTTCAGTAACCCCTATTGATTTAGAAAGTTAACACTAATTTTGTTGGCTTTATAGTTTCATTCTCTTTGGAATGGAGCAGTAGAAATCTTGTGATTTTTTATTTGGTTAATTACAAAAACTACCCATGAGGTTTATCATCATTCTTTCTATGTTTTATATTAATGTTTTTCTCCTCTTGGATTCATTGCATAATATGAGCGTTAAAGAATGTGTAATTGGTTCACAGTTATTTTTTTTAAATAACTAATTCTTTCTTTTTCTTTTGAGATCTTGTGTATTGAGGCCGAGCTTTGTTCGTTTGTTTCATTTAGGGGCATTTTCGACTTAGTTTTATCAGGTAAATATTTATAATTGTGGATTGATTCCTCATGGATGAATCTTGGATTGAGTTGCTGCGAAATACACTTGAATATATAGAGAGGGTGGATAAATTTATTGATTTCGCACTTGAGCATCGTCTGTTGAGGAAAGAATATTGTGCCCTTGTGTGAAATACAAATTTAGACACTGGTTAAATAAATTTGAAGTGAAAGAACACTTGTTTTGCAATGGTTTTTTACCAGGGTATGTTCATTGGGTTTGGCATGGAGAAGGTGTGACACCCCACTTCCTAGGATAACTCGTAATATAATCACGGTGGAAATAATGGAACAAAGAGAGATTTTGAAAAATTTTCATTTCTTAAATATTAATTATGATATTGTTGCTAATTAAGAACTTATTTAATTAATTTTAGTAGAAATTTGCGGCAACACCGCTTATTAATTTATGCAAAGACTTTTTGATTTTTGATTTGTGCATTTGCAAAGAACCGCTTATTAATTTATCAAAGAAATTTGCTTGACTTTTGATTTGCAAAGAACTTTTGTAGCGGTGGCAAAGAACTTGACTTATTAATTTATGCAAAGAAATTGCATGCAATACCGAAGACTTTTGATTTGCAAAGAACTATTATAGCGTTGTGAAAAAGCATGCTTCAAATGACTAAATTGATTTGCAAATGCTTCTATTGCATCGCGCTTGTGCCTTGAAGCTTTTTGAAAACTATAAATAGAATGTTTCTATTGTTTTTGATTCATTCGAAAATAAAAAAAACTTGATTCTTTTTTTCATATTTGTAAATATATTACATATTCGCATTTACGTATTATTTATTTCTAACACCATCACGATCTCATAGTATATCGCCATCGTGAGACGTCTCTAAAAGTCATTATCGGAATCGATCCTAGCAAGGATTAGTGCCTTGATTATTCCCGCCAAACAAAGATCCGAACCAAAAGTGGGTAAAATGTCATTTTCCTAAAGAAATTAGTTTTGCTAATAATTTCATAAATTTCATGGCATTAGCTATTTTATGAACTTCATGACATTAAACTATTTTGTAAAGATAAATTAATTGCAACTCTATTAAAATTGTATGTATTCATAGACTTCCATTGTATTTATTGTTTTTAATTATTTGTACTTTAGATAATAACTCTTGTTGAGTCTAAGCTAAGGAACATGTGGAGATGTAATTTATTGGGTATTAGTTTACGAAGATAACAAAAATTGGGCGATTTGCTTATGGTATCGAGCTTGGGTGTAAAGGAACTACACCTAAGCTAAACCAGGATAGGGACTTTGGCCTGTGATGGGTTAAGCGGTACGGATAGACTTAAGATTTAATCGAAATAACAATTTAGACATATTTTATTGATTGGATAGTATACCAACTTATGCATTATTGCTTCTTTGGGTTGGCTTGTCACTTCCGACTCGCAACCAATGTTTTTTCATCGGGTTCGCGTGACGATTCGACACGGAACCATTATCGCATCGGGTTGGCTTGTCACTTCCGATTCGCAACCAATTGTTTTACTAGTTCGCTTGACACATCCGACATGGAACTATTATCGCTTACTAGGTCGGCTTGTCACTTCCGACTCGCAACCAACCGCTTTTTTTTGGGTTTTGCGTGACACATTCGACACGGAACCATTATCAAGCATCGGGTTGGCTTGTCATTTCCGACTCGCAACCAACTACTTTTTCGGGTTCACGTGATACATTCGCACGGAACCATTCGCTTACTAGGTTGGCTTGTCACTTCCGACTCGCAACCAATCTGTTTTACTAGGTTCGCGTGCCACATTCGCACAGAACCACTTCGCTGACCGAGTTGGCGTATCATTTCGACTCACAATTATTCTAGGAAGGAATTTGGGGGCCAAATTCGTTTAAGGAGGAGAGTGTGACACCCCACTTAGGATAACTTTGTAATATAATCACGAATAATGGAATAGTTGAGATTTTGAAAAATTTCATTTTTAAATATTAATTATGATAATGTTGCTAATTAAGAACTTATTTAATTAATTTTAGTAGCGGATGTGCAAATGTACCGCTTATTAATTTATGTAGCAAATTTGCGCGGCCTAGAAATTTTCAAAGAAACTTTGATTTGGCGGTTTGCAACAACCCGCTTATTAATTTATGCAAAGATTGTGCAAATGTACCGCTTCAAGCGACTTTTGATTTGCAACAACTTTTTGTAGCAAACTGCAACAACACCGCTTATTAATTTATGCGATTTGTCGGCGGCACCGCTTCAACAACTTTTGATTTGCGGCGGCTTCTATAGCGGCAAAACCGCTTCAAAGAGCTAAATTGATTTCTAAATGCTTCTATTGCATCGGCGCTTTGTGGAGCCGAAGCTTTTTGAAAACTATAAATAGTATGTTTCTATTGTTTTTCAGTTCATTCAAAATAAAAAAACTTGATTCATTTTCATATTTGTAAATATATTACATATTCGCATTTACGTATTATTTATTTCTAACACCATCACGATCTCGTAGTAAATCGCCATCGTGAGATGTCTCTAAGAGTCATTGTCGGAATCGATCCTAGCAAGGATTAGTGCCTTGATTGTTTCGCCCAAACAAAGATCTCAACCAAAAGTGGGTAAAATGTCATTTTCCTAAAGAAATTAGTTTTGCTAATAATTTCATAAATTTCATGGCATTAGCTATTTCATGAACTTCATGACATTAAACTATTTTGTAAAGATAAATTAATTGCAAATCTATTAAAATTGTATGTATTCATAGACTTCCATTGTATTTATGGTTTTTAATTATTTGTACTTTAGATAATAGCTCTTGTCGAGTCTAAGCTAAGGAACATGTGGAGATGTAATTTATTGGGTATTATTTTACAGTATAACAAAAATTGTGGCATGACATAGATTCTATTTTTATCTTTCTTGAATGGAAAGTAAGGGTCAATTTGATTGTAGAGCCGTATGCAATGGGTAGTTGTGTATTTTGTTTTTTCCAGATTTTTATGGAAGGTATTAGTGTAATTTTAATATTTTTTTCTTTTTTGAAAACAAAAGGAAGAACTTTCATTAATAAAGCAGATCGAATCGCAATTCATTACGATAAAGAGGAGAATCATCTCGCCACTAGTGTAATTTAATATTTAGTTGTATGGTAATGAAAATCTTACCATATCGGCTTTTTCCGAGATTTGATGGTGACAGATTTTTCTTTCAAAGTGCACGGCTCATCGTTTTTTCTCTTTGCACTTAACCATTTGGTTTTTGACTAGTTTCTTCTCCATTTTTCGTTTTGAAGAAAACTCAATCTATTTTGCCCATTAAACCCTTTGCATCGAGTTGCGAAGTTTTTGTAAAAATCAATCAAAGGTTTAGTGTGTCCCTTAAAATTAAAGATATGCTTGGGTTTGTGTCCATGTCTTTCGTGGATTTCATTTAGATATTTTTATCGCTTTGTTCACACATTAGTCTCAATATATTGGTTTCGTGTTTTCTTTTTTTCTTTTCTTTCTGTTTTCTTTGTTCAATTTTGCAATTTGTTGTTGTGACTTTGGTTTCACCTATGTTATTTGTTGGAATTTAAAGTAGTTGTTCTATGTTTTTTTTTCTCGTGGGGAGATGCAAATTTTTCATATTTGTTAATTCTTGAATTTTACAGGAAGTTATATGTTTCGTTGGTGTAATTTTTACGATATGTTCGGTTTTGGGAATATGTATGTTTATTGTGATTATTATGTATAGTTGTACTGTTTACTCTTTGCATAGTATGACCACATCTTGTGAAAATAACGAAAGTATATTATATTTATGCTTACCGTATAATTATCATGTACAATTTGCATATTTAGTTCATATATTCAACAATTGTTTTATATTGAAAGTTATTGTATCAATCTTATGTGTTATATGTTACTGCATATGTGTAAAAAAATATGCATAGCTAAATAGTTTTGTTTTATTACATATTTAGTTCATTCGTACTATATAAGGGTTCATTAAAGAATGTATTTATTTGTTCTATTTGCAAGATTTCTTTGCTATTATACGAGATGTGTTTTATGCGCTTATTTAGGTGAATTTAAATGTATATTTAGATCATAGTTAATGTATAAGGTTCTCTTGAAGGTTAGATTCTCGAATTTTTATTTGTTATTTTTCATAGCATATTAAACACGCAAGACAATATGTATAAATATGCAACATTTATAATTTTAAATATTCAATATAGTTTTTTGAGCATACTAAACATGTGTAAAAATATTTTTCGTGTGTTTTCATAGTATTTGGTATATAGAGATTGTGAGAAAATGGGATGGGTGTTCGAAATTTGGTCCAGATTGCTAACTTGTGTTACAAGTACTACTTACAATTATGCTCGATCATGACAACGAGCAGAGAAAGAATTGGAAGAAGCTAGAAAGTGGACTGGAATAAACAATAACATCATTTTTTTATCCGCACTCAGAATGTTTTAGACACGGTACCATATATCATTTTTAGAATTAGTTTACTATAAACTTAGATGTAAAATGTTGTATGTTTTCATTCTTTTAGGTACAATGTATATGAAATTAATATCTTTGCAATTTACGATGATACTCGTGCATATTTATTGTTGTAGAACTATATGCCATCCTCTAATGTATTGAATTGCATTCCAACTCGTGGAATATGATCGTGCTCAATTTGGGATCCAATATCTTGTCGAACTGCACGATATTTCCGACCTTTGTTTGACGTCATTTCTATTGCCTCCTATAGTAAAATGTGTTTTAATCATGCAAAAATGCAAGTATACAAACATGTTTTTGTATTAAGTTTGTAGACATAGGTTCTTTTACACATATATTTAGAATATATTTATTATATATTTATAAATATATAAATGCATATTTGTATGGTCATACAAGTACATACATGTGTAAAATCATACTCGCATATTTAGATTATATATTGCATATTTAGATATATTATCTTCGCAACATAATAGGTTGATTATATGCAATAGTTTGATTTTTTCCTCTCTAGTATCATTCTCCATGGAAAAAAATTAGAGAGTTAGAATTCATTATGTTATGTCAAATATCCATCAATGTTGATATTTATATGCATTACTTATTTATTTTTATGCAAAAGAACGGAACACTATATGGAATGTCACTATTTTTTTCATGGGTCGATATTCGTAAGAACAAAAAAGATTATTTTTACATGTCTTGGTTTATTGTATTTACCGTCCAATCTCTTTTTATTATTAAAAATAATGTTAGACAAAATAGTTGTTCATATTGATATGTATCATTATATTCTTAAGTATGCGATGTGTTCATTACATATTAATTATGCAACATCATCATGAATGTAAAAATTACAGAGTAGTATTTGGGTCAAAATTATCTTGTTGCAGTTCTCCAAAGTATTGTTGGACTTTGTGTTGTTCTCCATGAATAATAGTTTATTATTTTTCGTATTGTCTTGTCTTCAACAGAGATTAGAATCTGTATTTATTCGTATTGTTTCAGGTTTTATGAATGGAATTTGATTTTTTGTGTTATATTTAACGTTACAATCGAGTGGGTTTGGGAGAAAGAGATTGAGGCCAGGTTTTAGGAAGATAATAGATTGATTTGATGAGGATCAAATTTCTAATAATTTTTTCTTTTTGTAACGATTTGATTATGTAGTTGTTTTTCATCTTATATATTTTTTCTGTAATACATCTAATTTCAGTTTTTTTTTAATATTTTTAATATTTGTTAGATATGAGTCACACATGCATGTATAGGAACAATTTAGATCTTAAAAAATATGTTGATCGATTTTCTTAAGTTTTAATATAAATCCTTTGATGTCGATCGTGGTGTTAATAACACTTAACACACGCACAATAAAATCAGAATACACAACAAAAATTAAAATAACACCAAGATTTTTACGCTTTAGATTCTTCTATTTAATACACGAGGCCATGTCTAGAGAGAACACAATCAACTAATTAAAAACAACCATTTATTACAAATACAAATATGGTTTTATGAATTTGAAGATTCCATCTTTAAACTAATACCACTGTAAAACTAATTCTCCATAAAGTTGCTCCAAAATACTCAAGGCTTGTTAAAATCCCTTCAACTTCAAATGCCTTTGAATGGTCTAGTCGATTTATATCGTAGATCTTCACCTTCTTCACTGAAGCATGTAAAAGCATAGAGAAAGAAGCTTTCAAGAAGTAATCAAGTTTAAGCTCTAGAATGCTTGATTTCTTCTTAGTGGTCGATAATTTTATTTATGCAGCTCGAAAGGTCAATTTTAATCACCACACAATCTGGAAAAGTATGCTACAAAATAAAGAAAGTCAATAAGCTTGATTCTTTCCTTGTACAAAAATAACTCCATACAACACAAATAAAAAATCAAGGTAAATAATGGCAGAATCAGATGTGATATCAATTAAGTCATTTGATCCACGAATTCCAGCAACCTACATGGATTAGAAAACATGCCATAAACAATATGCATAAAATGGATTTGAAAGCGCGCACAAACTGCTATAGAACAACCAATGTTGCATCACTGACATGTATACAACACTACAGACTGCACACTGGGTATAAACCAAAATTGCCAATCACAACCATTAACAAGACCAGTCCCTTTGGTCTCACAACAGGCATTGGTCTCATTGGATCCAACCCCTAAAATATATTGTAGGGGTAGATCCCATGAGACCATTGTATTATCGGGATTGGATCCCATGAGACCATTGCCTGTAGTAAGACAATGTTGATTCATCTCAACCATCCCCACCTATTAATCAGTGGTTGTGATTAAAATAGGAAAACATTACATAAAATAATAGGGTATCAATGTCAAACACACCTATAAAATAATCTATTAAAAAACAAAAAGGGTCACAAATTAGGAAATGAAATCAATCACACAATCTACTATTGAAATAATCCCTACAAACTCTTCACTTTCACGAATCAAACTGGACTCTCTTCCCACTCATTAACGCATCTTGCAAGATCTACAGAGAAACACCAACAATTCCGCAAGCAACACCCATGGACAACATAGAGGAACTGGACAAACATGGTGAACTCCAACCTGGTATGTTGACATCACACTAGCTCATAAAACTCGGAAATTCCCACGAAGAAGATGGTAAACATATACTATAGAAATTATGCATATATTATAGTATGGTGTTGCATAATTACTTACAATTTACAAAGATAAATAGTTATATGTTTCTACATATGTGCTACTTGTTCAATGCATATCCAAGCATAACTAAACTTTATACAAGTTTTGTGAAAAATTGATAGACGACTATATATATACAAAAATCAATGCATATTTGGCGTTATTTCTTTCGATGAACAATGAGATCTAGCTGCATATAAGCTAATGACACTTTGCACGATATATAGCGCCACATCTTGTTGCTAGTTACTTTTGATTTACTATATAAATAGTTAAGTGTAACTACATATATGCTATTTGTTCAATGCATATTCAACACAACTAAACTTTATACAAGTTTGGTAAAACTCTCATAGATGACACAATGTATACAAAAATCAATGCATATTTGGTGTTATTTCATTAGATGAATAATAAAGTCTAATTGCATATAAGTTGATAATACTTTTCACGATACATAAGTACATACTTGTTGCATAGTTACCTTAATTTTATTGCCTAAATAGTTATGTGTTGCTTGAATATATGATACTTAACCAATGTATATTCAACATAACTATACTTTCGCATATTTAGTGAAAATTGCATGATTACAATCAATGAAAATTCAATGCATGGCTAACATTATTGTCATGTATAAATAATGAGGTCTAACTATATAAATGCTAATAATTGTTTGCACAATACATAGCAACGAACTTGATTCGTAGTTATTTTTTTGTTTGCATAAATAGTTATATGTTACTGCATATATACTACTTGTTCAATGCATATCCAACATAACTCGACTTCATACAAGTTTGGTAGAAATATGCAAAGATGTCGGTATATAGAAAAATCCATACATAGTTGCCATTATTTTCATGAATAAATAATGATGTGTAATCGCATATACGCTAATGCTACATTTCGTGATACATAGCAATAGATTGCATAGTTACTTTTGTTTTATTATATAAATATTGATATGCCCATCGCATGCATATATGATATTTGTTCAAATGCATGACCAACATACATAAACTTGTTTGACACATGTATTCAATATAATCATATCACGAAAGGATTGTCATATCTCCCGGATCTACAAAATATTAGATTCCGTAAATTGAGCAAAACAATAATACCGCATATGGAATGCAATTTAGTACATTGCAAGATGGTATTCAATCTATAAGAATTAAGGCTCGAGCAATGAATTTGACATACGCAAAAATACATTGTTGTATTTGGCTTGCACATTGCAAATTAGAAAAATTGATGATTTATCACGTATAATATCTAGGCAAAAAAACAAGATGTTGTAAGAGTAAGAGAAGAAAAATCAATTGATACAAATAAGGGTTATTGAAAAATATTGGGGCTCTATATCAAAATTAGACGTCATGGTGCCACCAAAATAGGCAAACAACAAATGAAGTAGAAGCCGAATCAAAGTAAAAAAGAAAAGTAATGAAAATAAGTACAAAGCTAAAGAGACGATGTGAGTCGTGCGTGACGTTACAACACATAACAATAGAACATGCACAAAACAAACTGTGATATCTTTATATTACCTTTTTTTCTTTGTACTCTTTTATAACAAACGATTTGAACTTTGTTGAATTACCTGACACCAACTCCAATTTATTGCATCTTTATTATTGTATACTACATATTTAATACATAAACTTTGCATACGATGCTACATGCAGTGTAACACAAGTTATTTACTATATGATGTATTATACTTAGTCAACATATTTAGTAACCATGTAAAGACGTACACATTAAATATACATCAAAATGAACCCAACTATGTAGTAAGTTTGCACCAATTATACCCGAGCATGCATCAAAACCCAACTAAATATGCAAAGTATATTCACATTAACTATGCATCAAATATAATCCTACATATTCACATTAAGTATGAATCAAAATAACATATTTATTACGGGTTGATTGTTTAATTCTAAAAAATTGCATTCATATACTACTTTTATTGCTTATTTATAATACCAATACTATGTAGTAGAAATCAATTATACTATATGATGTATTATATTTAGTCATCATATTTATGGTAACGATGCACGGTAAGTACATACTAAGTACATATCAAAAATAATCATAACTATGAAGTAAGTTCGCACCAATTAAACATAAGTATGCATCAAACTCAATTAAGTATGCACTAAATCAAGTCTCTATTCAAGTAAGTATTACCAACCTATTTATTACATTCCGATTGTTTATAATACCAACACGCATATTATAAATCAAGTATCACTACAGAAATCGCCAAATAAGCGGCGGAATAAACCCGAGAAAATCCGTTGCTAAAATTTTAGCGATGGATTTTTTCTATCTTTAACAAAATTGTTGATAATTTCTTAGGGACATACTATGAAATCCGTCGTTAAGATAATGGTGGAAAAAGATATTATGGCTATGATTTTGAATATATTCGATCCATAATACCAAAGATATCATTCAATGCCTTTGAATAGTGATTTGCTAAAGATGTTTCACCATTAGACCAATCAATTTCACTTTTTTTTTTGGTAGTCATCATTCGTATCAAGTTTGAGGTGTCTAACCCGAAAGGATTGCATGCCAGGCCCTTTCGTTAATGGATTTGATGTAGGCCCGCATTTTGACTTTCCAAATAGTGGAGCCATCTAGAATAGAGGGACAAAAATTAGGGTTATTAGGAATATCCATGCTAACAAATACACATGATCAACACTTAGTGTCATCAAGTGTTGGCTTTAGATGCCAATTGCAAGAATTGTAGCACGTAGATATTCCAAAATTTTGCAAAGTATAGATGTGATCACGGATGTAATCACATGCAGCGGAATAAAAAAAAAGAAGTAAGACAATTTGCTTGTAGATGTGCTAATATGGCGAAACTTTCCACTAGTAAAACCGTTTGATTATGTATACAAAGAATACTAAAATCAACTAGTAGAAAACCAATGAAAACTCCTATCTAGAGAAACTCCGATCTATGTAATACAACTCATCCAACAATAGATATGTATGGACTTCATTTATCACAAGACTAAAAAACTATGGATGAAAAAGCTAACAAACCAGTGGCAAATCGAATGTTATCACCGGATGTAATCACATCCGAGATCGCATTCAAGATGCGGTGAAGTTACATGTACTTGAATGACTCTAAACGTATCAACTCTCTTGTGTCTCTCGGTATATTTTTGTGTATTGAATGAGCATGTCCTCATCTCTTTTATAGGCGCCAAGACCTTTCAAAGAGTCCAAATAAACATAGAAAGAATATATATAAAAATATATGATAAGTATATTACTTATGTTAGAAAAACTAGATAAATATCAAAGAGTCCTAATATATCTATACCATATCAATATGAGATCTTTCCTAATATATTTACAATCTAATCTTTCTATAAGTCTAGAAAGACAAAACTAATCAAAACACAACCTCTTATTTGAAAAACTATTTAGGCGTAAATATTACGCCCTAACATAGTGATCATTGGTTTCCTTATGTATCCCCTTTAATCGGAGAAACACGATTTTCTAGATCTCTATCTCGCCTTTACTCAAGTAAAAAAATCCTTTGATCCCTATTTTTCCTACATATGTTGTTTAAATAATTAAACCAAAACAAAATGATGTCCGAAAAAAATGTGTTAAGTTATTAATATTTAAAAATTTGTCCCCGATAGTGTAGAGACTCGAATCCGAGCTTCTTTCATCAAGAGTAATACCCGTGGTCATTGGGAAAATATATGCTAAGTTGGGCCACACTTTTTTCAGTCCACCATTGAGTTGAGAGAAGAAGAAATTTGTTTAACTTCAAACCGAAACTCTTCTTTTTCCTTTAACGGTAATCCCGCACGTGCATTCCACGTGTATTTTTATTGGTTTATACTGAGACTTCTAGTATTTATTACTTTATTTTAATAATAAAATACTCATATAACGTAAATAAAAACAAAAAATTATATATATAATTTTTATTTTCAATTATAGACTTAAATTTCAAATTCAATTGGAAAACATCAAATGAATCAATTAGAAAGGTCGGTTAAATACAACACAAATTAATAATTCAATATAATAACCATAATCGAACAATGTTTCTATACTTTTCTCGATTGACATTGTTTGTAGAAAACATCATCCAATAAATATTTTCAATATTTTTCCCAAACATATTGTGGACGGCTTAAATAGTCCAAGCCAAACAATATAGTGAATAAATACAATTTGAAATATCCCCGAAAGTGGTTCTTGAAAATGTATAGGTTACAATGCTCAATTCAAAATTTTCATTATTTATAGGTTTCTTGGACTTTTAGAGAGGTGATCCAGATGCGGATATTGATAATTCAAGCTTTTTGCATACATACAAAGTGTCAACACGTTACAAATGATGAAAAGACAAAGATAGTAATAAATTACATGCATACTACTACTACTACTACTACTACTACTACTACTACTACTACTACTTTGTTATTATTATTATTTTTTTAGAATATGTAAATATTCATGGGTATTTATTCTCTCACAACGGTAGAGTACTCGGCTTTGTTGTGTGACTAGAATCTTTTATACATTTGGAATTGTGTGAAAACTAGTCATTCAAGTGCTTTCATTCTCAATTAAATCAAAATTTCAAGAATCGGTAATCAAATCATAAATTTATTCATAAATATCATACAAAATTACATAAAGATGATCTTAACGTTTCTCTCACCTACACAAAAACTTGCTATTTTTTATTCTATGGAATAAGTTAGTAGGGAAAGAAACTAAATTAGATCATTTTCATATCATATAATTAACGTGTGGATAATTCCGGTTAATAGTGTGTTGATGGTGCAAATGTATTTTTTCCTTATAATGATTAATGAGAAAGAGAAAAGGTCGCATGAATTTGTTGTGAATATCTTGACTATAGAATAGAATTTTTATGCTAGTATACGCTTTTAAATAAGAATGAATAACAATTTCTATAATCAATTGATAAAATTTAAATTGAGATATAATTCAAAATAATATGACAGAAAAAATCATGAATAAAAATGTATAGCAAACTATTATTTCATTAGATATAAATTATAGTTGTATTACAACAAAATTTACAGCAATATCATAATAATACTCTAAAAAAATAATGAATATAAGCATGATATAAGCGCAATAGAGAATAGAAATCATACTATTAACATCTATGTTCGTTTCTCTATCCTTTATTTCCAATAGTTGTAGACCTCCGAGTTTTCTCATTTTAATCAACAATGAATAGTTGTAATCACTCATCATCAAAAGAAATTATATAATGCGATGAAAAATTTTCTCAACCGAGAAAAAGTTTATATGGGAAGTTTATTTTAAAATGCAATGTACAAATGGATTTTATTTTTGTAAACATTTGAATAAGATTGTTTTCTTAAAGGTAATACATGGCTGGCCATTTTGAGTGTTTATAAAGTTTAAAAATATTATCTCGTTGAACAAATTGTTGTCCTTTTATTGTAAGGTAATAAATTTCTAGATTGACGAATATTTTATATTCATGTAAGATTTTGTCAATTTTTTCCTAATCATATTTTCAATTATTTGACCGCATAGTATTGTAAATTTCAATTAAAAATATAAATATATACTTCAATTTTTTGAGTTGCGCGTGTTTGTGGTCTTCCATATTATTTTTTTAATTGTTATCTTTAGTAAAATCAAACAAAATTTTTTAGTGGATATATTAATTTATATTAAGTATTTTATCTATATTTATAATAAAGAATTTGAATAACATATCAAGATTCTTTTTCAAAAGAATTTGGGGTTAGATTTTCACCGAAAATTCTTTTTTTCTTATTTTATTTTTTTCTTTGTTCTTGTAAGAGGCGAAATGGTAAACACAAATAGAATGGTGCCAAGAAATTAAAGAATAAAAATAAATCAAAGAATTAAATTATTTTTACCTATATTTTTGTCCTTTTAAATGATAAAATTTAAACATTTAGATAAATTTGTAAATCATAAAACTATATATTCTTAAAACAAAAGTACATTGTAAAAAGATAAGAAGAATAACCAATGTGCTCTTTTATTTAAATTAAAGGATAATGATTTGTTTAAAAAGCCACTCAAATGGGTTTTCATTTCAGAATGTGTGCATCAATCTTTTATTGTATTTTATGATATAAATATATTTATATACATTATAATAGAACAATAACATATAAGTTATTTCTTTAATACATATTGGCTCAAATCAAAGAAATATTGTCAGTTTTAATTAAATTTGTCACGCCCCAAACGGGACGCGACGACGATCCACAACTTAAATACAAGTAACCAAACAGTCTAGACGAATATCAACGAGAACCCAATGAAACAGAGTCAAAATAACAGCGGAAATAAAATAACAAGTACAACTTACAGTCCACCACATCCACAATCTAAATTACATCCTCGAAAACCAACCAACGAAAACAACTTAAAAGTCAAAGGGTCCTACGCCCTTCAGTTACAAACCGGAATGAAACGAAAACAAAATAGTCCAACAACAATCAAAAGAAATAAGTCCATCAACAACAACAAGAAGTGGTAAATCCAACAAGCGGAGTTCAAGGGCTCAATCCAAGGCGGTTCAGCATCTTCAACGAAGTCCTCATCTAAATGTTAGAAAACGGTGGGATGAGACAAAACAATGGATGGGGTGATCGTGTGTAAGTGTGGCGATATATATAGTTAATGTGAGAAAACGATTATATAAAAACGTGTGAGTATGATGCATGAATTCACACACATTCAAGCGTCGTGAAAAATATATTTAAGTAATATACTTATACTGATTCAAGAAAATAGTTCATGGTCACACAGGCACTATGTGATTCATCAAGACAGGTAGGATTGCGTCGAAATGTAACGCCAATCCCATGCAAGGCGATAATGGTTGCATACGGATTTGTAGCGCCAACCAATGCAAACAAGTAGCGGTTGCGCACGGATTTGTAGCGCCAACCAAGCGGGTCCGATAACTCCGGAATCGTGTGGATCGGGCAAATGATTCCTTCGTTCTTCCTTGTAACTCCCGAGCAAGATGGTCCAAGACCTGTCACCTTATCGCTCCATAGGCAAAGACAAATCCACAATAGAGCTAGCTAGGCAGGATTGTCATAATCATGATTATACCTCAAGTACTACGACCCGCTTCCCTTGGACAAACTCCATCCCCTCGATTGGATTAGGACGATGGGGCCGGAAGAGTGGAATAGCAGCCGAGCGGTTCCATCCCCGACGTATCCATTCCGACCGTGAGCTCGACACACCAAGTTGACTCAGAGAAAGTAAATACAAGTTCAGCGATTAACCAGCAATGAGTATTATTGATTCAGGGAAGCATTTCAAGAAAATTTTTGAAAAACGCGAGTGGCAATTATGGCGTTGGTGGAGTTTTTGGATGAAGATGATTATCGGAAGGATAAACAACCTTCGATATCTTGAAAGATTAGGTGGAACATAAGTCCGTTATAGATTCAAAATCGCAAGGCGGGGTCGCTCCGCGATCGGGTATTAATTGGTCAAATTGATCCGATAAGTCAAGGGTTTTTGGGAGAATAAAATATTTTAATTAAATCTCTAAGTCAGAGGGTCCAGGGATATTTTAGTAAAATACAAAATAATTAGAGTTAGGTCCTTTATAAAAGAAAAATTTCAATTTAGCCCCGTTTTGTAAAAACTAACACTTTTGGGGTTAAAAATTGAATAAATAAATATCCCGACCTTGAACAATTATGAGTTCAGTTCCTAAATTCTCCAAATTGTCCATAGATTCAGGTTTTTAAAGTTTTGAGGTCGAGCTTTTGTAAAATTCTCACATTGGCCCCAAATTTGTAAAAATTGCCAATTTGGACCTTAAGTTTAAAATAATCGGAACTTACAAACCGGAAGGGCTTTTAATGTGATTCCAGTTGGAAAACGTCACTAAGGTTGGTAGAATATTGGGACAAAAGCAGTTTTTAAAAGAAATAAGTGTAGGTCCTTTAACATTTGAAAATATCATTTTTGTCCCATTTTGAAATAATTGCCTTTAAGGCTTTTAGGGGTCCAATTGTTATGAATTTTGAACCTTGGGTCCAAAATATAATTAAATTATAGTTAGGTTAGTATTTCCAGGTGCATGGGCTGCATAAGTCCTGGAAATTTCATTTGGGTCCTCAAGTTTAGTATTTTACACTTTAGTCCCTCAAATTTAGAAAAATTACTTTCCAAGCCCTAAACACTTGGATTTTTGGAATACATTTAAAATATGTCATTTCCAGTACCTTAAGAATAAAATTTTCAAAATTTAAAGTTAAGGTCTGGTACAGTTTTATAATTTGCAAAGTAGCCCTTAAACTTTCAAAATTTTACAATCTAGTCCTTGGGCTTTTAAAGGTTGATTTTATTTATCTTAAAACTCTTAAAACTTTATTAAAATGTCCAAAAATCATTTTTGAACCTGAGTACAGTCCCAACATTCGAAATTTGCAGAGGGGTTCTTTAACTTTCATTTTCTTGCAATTTAGTCCACCAACTTTCCATTTTTACATTTTTAAGTCCAAAATTGAAATTTAATCAATTATGCTCGACTTTTCCAGGTTATAAGTCATCCAAAACATGGATTTTAAAGATCATACACATGCATATCCAATATATACAAGAATTTATCGATAGAACATTAAATTGCACATGCATGCACCTAAAATTCAACAAATAGCATTTTTGAGCAACTCTTGAGAATTTTCATGATTTGATACATACAATTGACATGCAATACATAGATTATATATCTCAAGGCTCATGATCAAAATTTCTACATGCATTTTTAATAAAACACCTAATAGTTGGAAAGTATTTTTCCACCCACCTTAAAATTGGAAAATTGTGAAATAAAAGGATAAATTTCACAATTTTTGGATGAGGTCTCTTAGGTCAGCCCCTAAGTCAAGAAATATCAAAAATTTGGAGTTAGAAAAATGAGAGAAAAATTAAGGAGAAAAAGAAGGAGATAAGAAAATGAGAAGGACTACACTTTACCTTGTGTAGTAGGTGATTGGAGACTAGTTGAAGCCTTAAAATTGGAAATTTTGGTTCAACTCCAAAATCACCTAAGGTCAGCCCCTATTTCTCAAAACTGAAAAAGGGGTGTTAAAATTTGAAAAAAATAGAAAGAAGAGGAAAGAAGGGTTCTAGTGTCCATTCTTACCTTGTAGTCCAAATTTCTCTACTAGTTCTTCTTCAAGTCTTTAAGTTTCACCACCATGCATGCATGTCTCCAAGTGGTCTTCTTATAAGTACCTCAAAATCCAAAATATAAACTTAAGTTAAAAGAATAAGGTGATGAGTAGAAAGAATTTAAGTTGAATTGAGGAGTGAAATTTCTTACCTTGAGAAAAGGGGGTGTTCGAATTTTTGAGTTTTAGTGGTAGGATTGTTTGTTTTGGTTTAGATGTTTGAAGAAAGAAAGTATGTTTGATGTTAGGAAGAAGATGTTCTTGGAGTTATGAAGATGTGTTTGAAGATGTGAAGGACTTGGGTTTGAATATTTTAAGATGTGAAGAAGGGGTACTTGAAGATATGAAGAACTTATGTTGAAGATTTGAAGATGTGAAGAGTTGGTGTTTGAAGGTTTGAAGATATCAATGAATTTGTTTGAAGATTTGAAGATGTGAAGGATTTTTAGAGAGAGATTAGAGAGAAGTTGGAGAAAAGGCTTGAGAATTAAAATGTGTTGGATGAAAATGAATTTTTTGTGTAAAATTGCCATTATGGCCGTCCAAAGGGGAGAGAGAGGGAGAGGAATTTTTGTTCAAATTTGTGTCTTGCATTTTGCCTCTTGCATGGGGAACATTTTGGAGGTCAAAGGTATGGGCATGAGGTGGTTTGAATGGAATGTTTGAAGACTTCCAACATGTTGGCAAAAATAATATTAAAGAAGTAATGTAAGCGATAATGTATATAATGTTTGAATTAATGGTATAATTATACACAAGATGACTAATATAAGGTGTAGAAGTACAAAGAGTTGGATGATATTTTTACTCCAAAAATATCATCATGGCAAATCCATACTAAGGGCATTATGGTAATTCCATATTTTTTTATTTGTCCCAAATTTGATGATAATAGATGAAATATATCAATCTCCAAAATAATTAGTGATTTCCTTGATCACTTATAAGTCTCATGATCACTTAATCTAAATCAAAATCTTAATTCTATAAGTTAAAAGTCTCTAAAATAAATAGTCTCTTAAAATTCTAAGGTGACTAATAAATACGAAAATAGCAATAATGATCAATCAAGTGATCATAAATGTAAAATAGAATTAATAAGGATCATGATCACAAGTAATTAAATAAAATGAAATAAAATACAAAAATATATATATTATTAATATTTACCCGTCAAAGTGACGCGGTAATATAGTCGATCAATACATAGACGACCAAAGAATCAATTACATGATCGGAAAAATCGGGGCTTCACAAAACTAGCATTTGATATTTTATTGATATATTGACACAATAAATTTAACAAAATAAATATCTTGAATAAAATCGAGGTTTTCTAATTTTTGTTACTAATCATATATTCTTTGAAACATTATCGGCTTCAAGCTTTAATTTTAAATTTAGAAAAATATATATAATTTTATTCCAAGAACATTTTCCCTATAATTTGGCTAAATTGATTGATGGTATGTCACGCCCCAACGGACGCGACGACGATCCACAACTTAAATACAAATAACCAAACGATCTAGACGAATATCAACGAAAACCCAATGAAACAGAGTCGAATAGCGGAAATAAAATAACATAAGTACAAATTACAACTTACAGTCCACAATATCCAAATTACATCCCCGAAATCAATTAAAGATAATAACTTAATATTCAAAGTGGTCCTACGCCCTTGATTCTGATCGAAACGAAAAGAGAATAAAAGAGTCCAACAAAGAACAAAAGAAACAAGTCTAGCAACATCATCAAGAAAAAGATAGTAAGTCCAACAAGCGGAGTACGGAAGCTCACCGTGGTCGGTTCAACATCCTCGACAAAGTCCTCATCTAAAGGTTAGAAAACAGGAGAGGATGAGACATAAATCTCGGTGGATGGGGTGATCGTGTGCAAGTGTGGCGATATATAGTTAATGTGAGAAAATAGTTGTATGAAAACGCGTGAGATATGATGCATGAATCCACACACAAAGTCCACAAGCGTCGTGATAAAATATTTAAGTAATATACTTATACGAGTTTAAGAAAACGATTCGTAGTCACACAAACACTATATGATTCGGCAAGACAGTAACGCCTAATCCTATGCAAGACAATTAATGGTTGCGTCATGATTTGTAGCCCCAACCAATGCAATACAAGTAGCGGTTGCGTGCACGGATTTGTAGCGCTAACCAAGCGGGTCCAATTAACTCGAGAATCGTGTGGATCGATAACGATTCCTTCGTTCTTCCTTGTAACTCCCGAGCAAGATGGTCCAAGACCGTCACCTTATCGCTCCATAGGCAAAGACGAAATCCACAGTGGAGCTTGCAAGGCTCGATTTGTCATAATCATGATTATACCTCAATACTAGGACCCGCTTCCCTTGGACAAACTCCGTCTCTCGATTTGCGGGATTAGGACGATGGGGCGGAAGAGTGGAATAGCGGAGCTGCCGGTTCCATCCCCGACATATCCATTCGATTCGTGCGTGAGCTCGACACACCAAGTTGACTCGAGCGCAAGAAAGTAAATACAAGTTCAGGTAGTCAACCAGGCAGTCGAGTATTATTGATTCAGGGAAGCAGTTCAGGAAAATTTTCGAAAATCGCGAGTGGCAATTATGGCATTGGTGGAGTTATTTGGATGAAGACGATTATCGGAAGGATAAGCAATCTTCGATATCTTGAAAGATTAGGTGGAACATAAGTCCCGTTATAGATTCAAAATCGCAAGACGAGGAAGTCGCCCCGCGATCGAGTATTAATCGGTCAAGACGATCCGATAAGTCAAGGGGTTTTTGAGAAAATAAAATATTTTAATTAATAATTAAAGTCAGAGGATCCATGGCTGTTTTAATAAAAGGAAAATAATTTGAGTTAGGTTCTTGATAAAAAGAAAATTTGCAATTAGCCCGATTTTGTAAAAATCAATACTTTTGGGGTTAAAAATTGAATAAATAAATATCCCAAAGTTAAAAAATTATGAGGTCGGTTCATAAAATCTCTAAATTGTTCAGATATTCAGGTTTTTAAAGTTTTGAGGTCGCGTTTTTATAAAATTCTCACATTGGCCCCAAATTTATTAAAATTGTCATTTCGGGCCCTTCGTTTAAAATAATCGTAACTCACAAATCGGAAGGGATTTTAATGTGATTCCAGTTGGAAAATATCACTAAGGTTACTAGGATATTGGGACAAAAGCAGTTTTTAAAAGAAATAAGTGTAGGTCCTTTAACTTTTGAAAATCTCATTTTTGTCCAATTTTGAAATAATTGCCTTTAAGGCTTTTAGGGGTCCAATTGTTATGAAATTTGAACCTTGGGTCCAAAATATAAATAATTAATAGTTAAATTAGTAATTCCAGGTACATGGACTGTATGAGTCCTGGAAATTTCATTTGGGTCCTCAAGTTTAATCTTTTATAATTTAGTCCCTCAATTTTAGTAAAATTACTTTCCAAGCTCTAAACACTTGGATTTTTGGAATACACTTAAAATATGTCCTTTCCAGTCCCTTAAGAGTGAAAATTTCAAAATTTGAAAGTAAGGTCTGGTGCAGTTTCAGAAATTGCAAAGTAGCCCTTAAACTTCTAAAATTTTACAATCTAGTCCTTGGGCTTTTAAAGGTTTATTTTATTTATCTTAAAACTCTTAAAACTTTATTAAAATGTCCAAAAGTCATTTTTGAACCTGCGTACAGTCCCAAAATTCGAAATTTGCAGTGGAGTCCCTTAAGTTTTATTTTCTTGCAATTAAGTCCACCAACTTTCCATTTTTGCATTTTATGTCCAAAAATTAAAATTTAATCAATTATGCTCGACTTGTCCAGGTTATAAGTCATACAAAACATGGATTTCAAATATCATACACATGCATGTTCATTCCATAGAAGAATTCATGAAATAGGACATTAAATTGTACATGCATGCACCTAAATTTCAATAAATAGCATTATTGAGCAACACTTGAAAAATTTCACAACTTGATACATGAAATTAACATGCAATACATAAAATATACATATCTCAAGTGCTCATGATCAAAACACTACATGCATTTAACAAAAATCCCTAGAAGTTGAAAGTATTTTTCCACCCACCTTAAATTTGGAAAATTGTGAAATAAAAGGGATAATTTCACAACTTGGTTTGAGATCACTTAGGTCAGCCCCTAAGTCAAGAAATATCAAAAATGTAGAGTTAGGAAAAATGAGTGAAAAATTAAGAAGAAAAAGAAGAAGATAAGAAAATTGGAAATACTACACTTTACCTTGTGTAGTAAGTGATTTGAAACTAGTTGAAGCTTCAAATTTGGGATTTTTGGTTCACTTTCAAAATCACCTAAGGTCAGCCCCTATTTCTCAAAAATGAAAAAGGGGTGTTAAAATTTGAAGAAAAATAGAAGGAAGAAGGAATTAAGGGCTCTAGTGTCCAAATCTTACATTGTAGTCCAACTTCTCTAACAATTATTCTTCAAGTCTTCTAAATTGGCCACCATGCATGCATGTCTACAAGTAGTCTTCTAAGTACCTCAAAATCAAAATTTCAAACTTAAATTAAGAAGAGAAGGTGATGAGTAGTAAGATATCAAGTTGAATTGAGGAATGAAATTTCTTATCTTTGAGATAGGGGAGGGGTCCGAATTTTTGGAATTAAGTAGGAAGAATGTTTGTTTTGGAATTTGTGTCTTGAATTTTGTTTCTTGCATGGGAGACAAAATGCAAGTCAAAGTATGGGCTTGAATGGTATTGGGGAATATTTGAGAAGAATGGTGGTTAAGTGGAAGAATGTTGGGAAAAATAGTAATAAAGAATGGTGTATGAGATGATGTGTATAATGTTTGAATTAATGGTGTAATTATACACAAGATGATTAATATAAGGTGTAAGTGTACAAGAGTTGGATGGTATTTCTACTCCAAAAATCCCATCATTGCCGTCCACTATAGGGTATTTTGGTAATTCCATATTTTTTTTTGTCCCAAATTTGATGATAATAGATGAATAATATCAATCTCCAAAATAATTAGTGATTTCCTTGATCACTTATAAGTCTCACAATCATTTATACTAAATCAAATTCTTAATTCTATAAGGTAAAAGTCTCTTAAAATTCTAAGGTGACTAATAAATACAAAAATAGTCATAATGAATCAATCAAGTGATCATAATTGCAAAATAGAATTAATAAATGATCATGATCACAAGTAATACATAAAATGAAATTAAATGCAAAATATATATATCATTAAGATTTACCCGTCAAAGTGACGCGGTAAAATAGTCGATCAAATACATAAACGACAAAAGATCAATCATATGCTCGGAAAAATCGGGCTTCACATCCCCCTTCCTTAAAAGAATTTGGTCCCCAAATTCTCTTGAAATAGTTCGGATATTGATTCCTCGTGTCTTCTTCCATCTCCCATGTTGCGTCTTTGTCTCGGTTGTGGTTCGCCACACCACTTTAACCATCGGAATCTCCTCTTATGCAATCGGGCGTATCACGTTGATCAATGATCCGAGATCGGCCTCTCGTTGTAAGATAAATTTTCCATTAGAGGAGGAGTATCACGAGTGATGATATGTTCGGGATCCGGTTGATACCTCTTCAATCTCGATACATGGAATACATCGTGCATTCCCCGCATATGGTCTTTGTAACTCGAGTTGGTAGGCTAACTTTCCGATTCTCTATAAAATCTTGTAAGGTCCAATATATCTCGGACTCAACTTGCCTCCTTTCTTCGGATTGATCAATCCTTTCCGTGGTGAGAGTCCGAAAAATACGTCATCTCCGACTTCAAATTCCAAATCCTTTCTTCTCTTGTCCGCGTAACTCTTTTGGCGGCTCTCGAGCCGTGCACGAATCCGCTCCTTGATCAGCTTGACCTTCTCCATGGCCTCCGAACTAAGTCAACCTTTGGAATCGAGCGACTTTCGTTTCTCTTTCGGAGTCCATTGGTCATCAATATCCCGAGGTGTAGTGGGGTCTACATTTTTGCCCATAATGCCTCGTAGGGTGCCATCCCAATCTTGGCCTCGATAGCCGTTATTGTAGGCAAACTCGGCTAATGGTAAGTGTGAATCCCAACTTCCTTGGAAATCCGATGTGCGGAGGCTCGCAACATATCTTCCAGGGTTTGAATCGTTTGCTCGGTGTCCATAAGTTTGTGGATGTCTTCTTTGTCTTTGAAACTTAGTGAGGTACCCAATTCCTCGTGCAAGCACTTCCTTAACCGGAGACAAACCTCGGGTCCCTACTTGGTACAATGTCAACAGTACTCCATGCACCGAATGATCTCTCGGATATAAATCGCGGCAAGTTTCGCAAGCTATCGTTTTCTTGATGGGTAAGAAGTGTGCATATTTCGTGAGTCGGTCTACAACTACCCAAATAGCATCATGGCCTCCTCCGGTCCTTGGTAGATCCGTCACGAAGTCCATCATTATGTGTTCCCATTTCAACTCGGGAATTCTCAACGGTTGTAGTAAACCACATGGTCGTTGGTGTTCTCGCTTTTACTCGTTGACAAGTCAAACATCTCGCAACGAACTCGCTACCTGGTTCTTCATGTTTACCCACCAATAACTCCGTTTCAAATCCTTATACATCTTGTTTCCTCCAGGATGTATAGTGTATTTGAACGGTGTGCCTTTGCTAGGATTTTATTCCTAATCGCGCTTCGTCACTCGAGACGCAAACTTGATTCCGAAATATGATAACCCCATCTTCATGTACCGAGAATTCTAATCTCTCTCCTTTAAGTATCTTCCTTCAGATTTTGAAGATGCACATCATCCCCTGTGCTTCCTTGATCTCATTCAGCAGATCGGGTTTAACTAAAATGTTAGGATATGAAATCGAGTATTGGTTCTCGTCGATTCCAATTGCTCAGCTCTTCTAATGATCCCCACTCTCGAATCATAAGTCGGCTAAGCTCGCCTTCCGCTCAAAGCGTCGTCGCCATTACTACATTAGCTTTCCCAGGATGGTATTGAATATCAAAGTGATAGTCCTCAATCAACTCCATCCATCTCTTACCCTCATTGAGATCTTTCGGGAGAATAGATACTTCAAGCTCTTATGATCTGTGAAAACCGTGAATGTTGCGCCGTAGAGATAGTGTCTTCATTTCTTTAATGCGAACACTATCGCCGCCAATTCCAAGTCATGCGTTGGATAATGGCTTCACACGGCTTGAGCTTTCGTGATGCATAAGCGATGATTTTCCTTCCCGCATGAGCACCGCTCCTAGTCCTTCCTTTGATGCATCACTTTGTAGACGACAAAGTTTTCTATTCCCTTTGGAAGAGCTAAGACTAGAGTTGTAGTAAGTCATTTCTTGACTCTTGAAACTAGCCGCACTTGTCATTCCACTCAAACTTGACTTGACTTATCCAGGTTAGTCGAGTTAGCGGTCCGACTATCTTGGAGAAGTCCTGGATAAATCTTCGATAATATCCGGCTAGTCTAGAAACTCCTAATCTCCAATTCTGCACTGGGTTATTTCCATTCAACCACTATTTGTACCTTGAAGGATCTACGGCAATCCGGTGCCGGATACTATGTGTCCCAAGAACGCGACTTCACTAAGCCAAAATTCGCACTTTGAATTTGGCATACGGCCTTATGCTCGTAGTGTCTTCAAAACGATTTTTTAGGATAGCGTTCATGCTCTTCTCTAGACTTAGAGTATACGAGTATGTCATCAATGAATATCACTACGAATTGATCCAAATAAGGTTGAAAGACTCGATGCATCAGGTCCATAAATATTCTTTGGTGCATTCGTTAATCGAAGGCATCACTACAAACTCGTAGTGTCCATATCGGGTTTGAAATGCGATTTTGGAAATGTCTTCTTTGTGGATCTTGATTGGTAATAACCTTGTTGTAGATCGAACTTCGGGTACATCGTCGCTCCTTGGAGTTGATCAAACGATTCGTCTATCCTCGGGAGGGGATATTTGTTCTTGATGGTCACGCTATTAAGACCACGATAATCTATACACATGTCATAATGTGCCATCCTTCTTTTTGACAAAAGACAGGTGCTCCCCACGGAGACGTGCTCGGTCGGATAAATCCCACATCCATCACCCGTAATTGAGTCTTCAACTCTTGCAACTCAAGAGGAGCCATTCTATACGGTGTTCTAGCAATCGGGCGGTTCCTGAATACCTCGATGGTGAACTCGACTTCCCTATCCGGAGGGACAATGGTGAGTTCTTGTGGAAATACATCCGTGTATTACGATACTATAGGTACTTGGTTAATTTGTGTCTCAACCTTGGGTTTGTTAATTACAAACGCGTCAAGTACCCTTGTGCCCCTCTAGTGATCGCCTTCCTCGCTTTCATTCTTTGAAATGATTGGGGCAATCTTAACTCGTGCCCTTCCAAAAATTCCACTTCGGGTTTCGGGTTCACATAGCTTAATGGACTTGTTATGGTAGTCCATTTGTGCATGGTGTGCGAGACAACGATTCATTCCCAATATCACGTCGTATTCGGATATAGGTAATAAGATCAATTCGCGGAAAATTTATCTCATCAATCTTAACTTCGCATGCGTTATAGATAATATCGTTATCGCTCGCGCCCGTAGGAGTTGACACTTCTAGACATATGGGCATATGTTCCATGCAATCATGCGGAGTTTTGTGTACAAAATGCGGTGCGACAAATGAATGTGTTGATCCAGGGTCGAATAGTATTTTAGCGTAGTGGTTAGATACTTAGAAGCGCACCTTCCACCACGTCCGTTGCCTCGAGCCTCATGTCCGGCGAGTGCAAATGCTCGAGTGGGCATCCTGCCCGATTACCCTGGCCATTTCGGCTTCTACGGTTGCGCCTTTTTGGTTCGATCTTCGTATTTCGGGCAATCTTTCACCGGTGGTGCTGATTACTACCACAAAGCAAACAATTTCCTTGTTTACGCCAACAATCGATGGCGAGTATGTCCCGGTCTCGGAAATGTGCACACACTTGACCCGCTTTCCTCAGATTGGTCCCTTCCCTTTATCTGTCTTATTAATGGTCCTTCAAGCTTAGCAGTTGTTTAGATGGATGTCCCACAGCTGCCCTTTTGAGACTATTTGATGGCCTACTCTGCTGAATCATGCCCAATATGGTTGATCCCGACTCGATGCGGAGAGTCGCTTTTACTGCTGGCCGAGTAGGTTGTCATTCAATGATCAACGAGTTGTTTTTGAAGTTCCAACTTCAATCCTCGTGTGAACTTGTAAAGTTTGTCCTCTTCTGTACTGATTGTCCCTAGAGCATACTTGGACAATCGATGAAATTCGGACTCATACTGAGCTACAGACATGTTCCCCTGTCTCAACATATGGAATTCATCCCGGCGCGCCTCTTTCACAACCTGTGGAATGTATTGTTCATTGAACTCGGCCAAGAAATTTCCCCATGTTCTAGCTACTCGGCCCTGTTCCCACCTTCTCTCAATGCCCTCTACCAGGTCTCAAAGATCCGATTCTAGACGAAATACGGCGAGTGTGACTTTTTGCTCATCCGAATATTGGAGAGCATTGAAGATATTCTCAGTTTCTCTATCCATTCTTCTCGCTTTAAGTCGCCCCGGCTCTCCTAAGAAAGCCGGTGGGTCGAACCGTAGTAGGAAATGTTCCAAAGTGCAATCATTCACCTCTTTGGCGGGTTCGGGAGCTCGGTGTTGAGGTTACGATTGTTGCCTCATGAAAACCAAGATATTTGTTATAGAGCCTGTGCGATTAAGTTATCTCGCATGCGGTGGAGGAGGCGGTGGTAATTCGGGGACGATACCCGGTCCCCTGCACGTCGTCATTCCTCGTGGGGGAACTCGGCGAGGTCTCCCATGTCCACGATGTTCACCATTCTCGTATCTTGAAGTGTTAGTTGTGATCCACGGGTAAATGAATACAATAATTATTCGCGTAAAGTAAGTTATATCGTAGGAAAAGTAACAACAAAACACAAGACATGAATAAATAACAAAGGCATATCCATTAATGTAAAACTTGAATACAACCATGAAGTACAACAATAGTAATATCGAGTCAAAGATACACCGAATCAAAATACAATGAATCTAATACAACGGAAAGCAAGGTACAACATGGAGGAATAAGTGTCTACAACAACGAAAGTACAAACCGACAATCAAGCTAACTAATCGGTGAGATCGCCATCATCGTCACTCGCAGACTACGTCCATAATCGGGCCTGGTCGGCCGAGGTGGTGCCTCGACCTCGAGGCCAATCAACGAAATCCAACCACCTCGAATCCTGTGCATCATCAAGTGGAGCAGCCTCAAGTGCCTCGGGCTCTCCGACCTCGGCCCGGATCGTCCTCGGGATCCTCCTGAGTCCTCCTCGGGGTCCTCCTCGGCTTCGTGTATGGGCTCCACTCGGGTGGTGGCAATGGGCGTGCATTAGCCGCCAAAGCGGCCTCAGAGCAAACATCTCGCCTGGGCTAAGGCCTGTGTAAGGTCCTCTATCATGGTCATACGCTTGATGAGGGTCTCCTCAAGCGCTCAATGGTATCTCGAGACATGTGGTCGTCAATCTCCCACTTCACGGCGGCCGTCACTCGCTCTCTTCATTTTCTCTCGCACATTATCCAGGAGCGATATCCAGCGCTCCTGGATAATCAGATCGATCCTCCCGCGCTTTGTATGGTGTTGTCGCGGTCCTTAATGATGATGGTCAACTCGTTCTTTTCGTCTTGGCTCCTTGCCAAGCCGTGTCAAGTCCCTATTATGTTGGCGCTCCTCGGGCCGATTACGATGTCGCTCGAATACTCTCCCGGTGCGGTGAATCGTAAGTGCCGGTAGTACTCCCGCTCGGCATGGGCACGATAAACATCCCACCAAGAAGGTGGCGTCGGCTCCATCCCGATCAAACAAAACTAAGGCGGATCGAGTCAAAGGTAAAGGAAAGATAAGGAGAGAATAAGGAAAGAATGAACAAAGAAAGTCGGTCAGAGTCAACTAAGTCAAGACAAGTATGACTATGGAATCTCGAAGCATGCGTTCTAACTTAGTTTAAACATCAATAAGACGGTTCTATGCCAATTTGAAATCAATTTCACACTTAATCGGTCAAGTCGCGGTACTACCCAAAATACAAACCGAGGGTCCTATCCTGGGGTCGGCCGGTGTAAGTTTCCATCTTTCTAGCCGAGCCCCGATACCACTCTAATCACATACGCCCAACGGGACACAACGACGATCCACAACTTAAATGCAAATAACCAAACGATCAGACGAATATCAACGAAAACCCAATGAAAAGAGTCAAATAGCATTGGAAATAACAACTTACAGTCCACAATATCCAAATTACATCCCCGAAATCAATTAAAAATAATAACTTAATAGTCAAAGTGTCCTACACCCTTCAATTGAGACCGAAAAGAAAAGAGAATAAAAGAGTCCAACAAACAACAAAAGAAACAAGTCTAGCAACATCATCAACGAGAAGATAGTAAGTCCAACAAGCGAGTAATTTTAAGCTCGGTCGTGGTCGGTTCAACATCCTCGACAAAGTCCTCATATAAAGGTTAGAAAACGAGGAGAGGATGAGACAGAAATCTCGATGGATGGGGTGATCGTGTGTGCAAGTGTGGCGATATATAGTTAATGCGAGAAAATAGTTGTATGAAAACGCGTGAGATATGATGCATGAATCCACACATGATCCACAAGCGTCGTGATAAAATATTTAAGTAATATACTTATACGATTTAAGAAAATAGTTCGTAGTCACACAAACACTATGTGATTCGAGCAAGACAGTAACGTCAATCAATCCTGTGCAAGGCGATTAATGGTTGCGTCTGATTTGTAGCGCCAACCAATGCAATACAAGTAAGCGGTTGCGTGCGGATTTGTAGCGCCAACCAAATGGGTCCGATTAACTCCAGGTAATCGTGTGGATCGAGATAGCGATTCCTTCGTTCTTCCTTGTAACTCCCGAGCAAGATGGTCCAAGACTTGTCACCTTATCGCTCCATAGGCAAAGACGAAATCAAAGTGGAGATTGCAAGGCTCAAATTATTCATAATCATGATTATACCTCAAGTACTACGCCCGCATCCCTTGGACAAACTCCGTCCTCGGTTATGGGATTAGGGCGATGGGGGCTTAACAGTGGAATAGCATGAGTCTGCCGGTTCCATCCCCAACGTATCCATTCCGATGTGAGCTCGACACACCAAGTTGACTCAGGCAAGAAAGTAAATACAAGTTCGGGTAGTCAACCAGGCGATCAACTATTATGATTGATTGAAGCGATTCAGAAAATTTTCGAAAATCGCGAGTGGCAATTATGGCGTTGGTGGAGTTATTTGGATGAAGACGATTATCGGAAGGATAAGCAATCTTCGATATCTTGAAAGATTAGGTGAAACATAAGTCCCGTTATAGATTCAAAATCGCAAGGCGAGGAAGTCGCCCGCGATCGAGTATTAATCGGTCAAGGCGATCCGATAAGTCAAGGGGTTTTTGAGAAAATAAAATATTTTAATTAATAATTAAAGTCAGAGGGTCCAGGCCTGTTTTAGTAAAAGGAAAATAATTTGAGTTAGGTCCTTGATAAAAAGAAAATTTGCAATTAGCCCCATTTTCTAAAAACCAATACTTTTGGGGTTAAAAATTAAATAAATAAATATCCCGACCTTTAATAATTATGAGGTCAGTTCCTAAAATATCTAAATTGTTCAGAGATTCAGGTTTTCAAAGTTTTGAGGTCGAGGTTTTATAAAATTCTCACATTGGCCCCAAATTTGTTAAAATTATCATTTCGGACCCTTAGTTTAAAATAATCGGAACTCACAAACCGGAAGGGCTTTTAATGTGATTCTAGTTGGAAAATGTTACTAACGTTAGTAGGATATTGGAACAAAAGCATTTTTAAAATAAATAAGTGTATGTCCTTTAACTTTTGAAAATCTCATTTTTGTCCCATTTTGAAATAATTGCCTTTAAGGCTTTTAGGGTCCAATGTTATGAAATTTGAACCTTGGGTCCAAAATATAATTAAGTTATAGTTAAATTAGTAATTCCAGGTACATGGATTGTATGAGTCATGGAAATTTCATTTGGGTCCTCAAGTTTAATCTTTTACAATTTAGTCCCTCAATTTTAGTAAAATTACTTTCCAAGCTCTAAACACTTGGATTTTTGGAATACACTTAAAATATGTCCTTTCCAGTCCCTTAAGAGTGAAAATTTCAAATTTTGAAAGTAAGGTCTGGTACAGTTTCAGAAATTGCAAAGTAGCCCTTAAACTTCTAAAATTTTACAATCTAGTCCTTGGGCTTTTAAAGGTTGATTTTATTTATCTTAAAACTCTTAAAAGCTTTATTAAAATGTCCAAAAGTTATTTTTGAACCTGAGTACAGTCCCAAAATTCGAAATTTGCAGAGGGGTCCCTTAAGTTTTATTTTCTTGCAATTAAGTCCACCAACTTTCTATTTTTGCATTTTAAGTCCAAAAATTGAAATTTAATCAACTATGCTCGACTTGTCCAGGTTATAAGTCATACAAAACATGGATTTCAAAGATCATACACATGCATGTTCATTCCATAGAAGAATTCATGAAATAGGACATTAAATTGTACATGCATGCACCTAAATTTCAATAAATAGCATTATTGAGCAACACTTAAGAAATTTCACAACTTGATACATGAAATTAACATGCAATACATAAAATATACATATCTCAAGTGCTCATGATCAAAACACTACATGCATTTAACAAAAATCCCTAGAAGTTGAAAGCATTTTTCCACCCACCTTAAATTTGGAAAATTGTGAAATAAAAGGGATAATTTCACAACTTGGTTTGAGATCACTTAGGTCAGCCCCTAAGTCAAGAAATATCAAAAATTTAGAGTTAGAAAAAATGAGTGAAAAATTAAGAAGAAAACGAAGAAGATAAGAAAATTGGAAATACTACACTTTACCTTGTGTAGTAAGTGATTTGAAACTAGTTGAAGCTTCAATTTGGGATTTTTGGTTCACTTTTCAAAATCACCTAAGGTCAGCCCCTATTTCTCAAAAATGAAAAAGGGGTGTTAAAATTTGAAGAAAAATAGAAGGAAGAAGGAATTAAGGGCTCTAGTGTCCAAATCATACCTTGTAGTCCAATTTCTCTAACAATTATTCTTCAAGTCTTCTAAATTGGCCACCATGCATGCATGTCTTCAAGTAGTCTTCTAAGTACCTCAAAATCAAAATTTCAATTTTAAATTAAGAAGAGAAGGTGATGAGTAGTACGATATCAAGTTGAATTGAGGAATGAAATTTCTTACCTTTGAGATAGGGGTTCGAATTTTTGGAATTAAGTAGGAAGAATGTTTGTTTTGGTTTAAATGTTTGAAGAAAGAAGGAGTGTTTGATGATAGGAAGAAGGTGTTCTTGAAGGTATGAAGGTTTGCTTGAAGATGTGAAGGACTTATGTTTGAATATATGAAGATGTGAAGAAATGGTACTTGAAGATTTGAAGATATGAAGAACTTGGTGTTTGAAGATTTGAAGATATGAAGGGTTGGTGTTTGAAGATTTGAAGATGTGAATGATTTTTAGAGAGAGATTAGATAGAAGGAGGAGAATTTGCTTGAGAGATGAAGGTGTTGGGTGAAAAATGAATTTTTTGTTAAATTTTGACCTAATGGCCGTCCAAATGGGGGGGAGAGAGGAGAATTTTTTTTTTTGTGTGTTTAATATGTTTCTTGAATTTTGTTTCTTGCATGGGAGACAAAATGCAAGTCAAAGTATGGGCTTGAATGGTGTTGGGGAATATTTGTGAAGAATGTTGGTTAAGTGGAAGAATGTTGGGGAAAATAGTAATAAAGAATTGGTGTATGAGATGATGAGTATAATGTTTGAATTAATGGTGTAATTATACACAAGATGACTAATATAAGGTGTAAGTGTACAAGAGTTGGATGATATTTCTACTCCAAAAATCCCATCATTGTCGTCCACTATAGGGTGTTTTGGTAATTCCATATATTTTTTTTTGTCCCAAATTTGATGATAATAAATGAATAATATCAATCTCCAAAATAATTAGTGATTTCCTTGATCACTTATAAGTCTCACAATCACTTATACTAAATCAAATTCTTAATTCTATAAGGTAAATGTCTCTAAAATAAATAGTCTCTTAAAATTCTAAGGTGACTAATAAATACAAAAATAGTAATAATGATCAATCAAGTGATCATAATTGCAAAATAGAATTAATAAATGATCATGATCACAAGTAATACATAAAATGAAATTAAATGCAAAATATATATCATTAATATTTACCCGTCAAAGTGACGCGGTAAAATAGTCGATCAAATACATAAACGACAAAAGATCAATCATATGCTCGGAAAAATCGGGGCTTCACAAAGATGCGAGTGAATTGACAAGAAATCGGGGCAATTTGTTGAGTTGTAGATTGTGTGGCATTTGATTTGTTTTACGTATTTTTAGGATATTATATATATATATATATTAATATCAATATAAATATTTAGGATTTTCATTTAATATTTATTTCAATATCTACTATTAGGATTTTGAAGTAAAATAATTTATAAATTTAAAAAAGTGAAAATGAGCGGGAATAACCAGTTAGCTAATAAATTATATCATTTACAAAAAGATACGATCATTGACTTAACAAAACAAAACATTTGTTAATTTTAGATAATTCCAAAACATGCGTTGGATAGGAGATTTTTCTGACTGATTGGTCCAAATTTGTATATCTTATTTTCTATTTTGTATTTTTTTACTTTCAATTAACCCATCCTTCTAAATTTATTGTATGGTCAATATGTTGTTAGTTGAAAAAACTTAATACTAATTCACCACCATTATTACTTTGGCATTCAAATTTATTTGAAATATTAATTAGCTAATTGTTAATCAAAGAGAATAATTTAATCCATAAGCCAAATAGTTGAGTTGTAATTTGTAAAATCAAATTCAATAATCTCTTTTAGAAGATAGTTGCTTATCGTGTCTATTGAATAATTGATGCTATGATACACTATAGAGAGGCTACATAATTTTGTTGAGAGAGGCTACATAAATTTAAATATTAATTTTCAAAATGAGATAATTTAAAATAAACAAAACATAAAACACATAATATAATTTAAGAATAATACAATAAAAATATAAGAATAAACAAAAAGAAGCAAAATTATTTATGAGAATAAACAAAAAGAAGCAAAATTATTTATTAGACTAATCAAAATACGTCATGTAGTTCCAAAAGATATATTATAAAAAATCTCTTGTTTAGTGCGAGAATCGGGTTTCAATCCTGCCGATGTTGGCGGGATATTTGAGGAGGACATTGATAGGGAAAATGTGAAGATGAAATCACATTTTCTTGGTTATGTTTCGACTTTAGGATTAACAATGTTGAAGTATCTCTCTACATCAATTTAAGTAGTATAATATGAGAGGCTTTTGTATAAAATATAATTAAGTTAACATAAATAATAAGTCGCCAAAAATACATTTGAAAAAAACATTGAGTATAACTAATTGTTTTGGTAAGCAATGTATCTAAAATTTGGCAACTTTTGATATAATAATAATATGGAATACAATTCATAATTCTTTCCTAATTTATGAACAATAAAATATTAACTTTAAATAGCATTGGCTATTTACTTAATGAACAATATTTTCTATAAATAATTGTTATGGTAATTTGTGTATCTAATCTTTGACTATATATATCCATATATATCTCCTATACATATTAATATCGTATTAATGTTCACAATTATTATTTAATATAGATTGCAAGATCTACGGTTAGGATTTTGCAATAAAATAATTTCTAAATTTAGGAAGTAAAAATGGATGGGAAATTTTTGGACCAAACTTTTTGTTAGGAAATTTATTTGTTAGATTTTGATGATACCATGTAAAACTTAGACTAGAAAGTTGGCACCTCATTTCCTTGTAATTTTGTATTGTAATAGATACGACATTTGGGAAGAGTGAGTGAAGTCACCCACGCAAGAATGCAAGAAGTCAATCAATTTGGGATGAAGACTCGTTGTGTGTCGGTGAGTATGGCCCTGAAGGAAGTCAAGGAATCGGCGAAGGAGAGTCGGTGAGGAAGCAATTTGTGAGAAGTGTCGTCCAGTCAACTTGAGATGCCAAGTCTATTAGTTGAAGTGATAGTTGAGTCAATCTTATGATTGGAGCGGACTCAAGTCACCTGGGATAAAGGCAAACGGTCAAGTCAAGACAACCGACTTAGACCCGTTAGAATAAAGTCGGGAATATTACTCGATATAGTAATATGCCGTGAGGTCTTAAAGTGTTTGACCGTAAATATGCAAAAGCAATGAGCCAATGGGAAACACTGCGTCTTGTGTCAAAACATGTAAATTTGTGAAGCCAATTAATACGAGAAAAGGTCAACATCACAAGTCTTTGCAGACCAAGAAAAGACAAGTCAACGAACACAAAGTGATATTTGAAACTAGCTTATCTCTTCAACGGGCAAATTTCAAATGTGCACTATAAAAGGCCGAGGAAGCAATTTGAGAAAAGGTTACCACGAACTAGCACGATCAAGGAAGCATTATTCAAGCAATTAACTTGCAAATATTCTCAAAGCTTATCAAGCCTAAAACTCGAAGAAACTCGATCCAACACAAAATGTGAAGGAGAGACAACTTCAACTAGTTGAAGAGGAAACTTTGAAGGACAAACGGGGTCTATTTTCCAAGTTGAAGGATTGTAGAAGGTTCAAGGTCGGACGCATTCGAGTTTGTTGGAGGGATGTGTGAACAAATCCAAAAACTTGAAAGTGAGCTGAAGTAGCAAGGCAGCTACCTCGTCAAGAAGCCGAGTCACAAGAGAAGCCAGTTGTATGAACAAGGCTGTCTCCAGATCGTTAACTACTTTGTAACTCGATCTGTTACTTTGTGGATTCCTCCAGGAGTTGGGAAGATTGGACTAGAGGAATTACCCCATCCTCGAACAACTATAAAAATACTTGTGTCAATTTACTTTCAGTACTTACATTCCTGCATAATTATTTTATATCATTTGTTAGTTAAATCTGCTATCCAAGTGATAATTTACTAAGTGCTAAAATAAATGTTAAAAACAAGCTTTAAATCAATCAAAGGGTGTTAAGTTTTCATTTGTTATAAAACAAAATCAACTAAGTTAAGTATTAGCTTAAGCGGTGAGTTATACTATCAACAAGCTCTATCGAAGTCATTGAGTGGGTAACTTAGCTAAATAGCCAACTTATTTGTCCCCCAAGGACACAATCGATTTGAGTCAACTCGTTGAAAATCTTAAAAGCAATAAAATCGAAAATTTGGTAAGGTTTATTCAACCCCCTTCTAAACCTTACATCACACCCTTGGGACCTACACTTTTGCTATTATATATATACATATATGTATAGAGAGAGAGAGAGGAGAGAGAGAGAGATTACTTGTTGGGAAAGAGTGCCAAAATAAATGACAACCGCATAACGAAAATAGGAAAATCTTTTTTTCACAAATTTGGATTAAAAATGGGAACCAAACCAAGAATATCAAATATAGTGTAAGACGATAAAAATAAGACACAAGAGTTTTTACGTGAAAAACCCAAATGGGAATAAACCACGGGACCATAGTCAAGATAAATCCTCTACTAAATGTATATTAGGCTAGATATTGATCTACTTGAGATGTACTTCTAAATATTGTCTAAAATTTGGTGATTGACCAAACAGTGTTAGATTGATTCACAGATGCAGACATGGCTAGTAATGTGATTCCAGGAAGTCTACATCCGAATACCATGAGATTTGTAGGGGGTTATCTCTTGGCAATCGAAACTTCAAAAGTGCATGGCATTATCCACAACCGAACGAGTACATAGATGTGGATTTGAAGCTTGTACGGAGATGTTATGGTTGAAGAAGTTTTCGTGGGAATTAGACTTGAAGTAGGAAAGGTACACGCTCTACTGTGACAATCAGAGCGTGATCCACTTGAGTAAGAATTCTTCATTCCACTCAAAGTCAAAACACATTGATGTGAAATACAATTAGATTCGATATGTGCACGATGAAAAGTTGATGCAACTTTAGAAAGTTCACCGATGAAAATGGCGCGGATATCTTTGACAAAGTCTTTATGCAATGGATAAGTTTAAAGCTTGTAGAAGCAAAGCATGTTTGGTTGATTCCCACATAACGTGGAGGGAGAAAAATTTTAGTCCACCTTTAGTGGCTAATTAAGTAGGTGCCATAGGGGTGGTACTTTTGTCAAAAATGCAGCAACCCTTCTTGACATGGACATCGCAATCTTTGGCCAAATGGAAGGAAAATTTACTCAATCGGTTGGTAGTTTTTAAATTACTAGTAAGAAACACACGTCGCATGTGCTTATATGGCTTTATTACAATAATTATATTATTAAATATTTTTATTGATGAATATTTAAAATAGGTTAAAGTGCTTTACTAATAAATATATATTAACTATATAATCAATCTATTAAAAGAAAATTTTCAAAGTATTTTAATATATATTTTATTTTCATAAATTTAAATCTATATGAATGATTAAGTAAACCTTTTAAAGAACTCAATCCAACAAAAAATTTAAAATAATATAACAACAAAATAAGGTCTTATATTAGCTTTGCAATCATATTAATCAATCTTTTGTTATATTTTAATGACTATGAACGTCTTTTTATTAATTAATTTCAGAAGTCTTTTAACATTAGATGCATTATGCATGATTATTCAGTAATTCATGAGCTAAATATTGATATACCTTTATCACATCAATCGAAAAATTAAATTTGATTAAATTACTTCCTTACCAAAATCAGGCATAACTTCATGATTTTAGTTATAATTATTATTTATCAAAAAACATATAAATTAAATATTAATATCGGTTAAATGCGATCATGTGCTTCTTTCATTCTCTCTAACTTATTTTCTTAAAGAACGAACTCAAAACAAATATTAAAAATAAAATACATGGCAAACAAAAACTCTTTCTATATAAAATCTTAATTATATTTCCAAAGTGAATATTTTTAACAGAACACTTAAACTCTAAGTTATTGCAATCTATCTATTTTGAGTGTCGTATTTGTGAAGCCCCGATTTTTCCGAGCATGTAATTGATTCTTTTGTCGTCTATGTATTTGATCGACTATTTTACCGCGTCACTTTGACGGGTAAATATTAATAATATATATTTGCATTTAATTTTATTTTTATTTATTACTTGTGATCATGATCATTACTAATTCTATTTCGCATTTATGATCACTTGATTGATCATTATTACTATTTTTGTATTTATTAGTCACCTTAGAATTTTAAGAGACTATTTATTTTTGAGACTTTTACCTTATAGAATTAAGAATTTGATTTAGTATTAGTGATTGTGAGACTTATAAGTGATCAAGGAAATCACTAATTAATTTGGAGATTGATATTATTCATCTATTATCATCAAATTTGTGACAAAAAAATATGGAATTACCAAAATGCCCTAGGTGGACGGCAATGGGGGTAATTTTGGTGTAGAAATATGTCCCAACTCTTGTACACTTACACCTTATATTAGTCATCTTGTGTATAATTACACCATTAATTCAAACATTATACACATCATCTTATACACTAATTCTTTATTACTATTTTTCCCAACATTCTTCCACTTAACCAACATTCTTCTCAATATTCCCCAACACCATTCAAGCCCATACTTTGACTTGCATTTTGTCTCCCATGCAAGAAGCAAAATTCAAGACACAAATTAAACAAAAAAATCTCTCCCTCTCTCTCTATTGTGGACGGCCACAAGGCCATTTTTTTCAAAAATTTTGTTAAATTTTCACCAACACCTTCTAATCTCCTAACTAATTCTCCTCCTTCTCTCTAATCTCTCTCTAAAAATCATTCACATCTTCAAATCTTCAAACACCAACTCTTCATATCTTCAAACACAAGTTCTTCATATCTTCAAACCTTCAAGTACCATTCCTTCACATCTTCATATCTTCAAACACAAGACCTTCACATCTTCAAGCATACCTTCATACCTTCAAGAACACCTTCTTCCTATCATCAAACACTCCTTCTTTCTTCAAACATCTAAACCAAAATAAACATTCTTCCTACTTAAAACCATAAAATTCGAACCCCTATCTCAAAGGTAAGAAATTTCATTCCTCAATTCAACTTGATATCTTACTACTCATTACATTCTCTTCTTAATTTAAGTTTTAAATTTTGATTTTGAGGTACTTAGAAGACTACTTGAAGACATGCATGCATGGTGGTCTATTTAGAAGACTTGAAGAATAATTTTTAGAGAAATTTGGACTACAAGGTAAGATGTGGAGACTAGAGCCCTTTTCTCTTCTTCTTCCTATTTTCTTCAAATTTTAACACACCTTTTTCATTTTTGAGAAATAGGGGCCGATTGTAAGTCCAAGCGGCTACGAAAATCTAGAGGGGTGGTGAATATATTATCTCCATCTTTTCGAAAAACGCCCTTTTTTCGAACCGAATGCTCAAAGACAATAATGAAGGTGCGGAATGTAAACAACACACGTCGATTTATAGAGGTTCAACCCACCTAGGCCTAATCCTCTACCACCCCGGTATATCAGGGATGGATTTCAAAAAGAAAAAGATTTTATTAATTACCAAAATTAATACAACACCAACTTACAACAACACCTTGAAGAGCACCACACTCTTCTTCAACACCACTTTGGAGATTACCCCAATCTCCTTTGAACATTACCACAATCTCCAACGGCACCTTGTGAAGATTACCACAATCTTCAACCTTGAAGAATACCAAATTCTTCAACACCTCAACAAGAAGATTACCACAATCTTCTCACACCTAACACCTAGATCACCCAAGTGTGTTCTTACCACAAGAACACTCACAAGGATATCTTGTGTTGAATGATTACCCAAAAATCCAAGATTACAACTCGATAATGAATTATACAATTGAGTGCAAGTGTAATCAAGAATAGCCTAGACCTCAAGGATGTGAAAGTGATAAGCTAGGCAAATTACAACAAGAAATAAGACAATGTAAGAACAAGTGTATTCTTGAATGTATCTTGTTGTGTTGTAGTTTCTCTCTTATAGTGTTGCTTCAATTCTTCCTCTATTTATAGAAGATGTCTTGTACATGATAGGCTCCTCTTGGGGACATGAATTTCGTAAAAATTGCAAGACAATTGAAGAAAAGAGTCTGTTGGAAATCCATCCCACAAATTAAGGGAAAGTTATCGCTATCAAACGGTCGATTTTTTCTTTGTCAAACCATAAGGCGACCGGTCGCGCGAAATAGAAGTTTGAAATTGTTTCAAGCAAAAAACACGGGGCGACCGATTGAGGGGGTGCTCGACCGGTCGACATCACCCCCAGCCGGTCGACCTTCATTTTTTGAAGAAAAGAGAAATATATTCTCTCAGTGTCTGGTCGACGAGAGCGGCGGTCAGTGCGACGGCACGGTCGACCCCCAGCGGTGCCACTGGGCGACGTAATATAACACCTCAGTCTCATTTTTGTTTCAACGTACTCCTCAGTGCACGGGTTGCCCTATAGGGCGACCAGGTTGGCCTCAAAACCAAAGTGTTGTCCAATATTTTATTGAAAATAAACTCCGAGAAATACTCCGAAAAATAGTAAAAACATTTTAGACAATCGGGAGTATTAGGGCAACATTTAGAGACATTGTTTTGATGTAAAAACACATTGACACAAAATCATTAAATGTGTTGTCCAATTTTGTCGAAAATAAACTTGAGAAAATACTCGGAAAATATTAAAACCATTTAAAATCATTTAGGAGTATTTGGACAACCTTTAAAAACATTGTTTTGATATAAAAACAAAATCATCAAAATCATGATAAAACCATTTATCAAACAATCTCCCCCTTTTTGATGATTACAAACCAAAACAATTCAACAAGACCGATTTTGAAAACAAAACAAATTTTCCGATCAAAAATGAATATCCGTTGGAGAGCGACAACATTCCGCTATAAACGCAAGGATGTGAGTAGAGATATTCAAACACGTATAGCAAATGCTCCCCTATCAACATGCACAACAAAAGTAATATATAAGCAACTTCAACATAAGCTAAAATCTTAGCTTTTCGATATTAAGCTTAAGTATCAAAAACTTAGAAGCTCCCCTGTCAAAGAGACATCATTAGAACCGTATATAAGTCCATACTACAACCAATGGACCATGATTCATACATAACCATAATGCACCAAGTGGACTAAATATGATCCACAACTTATGGCTATATGAAGCCATAGCTTATAGCTTCTTTTCGTTAAGCTCATCTTAGCTTCTTTGAGTTAAAGAGCTTATAACCTGTTTCTCCCCTTTGGAATCATCAAAAGAATGTTAGCACGATAAATACATCATATATTCATATCAAAGTGCGCAACAAAATCGATATATCGAGCTATTTGAACATAGAAGCTAATAAACCAAATAAGGAGGTAAAAGTCGAATCATACGACTTGAAGAAGCTTATGAAAACTCATTTGATAAGCAAAACATGATCTCTATAAGACTTTTGAAAACAAGAGAATCATGTAAGTGATGAATTTTTCATTGAAACATTTTATCGAACACTTGGCGGGCGTCAAAATTAGAAAATGATATATATAGCCCTTGTAAATGTAATCAAGCCAAGTTTTTCATCACCAAATGCAATTTAACAAATATCATTCATCAACAATCAATAAGCTCATCACAAACATATACTAATTTCATCAAGATAGTACATATAGGCCAAATTCTCAAGGGTTCAACCCAATTGAGATTAAGGAAGTAGAATTCTTACCATTTGATCGGTAAAGACGAGCAATGATGATGATAATCGAGCTAGACAATCCCCAAAATATAAAATGTATGCAATAAAACAAATTTGGAGTGAAATTTGTGTGCAAGTTGCGAAGGGACGAAAAATGGACAAAATAAGCCATAATGGCTAAGTCCGGAAATAGAACCATTTTAAGCCAAACAACAGACCAAGAGGCGTCGGTCCGGGCGGGGTGACCGGTCGCGGCTTGGGCGACCGGTCGGCCTTGCCCGGTCGGCCGAGTGGTTCTTTTTCATTTTGAAAATCGAAATTTAATCCAAAAATCCGATTTTTGCCCCTAAGTTTTAAAACGTGCAAAATGCAAATGTAGACCTCATTCAATATACATTATGTCATAATCACGCTCGAAATTAGGTAAAATACTCGGCGGTGAGTGATTAAAAAGTCCACGAGTTATCCTTGAGACGGAATTAAACACATCTCAAGTTTTTGTTAAAACATGCAATCCCTTAACAATTATATCGAATCTCAATATGTTTAGTTTGATTATGATGAACCACAGTTTGAATAATTTTGATTTGGACTTGTTATCCGAAAAGTAAGAATGTTTTAAAGCTTTGGATACAACAAGTCATAAGAAGAAGTGCCTTTCAAATATTTGAAAATTTCTTTTAACGGCACTTTAATGAGATTCGTTGGGATGGTTTTGAAGTCGAGCATATAGACATAAGGCATATGGAATGTCGAGTCTATAGAAATAATACAAGAAAACATACCTCGAATTTGTTTGTCGGCCGATATGCCTTTCTCAACCTTTGTCAATCTTTAGCCATAGAGGTTATGATAGTTCTTCTTTCTTCAATGCTTAACTCCTTCAAGAGTTCTTTTGAAATATAACCATCTTCTTGGCATTGAGTAATTTGAATTCCAATGATCAAATTTGAGCTTCCTCATCATGATCATCTTAGGTTCACCTTGCATTGACTAGGAAAAATATCTTGCACAAATATTTATTAGTAGCACCATAAATATTATCAACATAAATTTGCACAAGTAAACAACCTTGCCCTTTTTCAAAACAAGAAGTGTAGTATCAACTTTACCTTTTGTAAAATAATTTTGCAAAAAATAGCTAAGTCTATCAACGTACAAGGCCTTTTATAAAAATCATTTGGCCTAAAATTTTAAACTCCGATAGACTTATATTTGAATAAAACCATTTAGAAAAGTTGGATTTAACATCCATTTGGTAAAGCTTGAAGTTTTCTTAAAATAAGAATGGGCAAGTAAAATGCAAATAGCTACTAAATGTCTATGAGTGCAAATGTTACATTAATTACCTTCTTCTTGAAAATACCTTCAAGCTACTAACCTCGCCTTAGTTCGACCAATGTTGCCTTGGTCATCGAGTTTGTCCCGAGAATACCCTTTTTGTCTTCTTCATCACTATCATCATAGGGCATCTAATTGATCTAAGGTGTTCATAATAGAACATTTACATCCAAATATTTTGAGGTTACTAATATTTGGAGTACTTCATTCTCATCTACACAACTTAACAAACTCATTAACGGCATCGCTTATATATAAGCAAGAAAAAAATACCCCAAGTGTAAAAACATACCTCAATCATCAATCACAAAGTATCTTGCATAAGAGCATAGTAAAAATAGACACTTTGTATATATGGACCATGAAGCAAGAAACACATACTATGCATTTAGAAGATCATCAAGAGTCTAATAAATCATGTAAGTTCAAATAAGCTTAAGAAAGCTACAAAAGGTCTCTTTTGAAATTTGAAAATCCGATAGCATATAGTTGAGACCTCATTTAAAAGAAGTATTTGAACAAGAGTAGACAAAGTAAATATGTGCAATCAAATATCGAATAGTGCCTTTCAAAATATCTAAAAATCCTCTTAATGGCACTTGTATCAAATACTATAAAAACAAGCACATAGGCATATGGCAATACATATATCGAGTCTATATAAGAGTAACACAAGTAAACGTGCCTCGATAATTTATGCCTTTCTTGACAAGTAATGACATAAATGGTCATTTGTGAAAATATGTAAATCCTACACAATTCTTAAAACAAATCTAGCATAAGTCATAATGATAAACTGTAGGCTAAGAGATATCACAAGTAAGCTCATGCCATAAAAATCCATAAGAGATGATAACACACTTTAGTCTACAAAAATGCACAAGAGTTTTAAAAACATCATATAAGGTCTTCTTTTTCAAAAATATTTTAAAAGCACAAATATATATTGAAGACCTTAATTAAACAATAAATACTTAAAAACTCATTTTGCAATTAAGACACAAATAGAAGCATGCATAATAACAAAATAAAATGCATATTTAACTAGGGAGATACGGGTTACCAATTACGCCATTTCCATGGGTTGTGCCGTTCCCATTATTGATGGTATCTTCCTTTTGAAAATCTTCTTGTTGATGATAGTTTCTCCAATTGCTCCATTTCCAAGCATTGTGGCCTTCCCATTTTTGAAAGTGTCTTTCTATTGGAAAATCATCTTGTTGATGATGTTTTTGCCATTTCAAGGATTGTGTTCTTCCCATTTTTGATTATATCCTCTTCTTGGAAATTGGCTTTGTTGAAAATGTTTTCTCCTTTGATCAAATGAATTGGTCATTTGATGTCTTCTTAGCGGTATGAATTTTCTCCGATTATTATTTCGTCGGGTATCTATCAAGAAATTATTTTGTGGTACCCTCAAGTGTTTGGGTCCTTTGGGATTAGTCTTGAGACTTTTAGGTCTCCAACAATAATTAGAGCTATTTCTAGCTCGACAAGTTTTTACCGTATGACCCTTTTTACCGCAATAAAAACAAGTAATAATTCTAGGAGCATAATGACCAATATGCATAGGGACTTGATTCTTTTTCATATGGTTAACAACATTAGGCTTATGATCAAGTCTTTTATCACAATTAGGAACATCAACAATATTGGTCTTTTTATTGGTACTCAAGTTGTATTTTAATAAATCATTTTTCATGCAATTCAAATCTTCAACAAGAGTACTATTTTTTTTCTCAAGGTTTCTCACCTTATCAAGTGTGGTGGTGTGAGCACATGATAGTGATTCATAGGAAGTAAATAAACTATCCTTATCATTCTTCAAAACAATGAATTCATTTTTCAAATTTTTGTATTTAACAAGTAAGCCTTGGAATTCATTTTGTAGTTCGTCAAAATCATTTTGCAAATCACTATAATCATTTTGAATGACAATATCATAGGAAGTAGAGGGTTTAAGACATACCTTGTTTTGTTCTTCGATGCCCATAAAATAATATTCAACTTCTTCATAGTGGAAAGTTGTAAGAGGCTTGTTCCTTAGATTTGAACTTGTATCCCTTTGAGAAGTAGATGCTTTTGTTTGACTCCTTTCATTTGCAAATACTCCATAGATGGCTTCTAATTTTTGCCATACTTCATGTGCCGATCAATTCCTACAATATGTTTATATTCCAAATTAGTAAATGAACAATACAAAATATTGAGAGCTTTACCGTTTAAGGAGATGATTTTCTTCTCTTCATCATTGAGCTCTTTGAAGCCTTTGGAGGTGTGTGGTGTATCTTTCATCGGAATGGATTCCCCATTTATGACGGTGTTCCAAATGTCGAACTCGCAACCTTGTAAATAGCATTCCACTCTTTCTTTCCAAAAAATAAAATTTTTGGAATCAAATAGTGGTGGCTTGGTGGTGGAGGTGCCGATAAGATGAGCTTCGTTCGTAGCCGATGATCGTTCCTCTTCACTCGTGATGTGAAACGAGCTTGCCAAAGAGTTTGGCTTTGATACCACTTGTAAGTCCAAGCGCTACGATAATCTAGAGGGGGTGAATAGATTATCTCCATCTTTTCAAAACGCCCTCTTTTTCGAACCGAATGCTCAAAGACAATAATGAAGGTGCGGAATGTAAACAACACACGTCGATTTATAGAGATTCAACCCACCTAAGGCCTAATCCTCTACCACCCCAAAGATATCCGGGATAGATTTCAAAAAGAAAAATATTTTTTAATTACCAAAATTAATACAACACCAACTTACAACCACACCTTGAAGAGCACCACACTCTTCTTCAACACCACCTTTGGAGATTATCACAATCTCCCTTTGAACATTACCACAATCTCCAACGGCACCTTGTGAAGATTACCACAATCTTCAACCTTGAAGAATACCAAATTCTTCAACACCTCAATAAGAAGATTACCACAATCTTCTCACACCTAACACCTAGATCACCCAAGTGTGTTCTTACCACAAGAACACTCACAAGGATATCTTGTGTTGAATGATTACCCAAAAATCCAAGATTACAACTCGATAATGAATTATACAATTGAGTGCAAGTGTAATCAAGAATAGCCTAGACCTCAAGGATGTGAAAGTGATAAGCTAGGCAAATTACAACAAGAAATAAGACAATGTAAGAACAAGTGTATTCTTGAGTGTATCTTGTTGTGTTGTAGTTTTCTCTCTTATTGTGTTGCTTCAATTCTTCCTCTATTTATAGAAGATGTCTTGTACATGATAGGCTCCTCTTGGGGACATGAATTCTGTAAAAAATTGCAAGACAATTGAAAGAAAAGAGCTGTTAGAAATCCATCCCACAAATTAAGGGAAAGTTGTCTGTTTGTCAAATGGTTAGATTTTCTTTGTCAAACCATAGAGGCGGCGGTCGCTTGAGTAAATAGAAGTTTGAAACTGTTTCACAAAAAACACGGGGCGACCGGTCGAGGGGGTGCTCGACCGGTCGACATCACCCCTAGCCGGTCGACCTTCATTTTTTGAAGAACAGAGAAATACATTCTCTTGGTACGACTGTCGACGGGGGTGGCCGGTCGGCGACACCGGTCGACCCCTTAGCGATCGGTCGACCTGTAAAAAATAACACTCGTCTCATTTTTGTTTCAACGTACTCCTCGGTACGGGTTGCCTATAGGGCGACCGGTTGGCCTCAAAACCAAAGTGTTGTCCAATATTTTATCGAAAATAAACTCCAAGAAATACTCGAAAAATAGTAAAAACATTTTAGACGATTGGGAGTATTAGGACAACATTTAGAGACATTATTTTGATGTAAAAACACATTGACACAAAATCATTAAATGTGTTGTCCAATTTTGTCGAAAAATAAACTTGAGGAAATACTCAGGAAAATATTAAAACCATTTAAAATCATTTAGGAGTATTTGGACAACCTTTAAAAACATTGTTTTGATATAAAAACAAAATCATCAAAATCATGATAAAACCATTTATCAAACACCGACCTTAGGTGATTTTGGAAGTGAATCAATAATCCCAAATTTGAAGCTTCAACTAGTTTCAAATCACTTACTACACAAGGTAAAGTGTAGTATTTCCAATTTTCTTATCTTCTTCTTTTTCTTCTTAATTTTTCACTCATTTTCCTAATTCTAAATTTTGATATTTATTGACTTAGGGGCTGACCTAAGAAACCTCATATCAAGTTGTGAAATTTGTCCTTTTATTTCACAACTCTCCAAATTTAAGGTGGGTGGAAAAATGCTTTCAACTTCTAGGGATTTTTGTTAAATGCATGTAGTGTTTTGATCATGAGCACTTGAGATATGTATATTTTATGTATTTCATGTTAATTTTATGTATCAAGTTATGAAATTTCTCAAGTGTTGCTCAAAAATGCTATTTATTGAAATTTAGGTGCATGCATGTACAATTTAATGCTCTATTAGATGAATTCTTGTATGAAATGAATATGCATGTGTATGATCCTTGAAATCCATGTTTTGTATGACTTATAACCTGGACAAGTCGAGCATCTTAAATTTCAATTTTGGACTTAAAATGCAAAAATGGAAAGTTGGTGGACTTAATTGCAAGAAAATAAAACTTAAGGGGCCCCTCTGCAAATTTCGAATTTTGGGACTGTACTCAGGTTAAAAAATGAATTTTGGACATTTTAGTAAAGTTTTAAGAGTTTTAAGATAAATAAAATCAACCTTCAAAAGCCCAAGGACTATATTGTAAAATTTTAGAAGTTTAAGGGCTACTTTGCAATTTCTGAGATTGTACCAGACATTAATTTCAAAATTTGAAATTTTCACTCTTAAGGGACTGGAAATGATATATTTTAAATGTATTCTAAAAATCCAAGTGTTTAGAGCTTGGAAAGTAATTTTACTAAAATTGAGGGACTAAATTGTAAAAGATTAAACTTGAGGGCCCAAATGAAATTTCCCGGACTTATACAGCCCATGTACCTGGAATTACTAATTTAACTATAACGTAATTATATTTTGGACCTAAGGTTCAAATTTCATAACAATTGGACCCTAAAAGCCTTAAAGGCAATTATTTCAAAATGGGACAAAAATGAGATTTTCAAACGTTAAAGGACCTACACTTATTTCTTTTTAAAACTACTTTTGTCCCAATATCCCACTAACCTTAGTGACATTTTCCAACTACAATCACATTAAAAGCCCTTCCGGTTTGTGAGTTCCAATTATTTTAAACTAAGGGCCGAAATTACAATTTTAACAAATTTGGGGCCAATGTGAGAATTTTATAAAAACTCGACCTCAAAATTTAAAAACCTGAATCTCTGAAAAATTTAGAGAATTTAGGAACTGACCTCATAATTATTCAAGGTCGGGATATTTATTTATTCAATTTTTAACCCCAAAAGTATTGGTTTTACAAAACGGGGCAAATTGTAAATTTTCTTTTATCAAGGACCTAACTCAAATTATTTCCCTTTTACTAAAACAGCCCTGGACCCTCTGACATTAATTATTAATTAAAATATTTTATTTCTCAAAAACCCTTGACTTATCGGATCGTCTTGACCGATTAATACCTGATCGTGGGCGCGACTTCCTCGTCTTGCGATTTTGAATCTATAACGGGACTTATGTTCCACCTAATCTTTCAAGATATCGAAGATTGCTTATCCTTCCGATAATCATCTTCATCCAATAACTCTACCAACGCCATAATTGCCACTCACGAATTTGAAATTTTTTACGAATCGCTTCCCCTAAATCAATAATACTCATTGCCTGGTTGACTACGAACTTGTATTTTCTTTCCTGCCGAGTTAACTTGGTGTGTCGAGCTCACGGTCGGAATGGATACGTCGGGGATGGACCAGCGGCTCTTTGCTATTCCACTCTTCCGACCCCATCGTCATAATCCGCAGGCGAGGGACGGAGTTTGTCCAAGGAAGCGAGTCGTAGTACTTGAGGTATAATCATGATTATGACAAACCGAGCCTTACTAGCTCCACTGTGGATTTTGTCTTGGCCTATGGAGCGATAAGGTGACAGTCTTGGACCATCTTGCACGGGGAGTTACAAGGAAGAACGAAGCAATCATTGCCGCCCGATCCACACGATTCGGAGTTAATCGGACCCGTTTGGTTGGCGCTACAAATCCGACGCAACCGCTACTTGTATTGCATTGGCGCTACGCTACAAATCCGCACGCAACCGCTACTTGTATTGCATTGGTTGGCGCTACAAATCCGTATGCAACCATTAATTGTCTTGCATAGGATTGGCGTTACATTCCGCACGCAATCCTACGTGTCTTGCACGAATCACATAGTGTTTGTGTGACCACGAATTTTTCTTAAAGCGTATAAGTATATTACTTAAATATTCTATCACGACGCTTGTGGACCGTGTGTGAATCCATGCATCATATCTCACGCGTTTTCATACAATGTTATCTCGCATTAACTATATATCGCCACACTTGCACACGATCACCCCATCCACCGAGATTTATGTCTCATCCCCTCCTCGTTTTCTAACCTTTAGATGAGGAGTTTTTAAAGATGTTGAACCTACCACGGATGAGCTCCTGTGCTCCGCTTGTTGGACTTACTACTGTTGATGTTGTTGTTGTTGGACTTATTTATTTTATTTCCTGTTGGACTCTTTTATTCTCTTTTCATTTCGGTCAGAATCGAAGGGCGTAGGACCATTTGACTATTAAGTTGTTATCTTTAGTTGATTTCGGGATGTAATTTGGATGTTTGTTGGACTATAAGTTGTAACTCGTACTTGTTCTTTATTTCCTTTGCTATTTGACTATGTTCCATTGGGATTTTGTTGATATTGTCTAGACTGATTCGGTTTACTTGTATTTAAGTTGTGGATCGTCATCGCGTCCCGTCCTGGGCGTGACAAAGATTTAAAATAATAAACCTTAACCCAATACATATAAAAGTCAAAATATTATTGTCTTCCTTCATAAAAAAAATACATTATTGTCATCTAGAGTCATGTTTTAAATAAAACTATAAAGGCGTGATAACTTGAAATCTCAATTTTAAAACTCTATCCAATTGCATACAAAGTATATCCATTAAATAAATAATAAAATCAAAGATATAGTTTTTAAAAAATTAGGTTATCAAATTTCATATTGATCAAACTTCAATAGTTAAATATAATACTAATAAACTTTTATACTTGAAAATTACTTTGCAAAAACTTATGTTATTTAAAAGAAACACTAACTCAATTAGTTTTAAAATATATACTCACGGTATTAGAGATAGTACTTGCATTTGGATTTGACACTTTACGTTTGTTATAAAATTATTATATTTTTAAATGTTTTGAAGCATATAGTTATACAAATTAAAATTACTCTTAATATGCTAAAATTAATCTATATATGTTGTTTTATTTTTGAAGAGACTGTAAACTATAAAATTAATTTGAATTCATTTATTTTCTAAATAACAATGTCTATTATAAAATATAATTATCGATTCATTTTCATAATTTAATGCATCAATTAAAGAAAAAAAAGATATATAGTACTTTAATATTTATTTATATTTTTTTATTGAACTTTTGATCAAATAAGAAATTGTACTTGCCCAAAATTTATATTTCAAGCTGCCCAATGAATTCTTATCCGGACACTTAATATGGTCACTTCACTCTAGTTTAGTATTGTGTATGGTTTAATACATTTAATTTGATACATAAATAGTACTATGAATACTATATTGGTACATACATTAATATGAAACTTAATAAATACCAAAGTTTGACAATTGTCTTTCTAAAAAAAAACAAATTGACACATGTATCAAATCTTTTTATATTAAATTAATTTATTTTATTTTATTTATTATTAAATTTTCATATGAAACTTTTGATTCGTGATTCTTATCACAATGTTTCTGTTATTCTTCATTTATAAAATTTAAGATATTTTATACTTGGTTTATAATAAGTATTGCTTTTGTTCTTGAATTTTTATAACTTTTAAAGGTGTGATTTTTAAATGAATAATTTTTTTATCGAAAATTTCATAGTATATATATTATACGACTTTTTTTAATGTTTCTCCAGCGATTTCTAGCTATGACACATTTATCATTCTTAACTCTTTAGTTTTAGTCTTTCAACGTTTTATATGTTTTATTTGGTTAAACTCAAAACTATCTATTAATAACATAAATTTAAAAACTTGAACAATATCTCATCATATAAATAAAATATTTTTTAAAAGAATAGATCAAATGATTGAGTTTAATATAAATATAGATAGATAACTATAAAAAATATAAGTAAAATATAGATATTTAGTTTTTAATGAATTTAAACATAAGTATTATATTGAGTTTTAATATTTATAAATTTTTAGAGGTGTAAATTTTTAATGACAATCAAGTGTTACCGAGAAACTCAAATTCATATTATATTAAATGACTTCTAATTAATTTTTTTCTTGAGGACGTATATGCCAATTTTAATTCTATTACACTTACTTTTTCTTTTAATTGTTAATTTACATCATTTTTTGGTATTAAATCATACCTTTTCTATTCATGATATAGATTGAAATCATAAATATATTTCAATAAAGAATAATAATCTCGAAACTAAAGTTTGTGATGTAAGATAAAATATTATTTTTTAAAAGTCGTGTTGTTATCCTTATTTAGAGTCTAAAAGAACATAAGTCTCTTTGCAAGAGTTTTGTCCCATTTTTCTTTTTTTCTTTGTCAATTTTTGTATTTTCGTCCTATCTTTTAGGCCGTAAAGAACAAAATGCACAAGAAAATAATTAAAATAAAACAAAGATTACTCTTTTTTATACATCTACATTAAAAACCAATACTTAATCTCGTTAAGTTAGAAAATATTAATATCATCTAGGTTTAGTTAACTATATTTTTTATTTGAGTGGAAAATTTTATATTGCTTTTAATATATTTGCTTTATAATTAAAGGACATTTATTTTTGGAAAAAATAAAAATTATTATGTCTTTCTTCATCTTTTTCTTTGTTCTTTTACGACTTCCCTCTTATTTTTCATGTCATAACAATACTTAATGCACAAGAATACAAATAAAATAAAATAAAGAGCGCTTATTTATCTGCTTTTTGTTATACATCCACATTGAAAATTATTAGTTTATAAATATTGCTATCACAATGTTAGTTTATTTCTTAATTTTTTCTGAGCGTGAGATATTGTATTGCTTTATATATGTTTTTTTTCAAATAAATTATGATAATAATTGGATTTCTAATAAAATATCATTAAAATTATTAAAGATATAATTGAGTCTAGATTTAAAATGTTAGAGGATACATCCATTAAAAACATAGATAAAGATTTGTTAGTTTAATATTATTTACATTGCATTCGTAAGTAAAATCCATAGACCATGTATTTTGTACTATTTTTTATTTAATCAAAACCCCTATGATTAGATTTTTTTTCCTTTCTTTTTTGAGTTCTAGTTTCATATTTTTTTCCTCTAGAATTATTATAAGTATATTTAATTTAAATTGTTCAAAAATACAAAAAAAAAATAGAAATATACAACTTTGCATGATACTCAAATTTAAACAACTTAAATTATCTCAAACGAAGTCTTCTATACATGCTTATAACATATCGTTGGAAAGCTTTGAAATGTAGTTTAATATAAAATTGATAATATATAAAAATTCAAAAATTTTTAAAAGTTATAATTGAAAGAAATTAAAATATAAGAAGAATTTGGGATATAAAAGGCCACTCACTTGTCATATAACTAAACAAAAGTTAAATAAAGACAAAATTACTTAATTGTCCTTAAACTTAACTATGTTGAAGGAATATTTTTGCCCAATCAAAAGTTTCAAGAAATCATCCCACCTATTGACACTTTTTATATTAGTATATACTGAGATATAGATATAGATATAGATATAGATATAGATAGATATAGATATAGCTATAGATAAATATAGTTTATGGCCAAGCATTGAATCCAAATTTGTTTTACTCTTATGTATTTTCCTATAAATAGGCTTATTCAGGAGTGAAGCAAACACACCAACACCAAGCAATCAACAATTGCAAAAGAAATAGAGAAAATAGAACGTAGAATGATTCCTATAAGTGTATGTTTTGAGTGAAGAAAAATAGTGAAAAATTAGTAACAATTTTCCATTCTCATCCAAAATAACATTCCTACTTTCTCGGGTATTCCCAAGTTGAGAAACTTGAGAGTTTTGTGTATCCCTATTTATAGGAAGCATTTTGTAAGCTCTTATACATTTAGTGGAGGATTTAACCTGGACTACGGTCCCGTGGTTTTTTGTATTCGGGTTTTCCACGTAAAAACTCTTGTGTCTTATTATTATCATCTTGCACTATATTTGGTATTTTTGGTTTAGTTTTTATTATTAATCCAAATTTAAGTGGGAAAAGATTTTCCTATTTCCAATGTGTCGGTGTCATTTATTTTGATACTTTTCCCAATACTACTGTGAGTCAGCAGTTTTATCAATTTCCTTTAAATTGAGGAATAACAAAACTTTTAGATTACAGACTTCAATTTTGAAATGAAAATAGAAAAAGAAAAAGGGGAAATTTTACAATATAATGTTATTATTACCAAAAGATATTAAATCAAATTAGCCATTGTGTGCCTTAACGTGAACCCTTCAATTTTAAGGTAGACTTTCAAGACTTGAAAGATAAAAGCTCCAAAAACAACGAGATATTTGGCATATGGTGAGGGATATATATGTGTGGACTATAAAGCAAGGCAAAAATTTGCGTGAGACGGTCTCACGGATTTAGATCCGTGAGACGGATTTTGTTCTTCACAAAGTTTTAAAGGTTTTTTTTTCATATTTTATTTTTCTTAGGGTTTATATGTGTTGTTTTCATATATATGTGTTTCTTGGGTTTATTTATAATTCATTTGGGTTTTTAGGATTTTTAGTTTTTTTTTTAGGGTTTATTTTTTATTTTTGGGTTTATTTTTATTTTTGGGTTTATTCTTCATGGTTCATGTTTTTAGGGTTTATTTTTGTTTCTTCATGGTTCATTATTATTTTGAAATTTATTTTCATGGTTCATTCTCAAGATTTTGCGCTTAGGAGGTCGTCTCACTGGTTAGATCAGTGAGGCCGTCTCACAAGAGACTTGCTCATAAAGCAAAGGTCCACATATTGAGACGATATTATGAAGACCAGTAGACCACTCGGAGTACAATTGGAAGATGTAAAAGTCTGAGATGCCATTTCATGATCATGAAATACTTTTTTTCATTTGTTTCAATGTTAGCACTACAAGAAAAATATGTGATGGTAAAAAGTTGTCAAAGTGCTAATTTACTAGTTAATTGTCATAAATTATATACGATTCATAAGTAACAAGAACTATATATAGAATTATCACCACTTCTAATAACTGACATATGCATATTGACAACTGTGTTACAACAAAACTTATCACAATCAAAATATACATAAACCAAGATTATAACAACTGAAACTTAACTGCATTTAAGTAGTCCTAAGATTCATATCTCGGAATAATCAAATAGCAAGGAGTTGAAGCTTTATGTTATTCAAAGCTGCAATAACATCTTTGATATTCATCCTTTCACGCGGAGATTCCACAGAACAATTCAATGCCAACTCCATCATTGAGGATAAACAATCTAATCTTTTGCTCGAGCCATCTCCATCTGGCCTCAGTAAGTTAGAATCAACAATATGGATAACATCATCAGGCAGCGGCGGAGCTAGGCGTGTAGTTACGGGGGTTAAGTAATTTTGGGGGCTAAATCAATAAAAAATAATTATTTAGTACTAAAATTTAATATTCTAAAATAAAATATGCATAAAAAATTTAATTTTCATAAATTTTGGGGGGCTAAAGCCCCCATGCACTAAGAGGGTACGCCCTGTCATCGGGCATGGAATCCTTCACCCAACTCCTTAAGCTCAAATTTCCAGCGAAAATTTCATCGGTAGGCCTTCTTCGTGTAAAAACTTCCATCAATACGATACCATAACTATAAACTAGGGGTTTGCATGGGACTTGGAGATCACCGAACTCGAACCGATATCCGAACCGAAAAATATCCGAACCGAAAATCTCCGTTGATTTTTGACTTTTCCGAACCGAACCGTCCCGAAAATTTACATGGTATGGTTTGGAGATTTTTCAAATATCCGTCACCGAGAATCGCATCGAACCGAATATCCAAAACTAGAACCGATTTTAAAATAATTTTTATATATACATATATAATATTTTTATCTTATTTATATTTTGATATTTTGTTAACTAAACATTCCTTTGAAATTCAATATTATATAATACTAAAAATTATCAAATTAGAAATTTGGCATATTTTATCAATATATCAAATAAATAATTGAATATATATTTAATTCGCTAATAGTTACGTCATATACTCATATTAGTTTATTTAAATGAACCAATAAATGAAATTATAAAATCATATTTGATTTGTATAAAATGATTAAATTTGATGATATTTTACTTATTAAGGATCATAATTAGACTCATCCTCTAATCAAGAAAATTAATTGAATTAAAATTAGTTAAATGATTAGTACATTGCACATAAACTATAGTAATCATCTAGCCAAGAAATTAAGACATTGAGAGTATAGATTTTTCTTTCATATTAGTTTATCAAAGTTATTAGACAATTATATTTTTCCCAAGTCAAGAGCCCATGGAAATGTGCCAAGATTATAGAATATTATTGTGTAATAGAGGCTACTAAATTTGTCATTCATTGAGATTCTACACTTTTACTACTATTACGAATAAAATAATATCTCGAACATACTATGTTAAAATCCAAAAAGAAAAATCAATACTTTTAACTATAAATTAGATAAAAACGATTTAAAAGTTAAATTGATATTAAACTAATACGTTGTATATATGGTCTATATCATAAAAGAAAGATTTAAAATTACAATATTAAAAATTTAACACTTAAATATGAATTAAAGAATTTTTATGTATAAGTTAAATATAAAATATCAAAAAGTTAAACTCATATAATACTAATAGTTTTAGTATGTATTTTTGAAATTGCACTAAAAAAATTGAAAGTATATCCGTTTAATGATTTTTATCTTGGTTTTTCTTTTTACCTTTTTTGTGTGTTTTATTTGTGAAATATTTAAATCTCGTTTCTCCGAACCGCCCCGAACCATTCCATACCGTCTCATCCGTATTGAATCTCCGTCGAACTTTCGGGACGGTTCGGTCTGGAGATTTTTGTTTATGGTTTGGTTATGGAGATTTAATTTTGTGATCTCCGAACCGGGACGATTGGAGATTTCTAAATCTCCGGATCGAACCTTAGGACCGTGCACACCCCTACTATAAACATCACATTTCTTGATACAAACCCTCATGTTCCATACTCTACAAGAAAATACAAAGAAATATTGACTCATTATACCAAGTTTTCTTATAAGAGGGCATGCAATTAAAGAAAAGGCGGAATTGCAATATTAGTCCTATAGTTATATGAGGGTTGACAATAATAGTCCCAAAAATTAGAGAATTTCGGAAAAATCCATGTGTCCACATTTTCTGGCCTAAGCCTATTGACGTGGAAACCAATTTTGATTTTATGTATGCAATTTCCAAATGAGTTCTTATATATTTCACGAGTTTTTGTCACAAGTAACTTGTCAACTGACTTAAAGGATGTCTACATCAATGAGATTGGTTTTTAACATCAGCGGTTTTGGCTTTCTAGCAAATTTTCCAATTTTTATGATCAAAGTTTCTAATTGCAAATCGTGATTTTCGCAGGACTAAAATTGATATTTAGCCTTAAATGAAAGAACATAAACACGTCAAGCAATGATGAGAGATCTTACCTGGTGCAATGTAACTCAACGTCGCTAGTGTCATTGTTTGGACGGTATTTTCCCCATCGCCTAAAAGTTTAGCGACACCAAAATCACACAGGTGGGCAGTCATGTTTCGTCAAGCAATATGTTGCTCGGCTTTAGGTCGCAATGAATTACAGGCACCGAGTAACCTTGATGGAGATATTCTAAGGCGCACTCGACATCTATCATTATGTTAATTCTCTGAATTATGTCCAAGAAGTAGTTGTGTGAATACAACCATTTCTCAAGGCTTCCACAAGGCATATATTCAAGCACCAATGCCTTAAAGTCTTGATTGGAGCAACAATCAATGACTTTACAAAGATTTCTATGGCGAAGATTTCTCAATACCTCACATTTTACTTCAAAACTCTTAAATGCACCTCCCAACTGCAAATTGAACACCTTTACAGCCACATCCTTTCCATTTCTCAATGTTCCTTTGTAAACAGAGCCGAAACCACCACTCCCAAGTAGATTACTTTCATTGTACCCATTAGTTGCTGCAAGTAGCTCATAATAAGAAACTCTTGAGTTGTGTTTGGTCAGACAAAGAATGTGATATTCCTGGGATTAAGGCCTAGTTTTTCTTTCGGTATCTTGCTATCCCAATATATGTCAATATCACCAATACTAAAATTACTGACGAAGTCCCCAAAGACATTATCAAAACTGGAAGCTTACTTTTCCTTTTATTATGGCAGGATAGAACATGATATTTGGGATCACCGCACAACCCTTTGTTAAACATGAAAGATTCGAATGTGAAGTTGTTGAAAGGGCCATCAGAGGGGATTTCACCATTCAAATCACTGAAAGAAACATTGAAGAATGTAAGGTATTCAAGTTTTTGCAAGGATTTGGGGATTATACGAGAGAGACCATTATAGGATAGATCAAGAACCTCCAAATTTACCATGCTAGCTATTGATTCTGGAATAGTACCTTGTAATTTGTTATGTTCCAGGTAAAGAAAGATGAGAGTTTGCAAGTCCCCAATTATGCTTGGAATGACACCTGATAACTGGTGCGAGGACAAATCAATTAACGCAGTAGCCTTCAGATTTGTCATTTCTAGCGATAAAGAGCCAGCCAACGAATTTGAGGAGAGATTCAACACAAGAAGACCTCTCAGATTCCACAAACTTTTTGGTATATTGGAGTTTAGTTTGATAGCACTTGTATTATCACACATAATTGGAAATTTTTTCTTCAATATCATAGTCTCACGAGTTGTTGTCTCATCCAAAGAACTTGGGTACAACGATTGCCCGTGACTATGTACTGCTTCAACTGTGGATGTAGCTATTGAATTTTGTTTCTTGTTGAACCAAGAAAGCAATCTATTTCCAAGCATTTGACAAGTACCAGATGTACTCTTCATGTCCACTCTACATCCAAAGATACCGAGTCGAGTAGCCTATCACTTGAATCCTCCATCCTTTGGATACCATAAGCCAACTTCTTGGCATCCTTCAAATACCTTAGGATTCTCTTTTAGCGCGAGTCATGTGACTCTCTTTTGGTGCGGATTGAAATCTAGCACATACATCTACAACAAAAGTGATGTCCTGGTCCGCTTGCTTTTAAATAGAGCAATGATCCAATGAGGGCTCTATATCTAGTTTGATCAATAACTTTGACATATGCATCCATATCCGTCTTTATTGAAGTGTTCATGGGGATCTTTCTTGATGACTTTTCTTCCATACAAAATTTCTTCATTAAATCTTTGGTATACTTGGTATGACTTATGAAGGTTAATTCCATCCTTCATTTGCTTGACTTGAAGTCCTAAGAAGAAAGTCGACTCTCCCATCATCCGATTTCAAACTTCCATTGCATCAAGTTTGAGAACTTATCACACTCTTTGTTTGTGGATCCAAAAATGATATCATCCATATATATTTGAACAAGCATTATACTCTCTCCATCTTGAATTCTAAAGAGTATTCTATCAACTTTCTCTTTGGTAAATCCATTCTCAATTGGGAATTGTGACAATGTGTCATACCATGCTCTTGGTGCTTGTTTCAATCCATACAATGCCTTCTTGAGCTTGTATACTTTGTCTCCAATAATCTTCGCTCAAAACCTAGAGGTTGTTCAACATAGACTTCTTCTTCTAAAAGTCCATTTAGAAATGCACTCTTTGTAAGTCAAGCGGCTACGATAATCTAGAGGGGTGAATAGATTATCTCCATCTTTTCGATTTCGCCCTCTTTTTATAACCGAATGCTCAAACACAATAATAAAGGTGCGGAATGTAAACAACACACGTCGATTTAAAGAGGTTCAACCCACCTAGGGCCTAATCCTCTACCACCCCAAAGTATATCAGGGATGGATTTCAAAAAGAAAAAGAATTTTATTAATTACCAAAATTAATACAAATTCAACTTACAACACCTTGAAAGAGCACCACACTCTTCTTCAACAACACTTTTGGAGATTACAACAATCTCCCTTTGAAGATTACCACAATCTTCCTTCAACGGCACCTTGTGAAGATTACCACAATCTTCAACCTTGAAGAATACCAAATTCTTCAACACCTCGAAGAAGATCACCACAATCTTCTTGCACCTATCACCTAAATCATCCAAGTGTGCTCTTACCACAAGAACACTCACAAGGATATCTTGTGTTGAATGATAACCCAAAATCAAGATTACAACTCAATAATGAATAATACAATTTGAGTGCAAAGTGTAATCAAGAATAGCCTAGACCTCAAGGATGCGAAAGTGATAAGCTAGGCAAATTTACAACAAGAATGATAACAATGAAAGACCAAGTATTTGCTTGAAGTGTATCTTGTTGTGTTGTATCTCAATTGTTGTATTGGTTGCTCCAAAACTTCCTCTATTTATAGGAGATGATTGATCAAGCATAGGCTCTCTTGGGGATTGAAAATCTACTGAGAAAAATACAATTAAAATCAAGAATATAGCTGTTAGAAATCAATCCCACAATTTAAGAAAATGTGTGTGTTTGTCAAACGGTCATATTTTTTTTGTCAATCTGCATGAGCGACGGTCGGCCGAGAAATAAGAGAATTGAAGAGCACTTTGGAAATTACAACGGGCGGCCGGTCGACATAGGCTTCGACCGGTCGACCCCTGTCTCAACCGGTCCCCTAACTCAAAAATGCAAGGTTTAAAGTTCTGTTTCAATGCCAACTTGACTTGCAGTGCAGGTCGACCCGGGCGGCCGTCGGCCGATCGGGTCGGCGCCCGAGCGGCCGGTCGACTGCCGATTTTTCCTTCCATCTCATTTTGTTTCAAAAATCTTCTTCAGTACGGGTTGCCCTATGGGCGACCGGTCGACCACAGAGAGTAAATGTTGTCCAATTTTGTCGAAAATAAAACTCAAGAAATACTCCAAAAATTTAGTAAAAACTTTTTAAACCAATCGGGAGTATTTAGACAACATTTAGAAATCTTGTTTAGGAGTAAAAGCCCATTGACATAAAATCTTTAAAAGTGTTGTCCATTATTATCAAAAATAAACTTGAGGAAATACTCCAGGAAAATATTAAAACCATTTTAAATCATTTAGGAGTATTTGGACAACCTTTAAAAACATTGTTTTGGTGACAAAATAAAATCATCAAAATTAAGATAAAAACATGTATCAAACACTCTTCATATCCATTTGATATACAAAGTGAAGTTCTTGTGTGCAGCATAAGCAAGAAACATCCTTATTGCTTCCAACCTGGCAAGAGGAGCTCATCAAAATCTATACCTTCCTCTTGACAATACCCTTTAGCTACCATTGCTTTATTTCTAACTATGGATCCTTCCTCATTCATCTTGTTTCTGAATACCCACTTAGTACCAATGACATTTTGGTGAGTAGGCCTTTGAACTAATTCCCATACTTTGTTTCTTTCAAAGCGATTCACTCTTCTTGCATAGCATGAATCCAATGTGTGTCATCCAATGTTTGAGACACATCTTTAGACTATATCTGGGAAATAAAAGAAATAAACATAGCTTCATGTTGAACTCTGGATCTGGTTCTTATGCCACTCTGACATCTCCAATGATTAACTCAGGTGGATGGTCTCTCAACCATCTCATATCTGGTTGGAGTAAGTCTGCTGGATTCAGTCGGCGTCTTACTAAGTTGTCTTGAACAGACTTCTTCATCATCATTCACGGAGACCTTCCATTGTCTTTGATATTCAGCTATCTCATCATCTTCGGGGTTGAGTGCTCTAATATTTGCATCAACATAGGGACTCTTATGCATAGTTGGCTGATTTTGCTTCTCGGCTAACTCATCTATGTCTTCTCTATTTACATTTGGCTCATAAAAAACCACATGGATAGACTCTTCTGTAACCACAGTCCTCTTGTTTAGCACTCTATAAGCTTTACTCTCAGTTGAGTATCCCAAAAAGATACCTTCATCAGCTTTAGCATCAAAAGCCTTCAAGTTGTCTTTGCTATTCTTTGTGGATGAAGCACTTACATCCAAATATCTTGAACTATCCAACATTTGGCTTTCTCCTGTCCAAATCTCATAGGGAGTCCTAGTTAATTGCTTATTGATCATGCATATATTCGAGTATAGCATGCTTTATTTATGGCTTCATTTAAAATCTCTTAAAGCGGTCCGATTCGGCTAACATTGTCTAGAGGCTTCCTTGAGAGTTTCCTTCTTTCGGCTACTCCATTATGTTGTGATGTTCTAGCGGTGACTTAGTTCCCCTATCAGATCTTATCTTTATAATGGTTTGGCTCTTATCATTTTGAACTCTTTTCATCATCTGAGGCAATTTCTGTAGTGTTTCCTTCTTTTTACACATGAAAATTGTCCATGTATATCTTGAGTAATCATCCACCACCACTAAGGTGTATTTCTTTCCACTGATGTTGGTTGGTTCAACAGGACCAAATAAATCCATATGTAGCAGATGCAATATCCTTGTAAAAGAAGGACTTGGCTTATCCTTGAAGGATGGCTTCATTTGTTTTCCCATCTGGCATGCATCACATATGCTTTCTTTCTTGTACACTGAGTCAGGCAATCCTTCCACAATATTACTTCTTACAAGCTTATTGATTGTCTTGAAATTCAGGTGACTCAGATTCTTATGCCACGGCCAACTTGATTCGGATGTACTCTTTGCTAGCAAACATGTGCTTGGTGTAGCAGTTGACCAATCCACTACATAAATGATTTTCTGCCTAGTTCCTTGTAGCACAATCTCATTTGATTCAGTATCCTTGATCTGGCAAACTCCCATATTGAATCCCACATTGTAGCCTTTGTCACAGAGTTGTTGATGCTTAGTAGATTGAAATTGAGATTTTCAACGTATGCAACGTCTGTGATCTCCAGACCATTCTTCTTTTTGGATCATATACCTTTGATCTCCCCTGGAGCTTCATTTCCTCCAAATATGACTTTTGCACCTTTGATTTCCTGGAACTTTGTGATTTTTCTTGTTTCCTATCATATGTCCTGGGAAAGCCACTATCCATTTACCAGGTTCCTTCGCACTCTGTTCCTTGAACGCAATCAAGGAAATTAATTCTTAGGTATCCATACTTTGCCTGGGTCCTGGGGGTTTAGTGTTATAAGATTCTCCAACCAACCTATAGCTAGATGATTTGACTCAAGAGGTTGCCATCTATCGTTCCATAATCATAATGCACATTAGCAAATTGCTTGGAGGTTTTGGGATCATACGGTTGTCTCTTTTTGTCCGTATGCATGTGTATATGTTTCAAAGAATTGCTTTCTTGGGATAGTAGTGGAATTTCTAGGTATTGTGCTTGGGTGCATTAGTATGTTGATGATAGCTTGGTTAGGATTGTTTCTACCATTCCCATCATATGAATTTCTTTGATGAAATCTCAGGGGTTTTTGGTAGCTCTGTTTAGCTTTCACAGAGTATTTTCTGTTAGGAGTTTGCTGATAGACTTTTCTAAATTTCTTTTCAGTTGTCCTTTCAGTATACTATACTGGCTTCTTCCCTTTACCTTTGTATCCAAGGCCAGTATGATTGTGATTGTGTTTCAGTGTGGGTTTTGGTGCAACATATGGTGTTTTGGGTTTTTGGATTCCCTCATTACTTGAGGATCCCTTCTCCAAAATCACTCTAGGAGTTTGACTACACACAAAGGAATTGAATCATATGCCTATCTTGTCTCCGCACTCCTTTTGACTCATTATTAGTTCATCCAATGATTTGGATGTTTTTGTAAATGAGGCAATCAAATTTTTGAGATCTTTTTCTCTCTTTTCAGTAGCAGGTAACTCTGCTTGAATCTTTCATTTTCAGCCTTCAGCTTTATATTCTCATCAGCTATTTGACTTAGAGTATTTAGCTCCTTAGTCAGCTGTGAGTTTTGGCTTTTTCGGGTTTGTTTTCCTCATTTAGAAGTGTGTATGAGTTTTTAATGTGCTCAAAGTCTTTCATCATTTTGCCTAATGAATCATAAAGATCGTGGGTGAGGAAGTGTTTGTGTCACTATCACTATCACTTGAATTAGAATGGGATGAGTTATATTGTACCTCATCCTATTGATCTTGTTCTTTGGCCATGAGGCAAATCAAAGCCTCTTCTTCAAGATCACTTGAGTAGTCGGCTTCCTTTGTTATGCGAGTTTGTTGGCTCTTTGCACTTGGTTGGTTGGCGTGTCTCTAAGCCAACATAGCTTTCTTCTTTTCTTATCTTCTTTCCTCGAAGACTCTTCTTTCTTCCTCATTTCTATACTTGTTGATTGGTGGATAGGAACAATCAACAGCAAAGTGTCCTAGTTGTATGCAATTCCAACACGGGTTTTCGGCTCTCTGCATATCAGCTCTTTTAGTTCTTTGATTATCGGCTCTATGATAGTCACTCTTTGATGTTGACTCTTGGGTGGCCAGTCCTCCCTTGCTTTGGAAGGTGTTGAATGTCTTTTGGAGGTTTCACCCTTGTTTTTTTATAGTTCTTATTAAAGAACTTGTTGAACCTTTTACCATGAGAGCAATCTCCTCTTGGTCAATTGTTTCTTTTGGCTCAGCTTTCTTTCCTTCGGCCATCGAGTGTAGGCATTTTTTTTGAAGGCACAGTGCCTCCTCTTGTTCTTTTCTTCTCGGCTCAAACTCATAAGCTTTGAGATCTAAGAACAACTCATGATTTGATGTTTTTGAGAGGTCCGTGGAGTGTCTCGGGGCCATGACCTTCATTCCCCATTCGGTTGGGAGGGCTCTTAGAATCTTCATGCACATCTCATTTTGAGTGTACTCATTCCCAAGAGATGAAAGCTCATTTGTGTTTTCAGTGAATCTGGCATCCAGCTGATCCAGACTTTCACCTGTAAGCATTTTAAAATTTTCAAATTCAGCAACAATTAGTTTATTTTCTTTTATTTGTTCAGATCCTTCACAAATCAGGGTTAGCTTATCCAGATTTCTTTGGCTGATTTGCATGATTTGACTTTATTGAGCATAGCCTTGTCCAAAGTTTTGTAGAGGATGTCCTTGACAACATTGTCAAGATTGTGTCTCTTCATATCCTCATTTGTCCATTCACAGCGAGGATTTTCAATCATAGTTGGTCAAGGCTCTGCTGCAGCATCTTCTCCTTCACCTAGGTGCTCTTCTCACAGCAGTGTTGACCTACAATACTTGTAGTGGCTCATCTTCTATCACTATCCACATTTCATCGTGTAAGGCTGATAGGTGAGCCTGCATGCAAATTTTCCAGTCATCAAACTCTTCCACAGTAAACATAGGAATACGAGTTAGATTGGCTTCCATGATAATAACTTTGCTTTTAAAATGGAAGCTTTGAAAACACAAGTGATATATCTTTTTGAAAAAGATTGAGATCTAGTTCAGTAACCAATGTGGAAGGGTCAATGAACCAACCGCTTTCGATACCATTTGTAAGTCCCAAGGGAGTGGTATAAGGTTTAGAAGGGGGATTGAATAAACATTACCAACTTTTCGAATTTATTCCTTTTAAAATATTTCAATAGAGGTAACTCAAATCGGCTAAGTCCTTGGGGGACAACTAGGTTGTCTTACTCAAATAAAGTTACCCACTCAGCAGACTTGGTGAGTTGTTGATAATATAACTCGGTTGGGTCAGCTAACACTTAATTTTTTAGTAGATTTGGTTTTTATACGGTGGAAGACTTAACACCCTTGAAAATTTTAGACTAGTTTTTAACACTTGTTCTTAGCAATGTTATTATCAGCTGGGTTAGCAATATAACTTAAACAACAAATATAAATATAGTAGGAAAATAAAATGTTGTAAGTAAATGACACAAGAAAATTCTATAATGGTTCGAGGATGGGGTAATTCCTCTAATCCACTCTTCTCCAACCCCGGAGGAATCCACTAAATGAGATCAGGTTACAAAGTAGTTCTCGATCTGAAAATGTGACCTTGATCACACAAGCTTCTCTCTGCGACTCGGCTTCTTCACAAGACAGATGCCTTGCTACTTGAACTCCGCTTGGAATTTATCACACAACCTTCCAACGAGCTCGAATCTTTTGGTTCGACCTTGAACCTTACTATAGCTCGTTCAATCTTGGAGAGTAGATCCCTTAAGTTCCTAAAACTTTTTCCTCTTCAACTGGTTGAAGTATTCTTTCCTTCACTGAGTGTGTTGGATCGAGTTCCTTCGAATTTTGGCTGGAGGAATTTCTTAGTAAGCTTGAGAGAATGTTTGCAGGTTTGCTTGCTTGAATTGCTTGTTAGAACGGTTACCTTTTCTCAATTGCTTCCTCATCCTTTTATAGTGCTCTTTCGAAAATTTGCTCGTTGAAGAGATAGGCTATTTTCAAAATGACACTTCTTGTTCGTTGGCTTGTCTTTCTTGACTTGCAGCTTGTGATGGTGACATTTCCTCGTATTGAATGATCCTGCAGCTTTTCAGGACCTGACACAAGCTTCAGTGCTTTCCATTGGTTTATTCCTTTTGCACGCTTCTGTGACGAACACTTTAAGACATGGCAGCATGGACGTATTACTATTTTAGTAATATCCTTAACTTCTGTGCAACGGATTAATATCAGTCAACTTGACTTGACAGCTGCCTTTACCCCTTTGACTTGAGTCAGCTCCAACCTTTTAGGAATGACTCAATTGTCAGTTCAACTGGTGGACTCGGCTCTTAACTGACTTGATTGACACTTTTTTATCGTTTACACAGCTATCCCTCAGCTGGATCTCCTTCAGTCAAGTCTGTGCCTTCCATCTTGACTACACTCAGCTGACACACAGTTGGGTCTTCCCTTCAGTCTTTAGTTGACTTCTTGCATTCTTCAACATAGCTGACTTCGCTCAGCTCATGCAGTCCTATCTATTAAAAATAGAAATACAAGGAAAATGGTGTGCCAATTTTCTATTCTAAGTTTTACATGGTATCATCAAAATCTAATAATAAATTTCCTAACATACACCATTTTATATCTAAACAGTGCATCATTGTATAACTAATTGTACATCATCTAAAGGAACTATAAAGACTAAATGGTGTAACCATCTTCCCATTTAATAACTTAACTGTGCACCATTTTATATGTAACAGTGCATTATTTTATAACTAAGTGTACATCATCTAAAAACCCTATAAATACAAAATGGTGTGACCACCTTCCCATAATGACGCCCTACAATCATGGATGTGATAAAGATCATGTTTCCATAACTGAATTATGCATCATTTTAATAGATGAACTGTGCACCATTTAATAACTGACTCTGAACCATTTTATATCTAACAATGCATCATTGTATAACTAATTGAACATCATCTAAAGGAACTATAAAGACTAAATGGTGTAACCATCTTCCTATTTAATAAATTAACTGTGCACCATTTTATATCTAATAGTGCATCATTGTATAACTAATTGTACATCATCTAAAATATAATGACAAAATGGTGTAACCACCTTCCCATAATGACACCTACAATCATGGATGTGATAAAGATCACGTTTCCATAACTCGAATTATACGTTATTTTAATAGTTGAACGTGCACAATTTAATAATTGATTGTGCACCATTTTATATCTAACGAGTATATCATTGTATAATTGTCACGCCCCAAACGGACGCGACGATCGATCCACAACTTAAATACAAGTAACCAAGCGATGCAGAGCGAATATCATCGAGAACCCAATGAAACAGAGTCAAAATAGCGCGGAAATAAAATAACATAGGTACAAATTACGAGTCCACAATCCATAATCCAAATTACATCCTCGAAAATCAACCAACGATAACAACTTAAAAGTCAAAGGGTCCTACGCCCTTCATTTACAAACCGGAATGAAAAGAAAATAAAATAGTCTAACGTGATCAAAAGAAATGAGTCCATCAATAACAACAAGAAATAGTAAATCCAATAAGCGGAGTACAAGGGCTCAATCCAAGGCGGTTCAAAGATCTTCAACGAAGTCCTCATCTAAAGGTTAGAAAACAGGTGGGGATGAGATGAAATCTCGGTGGATGGGGTGATCGTGTGCAAGTGTGACGATATATAGTTAATGCGAAAACAGATTATATGAAAACGTGTGAGTATGATGCATGAATTCACACACGATCCAAGCGTCGTGATAAATATATTTAAGTAATATACTTATACGATTCAAGAAAACAGATTCATGGTCACACAGCACTATGTGATTGATCAAGACGGGTAGGATTAATGCGGAAATGTAACGCCAATCCCATGCAAAGCGAGATAATGGTTGCGTCACGGTTTGTAGCGCCAACCATGCAAAACAAGTAGCGGTTTGCACGGTTTTGTAAGCGCCAACCAAGCGGTCCGATAACTCCGGAATCGTGTGGATCGAAAGCGATTCCTTCGTTCTTCCTTGTAACTCCCGAGCAAGATGGTCCAAGACTGTCACCTTATCGCTCCATAGGCAAAGACAAATCCACAAAGAGAGCTAGCTAGGCCAGGATTGTCATAATCATGATTATACCTCAAGTACTACGACCCGCTTCCCTTGGACAAACTCCGTCCCACGGTTGCGGGATTAGGACAATGGGGTAGGAAGAGTGGAATAGCGGTGAGCTGCCGGTTCCATCCCCGACGTATCCATTCCGATTGTGAGCTCGACACACCAAGTTGACTCAGCAGGAAAGTAAATACAAATTCAGCGATCAACCGGCAATGAGTATTATTGATTCGAGGGAAGCGATTCAGAATTTTTTTGAAAAACGCGAGTGGCAATTATGGCGTTGGTGGAGTTTTTGGATGAAGATGATTATCGGAAGGATAAGCAACCTTCGATATCTTGAAAGAATAGGTGGAACATAAGTCCGTTATAGATTCAAAATCGCAAGGCGGGAAGTCGCTCGCGATCGGGGTATTGTCGGTCAAATTGATCCGATAAGTCAAGGGTTTTGGGAGAATAAAATATTTTAATTAAATCTCCAAATCATAGGGTCCAGGGCTATTTTAGTAAAATAGAAAATAATTTGAGTTAGGTCCTTTATAAAAGAAAATTTTCAATTTAGCCCCATTTTGTAAAAACCAACACTTTTGGGGTTAAAAATTGAATAAATAAATATCCTGACCTTGAAAAATTATGAGGCCAGTTCCTAAAGTATCCAAATTGTCCAGAGATTCAGTTTGTTAAAGTTGTTAGGTCGAGTTTTTATAAAATTTTCATATTGGCCCCAAATTTGTAAAAATTGTCATTTCGGACCTTAAGTTTAAAATATTCGGAACTCACAAACCGGAAGGGATTTTAATGTGAGTCTAGTTGGAAAATGTCACTAAGGTTGGTAGGATATTGGGACAAAAGTAGTTTCTAAAATAAATAAGTGTAGGTCCTTTAACTTTTGAAAATATCATTTTTGTCCCATTTTGAAATAATTGCCTTTAAGGCTTTTAGGGGTCCAATTGTTATGAAATTCGAACCTTGGGTCCAAAATATAATTAAGATATAATTAATTTAGTATTTCCAGGTGAATGGGCTGCATAAGTCCTGGAAATTTTGTTTGGGTCCTCAAGTTTAATCTTTTACACTTTAGTCCCTCAATTTTAGTAAAATTACTTTCCAAGCTCTAAACACTTGGATTTTTGGAATACATTTAAAATGTGTCATCCCAGTACCTTAAGAGTGAAAATTTCAAAATTTAAAGTTAAGGTCTGGTACAGTTTTTAAATTTGCAAAGTAGCCCTTAAACTTTCAAAATTTTACAATCTAGTCCTTGGGCTTTTAAAGGTTGATTTTATTTATCTAAAACTCTTAAAACTTTATTAAAATGTCCAAAAGTCATTTTTGAACCTGAGTACAGTCCCAATTTTTGAAATTTGCAGAGGGGTCCTTTAACTTTCATTTTCTTGCAATTTAGTCCACCAACTTTCCATTTTTACATTTTTAAGTCCAAAATTGAAATTTAATCAATTATGCTCGACTTGTCCAGGTTATAAGTCATCCAAAACATGAATTTTAAAGATCATACACATGCATATCCAATACATACAAGAATTCATCAAATAAAACATTAAATTGCACATGCATGCACCTAAAATTCAATAAATAGCAATTTTGAGCAACTCTTGGGAATTTTCATGATTTGATACATAAAATTGACATGCAATACATAGATTATATATCTCAAGGCTCATAATCAAAATTTCTACATGCATTTTAATAAAAACACCTAATAGTTGGAAAGTATTTTTCCACCCACCTTAAAATTGGAAATTGTGAAATAAAAGGATAAATTTCACAATTTTTGGATGAGGCTTCTTAGGTCAGCCCCTAAGTCAAGAAATATCAAAAATTTAAAGTTATAAAAATGAGAGAAAAATTAATGAGAAAAAGAAGGAGATAAGAAAATGAGAAGGACTACACTTTACCTTGTGTAGTAGGTGATTGAGACTAGTTGAAGCTTTAAAATTGGGAATTTTGGTTCAACTCCAAAATCACCTAAGGTCAGCCCCTATTTCTCAAAAATGAAAAAGGGGTGTCAAAATTTGACAAAAATTTAGGAAGAAGAAAAATACACTAGAGTCCATTATCTTACATTATAGTCTAAATCTTCAAAATTTCCTTCAAGTCTTGAAATCTTCTTCAAGGTGATGTCAAGCTCTACTACTACTCTAGTCTTCAAAGTCTTCTAAATGTACCTCCAAAATTAAAATTTGAGCTTAAGTTAAGAGGTGAAAAGAGGTAGCTAGAGGATATCAAGATGAAGTAGAGAACAAAATTGCATACCTTGTGAAGGGGGTGTTCGACTTTTTTTGGAGTATAAGGAGGAAAATCTTGAAATTTTTCTAAGTGTTGAAGAAGAAGTAAGGAGAAAGAGTAGAGAGAGGTAGGGGTTTGGAGGAAGGAGGAGAAATTTGCAAGGCTTGAATGTATTGGTGATAAAATGAAATGAATTTTGGGCACAAAAATGGCCTAATGGACGTCAAGTGAGAGAGAGGGAGAGGAATTTTTGTTCAATTTTTGTGTCTTACATTTTGCCTCTTGCATGGGAGACATTTTGAAGGTCAAAGGTATGGGCATGAGAAGGTTTGAATGGAATGTTGGAAGACTTCCAACATGTTGGCAAAAATAATATTAAAGAAGTAATGTAAGAGATGATGTGTATAATGTTTGAATTAATGGTATAATTATACACAAGATGACTAATATAAGGTGTAGGTGTACAAGAGTTGGATGATATTTTTACTCCAAAAATATCATCATGGCATCCATACTAAGGGTATTATGGTAATTTTTTTTTTTGTCCCAAATTTGATGATAATAGATGAAATATATCAATCCCCAAAATAATTAGTGATTTTCTTGATCACTTATAAGTCTCATGATCACTTAATCTAAATCAAAATCTTAATTCTATAAGGTAAAAGTCTCTAAAATAAATAGTCTCTTAAAATTCTAAGGTGACTAATTGTCACGCCCCAAACGTGACGCGACAACGATCAATCACTTAAACAGAAATAAATCAACAGTCGAAACCAAAGATACAAAACTCAAAGGAAAAAGAGTCTAATGCAGCGGAATTAAAATAACCACGAGTACAAATTACATCTTAAGGTCCTGGGCAAAGATCCGAATACAACCCAAAAGATTATCTTAATTAACTTACGGTCAAACAGAAATAAAATGAAGGAGTCCAACAACAAATAAAAGTAAAAGGAAATGTCTTTCCACAACACCGACAGGATTCAATCAGTTAGGTTCGGTGCCTTCAACGTACTCTTCATCTAAAGGTTAGAAAACGAGGAGGGAATGAGACAAAAATCTCAGTGGATGGGGTGATCGTGTGCAAGTGTGGCGATATAAATAGTTAATGCGAGAAATTTAGTTGTATGAAAACGCGTGAGAGATGATGCATGATTTCACACACAGTCCACAAGCGTCGTGATAAACATATTAAGTAATATACTTATACAATTTGAGAAAACAGTTCATGGTCAAGCAGGCACTATGGTCCAAGTAAACATGAGGATTGCGTACGGATTTGTAACGCCAATCCTATGCAAGACAAGTAGCGGTTGCGTACGGATTTGTAGCGCCAACCTATGCAATACAAGTAGCGGTTGCGTACGGATTTGTAGCGCCAACCTATGCAATACAAGTAGCGGTTGCGTGCAGTTTGTAGCGCCAACCAAGCGGTCCGATTAACTCGGAATCGTGTGGATCGGGCAAGCGATTCCTTCGTTCTTCCTTGTAACTCCCCGAGCAAGATGGTCCAAGACCTGTCACCTTATCGCTCCATAGGCAAAGACAAAATCCACAGTGGAGCTAGCAAGGCTCGGATTTGTCATAATCATGATTATACCTCAAGTACTACGACCCGCTTCCCTTGGACAAACTCCGTCCCTCAGTTGCGGGATTAGGACGATGGGGCCGGAAGAGTGGAATAGCAGCCGAGCTGCCCGATTCCATCCCCGAAGCGTATCCATTCGACCGTGAGCTCGACACACCAAGTTGACTCAGCGGGAAAGTAGACACAAGTTCATGTAGTCAACCAGCAATCGAGTATTATTGATTCGGGAAGCAGTTCATGAAAAGTTTTCGAAAATTTGCGTAAGGTAATTATGGCGTTGGTGGAGTTATTTGGATGAAGATGATTATCGGGAGGATAAGCAATCTTCGATATCTTGAACGATTAGGTGGAACATAAGTCCCATTATAGATTCAAATCGCAAGGCGGGAAGTCGCTGCGATCGGGTATTAATCGGTCAAGCGATCCGATAAGTCAAGGGTTTTTGAGAAATTAAAATATTTTAATTAAATATTGAAGTAAGAGAGTCCAGGGCTGTTTCTTTAAAAGAAAATAATTTGAGTTAGGTCCTTATAAAAATAAAATTTACAATTAGCCCCGTTTTGTCAAAACCAATACTTTTGGGGTTAAAAGTTAAATAAATAAATGTCCCGACCTTGAAAAATTATGAGGTCAGTTCCTAAATTCTCTAAATTGTTCAGAGATTCAGGTTTTTAAAGTTTTGAGGTCGAGTTTTTATAAAATTCTCACATTGGCCCCAAAATTGTTAAAATTGTCATTTCGGGCCCTAAGTTTAAAATAATCGGAACTCACAAACCGGAAGGGCTTCTAATGTGATTCCAGTTGGAAAATGTCACTAAGGTTAGTGGGATATTGGGACAAAAGCAGTTTTAAAACGTCATAAGTATAGGTCCCTCAACTTTTGAAAATCTCATTTTTGTCCCATTTTGAAATAATTGCCTTTAAGGCTTTTAGGGGTCCAATTGTTATGAAATTTGAACCTTGGGTCCAAAATATAATTATGTTATAGGTAAATTAGTATTTCCAGGTACATGGGCTGTATAAGTCCTGGAAATTTCATTTGGGTCCTCAAGTTTAATCTTTTACAATTTGGTCCTCAAGTTTTATAAAATTACTTTCCAAGCTCTAAACACTTGGATTTTTGGAATACACTTAAAATATGTTATTTCCAGTCCCTTAAGAGTTAAAATTTCAAATTTTAAAATTAGGGTCTGGTACAGTTTCGAAAATTGCAAAATAGCCCTTAAACTTCTAGAATTTTACAATCTAGTCCTTGGGCTTTTAAGGGTTGATTTTATTTATCTAAAAACTCTTAAAACTTTATTAAAATATCAAAACATAATTTTTGAACCTGAGTTCAGTCCCAAAAATCGAAAATTACAGAGGGTCCCTTAAGTTTTATTTTTCTTGCAATTAAGTCCACCAACTTTCCATTTTTACATTTAAGTCCAAAAGTTGAAATTTAATCAATTATGCTCGACTTGTCCAGGTTATAAATCATTCAAAACATAGATTTCAAGAGTCATACACATACATATCCTTCTCATACAAAAATTCATCAAGTATAACAATAAAATGTACATGTATGCCCTATTTTTCGATAAACCGCATCTTTGAGCAAAACATGAGAATTTTTCCAACTTGATACAAGAAAATATCATGCAATACATAATATATATCTCAAGTGCTCAAAATCAAAATACTACATGCATTTTTATGTAAAACACCTAGAAGTTGAAATGATTTTTCCACCCACCTTAAAGATCGGTTTGTTGGTGAAAATGGGATAAATCTCTCTCGGTGAAGGAATGACTTAGGTCAGCCCCTAAGTCAAGGAATATCAAAAAAATATAGGAGTTATAAGAATGTGGTTAAAAATTTAGGGAAAAGAAGAAGATAGTGAGAAAATTGGAAATACTACACTTACCTTGTGTAGTGGGTAAAATGTGACTAGTAATGGCTTCCAAGTATAAGGTTTTGGTCACCCTTAATGTCAACCACCAAGGTCAGCCCCTAAAACTCCAAAAATGAAAATGGAGTGTAAAAATTTGGAAAATAGAAAGAGAAGAAGAAAGTGTACTAAAAATTCCATTTCTTACCTTATAGTCCAACTTCTTCACAATTTTTCTTCAAGATGACTAGTCTCTTAACTTCTTCAAAGGTCTTCTAGGTATACCTCAAATTCAAAAATCAAACTTAAATTAGAAGGTGAAAGAGGTGAGTTAGAAGGTATAAGAATAGATTGAAGAAGAAAATTTCTTACCTTGTGTAGTGTATATGGTTCGAATTTTTGAAGAAAATGGGAGATGAATTCTTGAAATTTTGGTTAAGTGTTAGTGAAGAAGATGAAGAATAGGTAGAGAGATGTAGGAGGATTTTTAGAGAGAGGTAAGAGGAATTACAAGACTTAGAAGAAATTTGGTGTTGGTGAAATGAAATGGGAAGAATAAAAATTTTGTTTTGTTTTGATTAAATGATAAGTTAGAGTAATAATTGAGGGAATTGGGGAAGAAAGTAATATTTAGGTATCTTTATTAGGGACAATGGGCCAAAATGCTAAGCTTAGGGAAATTTTTAATTTGGTCTTGTTTGACCAATTGGATGATTGAAATGGTGGGATTAATTTAAGATGTAGGTTTGAATTAATGGTGTATAAATATACAAGAGGAATACACAAGGTGTACATGTACAAGAGTTGAGAGATATTTCTACACCAAAAAAATACACCAATGCCGTCCCCTAAGGGTATTTTGGTAATTCCATATATTTTTTTTTCCCAAAATTGATGATAATAGATGAATAAATATCAATCTCCAAAATAATTAGTGATGTCCTTGATCACTTATAAGTCTCATGATCACTTAATCTAAATCGAATTCTTAATTCTATAAATTATAATCCCTAAAATAAATAGTCTCTTAAAATTCTAAGGTGACTAATAATACACCAATAATAATAATGATGATCAACCAAGTGATCATAAATGCGAATTAAAATTAATAAATGATTATGATCACAAATAGAAATTAAAAGAATTAAATGCAAAATATATTTATCATTAATATTTACCCGTCAAAGCGACGCGGTAGAATTGTCAAATAGTACAAAGACGATACGTGATACAAGTACATGTTCGAATAAAAATCGAGGGCTTCACATTCTCCCCTCCTTAAAAGAATTTGGTCCCAAAATTCTCTTGAATAGTTAAGGTATTGATTCCTCATGTCTTCTTCCTTCTCCCATGTTGCGTCTTCGTCTCGGTTGTGGTTCCGCCATACAACTTTAACCATTGGAATCTCTCTCATTACGCAATCGACGATCTATTTGGTCAATGATTCGATTGGTTCCCGGTGTAAGATAAATTCTCCATTAGAGGAGGAGCATCACGAGTGATAATATGCTCGGGATCCGGTTGGTACTTTTTCAATCTCGATACATGGAATACATCGTGCATTCCGCGCATCTTGTCTTAGGTAGCTTTCAGTCGGTAGGCCAACTTCCCGATCCTCTCGCAAAATCTTGTAAGGTCCAATATATCTCGGACTTAGTTTGCCTCCCTTCTTTGGATTGATCAATCCTTTCCGTGGCAAGAGTCGAGAAATACTTCATCTCCGGCTTCAAATTCCAAGTTCTTTCTCCTCTTGTCCGCGTAACTCTTTTGGCGGTTCGAGTCGTGCGGATTCGTTCCTTGATCAACTTGACCTTCTCCATGGCCTCCGAACTAAGTCGACCTTTGGAATCGATGGTGACTTTCGTTTCTCTTTTGGAGTCCATTGGTCATCAATCTCCCAGTGTAGTGGGGATCTACACTTTCGTCCATACAAGGCTTCGTAGGGTGCCATCCCAATCGTGGCACGATAAGCTGTTATTATAGGCGAACTCGGCCAATGGTAAGTGCGAATCCCAACTTCCTTGAAATCCGATGTGCGAGGCTCGCAACATGTCTTCCAGGGTCCGAATTGTTCGCTCGATGGCCATCGGTTTGCGGATGTCTTTCTTTGTCTTTGAAACTTAGCGAGGTACCCAATTCCTCATGTAAGCATTTCAGAATCGGAGACAAACCTCGGGTCTCTGTCCGACCACAATGTCGATTGGCACTCCATGCAATCGGATGATCTCTCGGATGTAAATTTGCGCAAGTTTTACGCGAAAGTCGTCGGTTTTCTTCATGGGTAAGAAATGTGCGATTTCGTGAGTCGGTCTCGACTACCCATATAGCATCATCGCCTCGTCTGGTCCTTGGTAGATCCGTCACGAAGTCCATCGTTATGTGTTCCCATTTCCACTCGGGAATTCTCAACGGTTGTAATAAACCGGATGGTCGTTGGTGTTCGACTTTTACTCGTTGACAAGTCGAGGCATCTCGCAACGAACTCGCTACCTGGTTCTTCATGTTTGCCCACCGGTAATGTTGTTTCAAGTCCTTATACCTCTTGTTTCTCCCAGGGATGTATAGTGTATTTCGAACGGTGTGCTTTCGAGAGGATTCTATTCCTAAGTTGTTCATCATTCGGTACACAAATTCTATACGAAATCGATGATCCCATCTTCCTGTCACCGAGAATTCGATCTCTCTCCTTTGAGTATCTTCTCTTTTAGTTTTGGAAGTTGCACGTCAATCCCTGTTTTACTTTGATCTCGTTCGGTAGATCGGGTTTAATGAAATATTAGCACATGAAATTCGATCTTGGTTCTTGTCGGATTCCAAGTGTTCAATTCTTCTAATGATCTCCACTCTCGAATCATTAGTCTAGCTAAACTCGCCTTTCTGCTCAGGCGTCGGCTACTACGTTAGCTTTCAGGGATGGTATTGAATATCAAAGTGATAGTCCTCAATTAACTCCACCCATCTCGTGGCCTCAGTTGAGGTCTTTCGAGAGAATAGATATTTCAAGCTCTTGTGATCTGTGAAAATCGTGAAGGTTGCTCGTAGAGATGGTGTTTCCATTTCTTTAACGCGAATCTTTTGTTGCTTTGCCAATTCCAAGTCATGCGTTGGGTAATTGGCCTCATACGGCTTGATCTTCGTGATGCATAAGCTATGACCTTTCCTTTCCCGCATGAGCTTTGCTCCTAGTCCTTCCTTTGATGCATCATTTTGTAGACGACAAAGTTCTTTGTTCCCTTTGTAAGGGCTAAGACTGAGCTGTAGTGAGTCGTTTCTTCACCTTTGGAAACTAGACTCACACTTGTCATTCCACTCAAACTTGACTTACTTCGGGTTAGTCGAGTGAGTGGTCCGCTATCTTGGAGAAATCCTGGATAAATCTTCGATAATATCCAGCTAGTCTAAGAAACTTCGATCTCCATTACGGACTCGGGTTGTTTCCATTCAACCACATGCTGTACCTTCGAAGGATCTACGGCGATCCGGTGCGGATACTATGTGTCCCAAGAATGCGACTTCACTAAGCCAAAATTCGCACTTGCTGAATTTGGCATACAGCTTGTGCTCTCGTAGTGTCTCTAAAACAATTTTCAGATGACGCTCATGCTCCTCTTTAGACTTAGAGTATACGAGTATGTCATCAATGAATATCACTACGAATTGATCCAAATAAGGTTGAAAGACTCGATGCATTAGATCCATAAACAGCTATTGGCTTTGGTGCATTTGTCGGACCGAAAGGCATCACTACAAACTCGTAGTGTCCATATCTAGTCGAAATCTTTGTTTTGAAACGTCCTCTTCACGGATCTTTAACTGATAATATCCCTGTTGTAAATCAAACTTCGAGTACACCGTCGCTCCTTGAAGTTGATCAAACAGTTCGTCTATCCTCGGGAGGGGATATTTAGTGGTAACATCTAGTCGAGATCGTATAATAGTCACATCCTTAATGTATCTTATCCGTGATACCTAAACCACAAGTCAAATTCCTTACTTAAGCTTGTGCGGTACTTGAGAATGAATAACACAAGGGTATTATCATTGATCAATATACTTAGTGATTCCCCTACTATCATTTTCTCAAAGTAATATCATTATGTGTCTAGATCCCATAATATATCACATCCAAATCATATATTTCTCAAGAGATATCCTCATTTTCTTCGAGTCTCACCATATCAGGCATTATAATCTCTAAATCACAGATTTTCTAAATCACCTAGCGTCCAAATAGAGGAATATCTGGATATCTTAACACTATAACAGCCCAAAAGAGTTCAAATATTCATCCAAGATTCAACTTAGGTCACCTAGTAGTGGTACCCAATCAAGCGCAGAGGAACTATCCTGGTCAAACAAAACTAAGGCGGATTAGACGAATGTAAGGAAAAGATAAGGAAGAACAAGAAAGAATGACTAAGGAAGGTCAGTCAAGAGTCAACTAAGTCAAATCAAGTATGACTATGGATTCTCCAAGTATAAATTCTGACTTAACATAAACATCAATAATACGGTTCTATGCCATTATTGAAATCGATTTCACAACTTAATTAGTCAAGTCACGGTACTACCCAACACAATCCGAGGGTCCTATCCTGGGTTAGCTCGGTGTAAGTTTCCATCTTACTAGCCGAGCTCTGATACCATAACTGTCACGCCCCAAACGTGACGCGACAACGATCAATCACTTAAACGAGAAATAAATCAACAAATCGAAACCAAAGATACAAAACTCAAAGGAAAAAGAGTCTAATGCAATGAATTAAAATAACCACGAGTACAAATTACATCTTAAGGTCCGGCAAAAGATCCGAATACAACCCAAAAGATTATCTTAATTAACTTACGGTCAAACAGAAATAAAATGAAGGAGTCCAACAACAAATAAAAGTAAAAGGAAATGTCTTTCCACAACAACGACAGGATTCAATCAGTAGGTTCGGTGCCTTCAACGTACTCTTCATCTAAAGGTTAGAAAACGAGGAGGGAATGAGACAAAAATCTCGGTGGATGGGGTGATCGGGTGCAAGTGTGGCGATATAAATAGTTAATGCGAGAAATTTAGTTGTATGAAAACGCGCGTGAGAGATGATGCATGATTTCACACCACAGTCCACAAGCGTCGTGATAAACATATTAAGTAATATACTTATACAATTTGAGAAAACAGTTCATGGTCAAGGTGCACTATGGTCCAAGTAAACATGAGGATTGCGTCACGGATTTGTAACGCCAATCCTATGCAAGACAAGTAGCGGTTGCGTCACGGTTTGTAGCGCCAACCTATGCAATACAATTAGCGGTTGCGTCACAGGATTTGTAGCGCAACCTATGCAATACAAGTAAGCGGTTGCGTACGGATTTGTAGCGCCAACCAAACGGGTCCGATTAACTCCGGAATCGTGTGGATCAGACAGCGATTCCTTCGTTCTTCCTTGTAACTCCCCGAGCAAGATGGTCCAAGACCTGTCACCTTATCGCTCCATAGGCAAAGACAAAATCCACGGTGGAGCTAGCAAGGCTCGGATTTGTCATAATCATGATTATACCTCAAGTACTACGACCCGCTTCCCTTGGACAAACTCCGTCCCTCAGTTGCGGGATTAGGACGATGGGGTCGGAAGAGTGGAATAGCAGCCGAGCTGCCCGATTCCATCCCCGACGTATCCATTCCGACTGTGAGCTCGACACACCAAGTTGACTCAGACAGGAAAGTAAATACAAGTTCAGGTAGTCAACCAGGCAGTCGAGTATTATTGATTGGGAAGAGTTCATGAAAAGTTTTCGAAAATTTGCGTAAGGTAATTATGGCGTTGGTGGAGTTATTTGGATGAAGATGATTATCGGGAGGATAAGCAATCTTCGATATCTTGAACGATTAGGTGGAACATAAGTCCCATTATAGATTCAAATCGCAAGGCGAGGAAGTCGCTGCGATCGGGTATTGTCGGTCAAGCGATCCGATAAGTCAAGGGGTTTTTGAGAAATTAAAATATTTTAATTAAATATTGAAGTAAGAGAGTCCAGGGCTGTTTCTTTAAAAGAAAATAATTTGAGTTAGGTCCTTATAAAAATAAAATTTACAATTAGCCCGTTTTGTCAAAACCAATACTTTTGGGGTTAAAAGTTAAATAAATAAATATCCCGACCTTGAAAAATTATGAGGTCAGTTCCTAAATTATCTAAATTGTTCAGAGATTCAGGTTTTTAAAGTTTTGAGGTCGAGTTTTTATAAAATTCTCACATTGGCCCCAAAATTGTTAAAATTGTCATTTCGGGCCCTAAGTTTAAAATAATCGGAACTCACAAACCGGAAGGGCTTCTAATGTGATTCCAGTTGGAAAATGTCACTAAGGTTAGTGGGATATTGGGACAAAAGCAGTTTTAAAACGTCATAAGTATAGGTCCCTCAACTTTTGAAAATCTCATTTTTGTCCCATTTTGAAATAATTGCCTTTAAGGCTTTTAGGGGTCCAATTGTTATGAAATTTGAACCTTGGGTCCAAAATATAATTATGTTATAGGTAAATTAGTATTTCCAGGTACATGGGCTGTATAAGTCCTGGAAATTTCATTTGGGTCCTCAAGTTTAATCTTTTACAATTTGGTCCCTCAAGTTTTATAAAATTACTTTCCAAGCTCTAAACACTTGGATTTTTGGAATACACTTAAAATATGTTATTTCCAGTCCCTTAAGAGTTAAAATTTCAAATTTTAAAATTAGGGTCTGGTACAGTTTCGAAAATTGCAAAATAGCCCTTAAACTTCTAGAATTTTACAATCTAGTCCTTGGGCTTTTAAGGGTTGATTTTATTTATCTAAAAACTCTTAAAACTTTATTAAAATATCAAAACATAATTTTTGAACCTGAGTTCAGTCCCAAAAATCGAAAATTACAGAGGGGTCCCTTAAGTTTTATTTTTCTTGCAATTAAGTCCACCAACTTTCCATTTTTACATTTAAGTCCAAAAGTTGAAATTTATTCAATTATGCTCGACTTGTCCAGGTTATAAATCATTCAAAACATAGATTTCAAGAGTAATACACATACATATCCTTCTCATACAAAATTTCATCAAGTATAACAATAAAATGTACATGTATGCCCTATTTTTCGATAAACCGCATCTTTGAGCAAAACATGAGAATTTTTCCAACTTGATACAAGAAAATATCATGCAATACATAATATATATCTCAAGTGCTCAAAATCAAAATACTACATGCATTTTTATGTAAAACACCTAGAAGTTGAAATGATTTTTCCACCCACCTTAAAGATCGGTTTGTTGGTGAAAATGGGATAAATCTCTCTCGGTGAAGGAATGACTTAGGTCAGCCCCTAAGTCAAGGAATATTAAAAAAAATATAGGAGTTATAAGAATGTGGTTAAAAATTTAGGGAAAAGAAGAAGATAGTGAGAAAATTGGAAATACTACACTTACTTGTGTAGTGGGTAAAATGTGACTAGTAATGGCTTCCAAGTATAAGGTTTTGGTCACCCTTAATGTCAACCACCAAGGTCAGCCCCTAAAACTCCAAAAATGAAAATGGAGTGTAAAAATTTGGAAAATAGAAAGAGAAGAAGAAAGTGTACTAAAAATTCCATTTCTTACCTTATAGTCCAACTTCTTCACAATTTTTCTTCAAGATGACTAGTCTCTTAACTTCTTCAAAGGTCTTCTAGGTATACCTCAAATTCAAAAATCAAACTTAAATTAGAAGGTGAAAGAGGTGAGTTAGAAGGTATAAGAATAGATTGAAGAAGAAAATTTCTTACCTTGTGTAGTGTATATGGTTCGAATTTTTGAAGAAAATGGGAGATGAATTCTTGAAGTTTTGGTTAAGTGTTAGTGAAGAAGATGAAGAATAGGTAGAGAGATGTAGGAGGATTTTTAGAGAGAGGTAAGAGGAATTACAAGACTTAGAAGAAATTTGGTGTTGGTGAAATGAAATGGGAAGAATAAAAATTTTGTTTTGTTTTGATTAAATGATAAGTTAGAGTAATAATTGAGGGAATTGGGGAAGAAAGTAATATTTAGGTATCTTTATTAGGGACAATGGGCCAAAATGCTAAGCTTAGGGAAATTTTTAATTTGGTCTTGTTTGACCAATTGGATGATTGAAATGGTGGGATTAATTTAAGATGTAGGTTTGAATTAATGGTGTATAAATATACAAGAGGAATACACAAGGTGTACATGTACAAGAGTTGAGAGATATTTCTACACCAAAAAAATACACCAATGCCGTCCCCTAAGGGTATTTTGGTAATTCCATATATTTTTGTTTTTTCCCAAAATTGATGATAATAGATGAATAAATATCAATCTCCAAAATAATTAGTGATGTCCTTGATCACTTATAAGTCTCATGATCACTTAATCTAAATCGAATTCTTAATTCTATAAATTATAATCCCTAAAATAAATAGTCTCTTAAAATTATAAGGTGACTAATAATACACCAATAATAATAATGATGATCAACCAAGTGATCATAAATGCGAATTAAAATTAATAAATGATTATGATCACAAATAGAAATTAAAAGAATTAAATGCAAAATATATTTATCATTAATATTTACCCGTCAAAGCGACGCGGTAGAATTGTCAAATAGTACAAAGACGATACGTGATACAAGTACATGTTCGAATAAAAATCGAGGGCTTCACACTAATACATACAAAAATAGTAATAATGATCAATCAAGTGATCATAAATGAGAAATAGAATTAATAAAGATCATGATCACAAGTAATTAAATAAAATGAAATAAAATACAAAATATATATATTATTAATAATTACCCGTCAAAGTGACGCGGTAAAATAGTCGATCAAATACATAGGCGACAATAAGAATCAAATATAAGCTCGGAAAAATCGGGGCTTCACAATAATTAATTGTACATCATCGTGAGTAAATCACAATTGAATGAAAAGCGAACAATCGTAAAAATCAAATCCCATAAAAATCTCTCGGGATTGAATGGTGTACAATTAGTTATACAATGATGCATTTTCGTTAGATATAAAATGGTATACTGATCGATTTATTAAATGGTGTCTGATTCAAATTTATTAAAATGGTGCATAATTGATTATGGAAATGTGATATTAATCAACCCATTGATTTTAGGGCGTGATACATGTCATTTTGCTAGTTACTATTATGTCCTTTTCACCTATTAATTAATTGATAAATCGATTATTTTTAATAGCAAACGGACCATTGAATAAAAGGTGTGGATGGATTGGATTAATCCACACCGCCACACCAGTAAGCCCCGTCACATTTGATCCTAACCCTATATATATATATATATATATATATATATATATATATATAAATATGTAGGATTTGGTTCAAATTGGACAACCCCTTATATGAGACAAGTGGATATTTATTTTAGTCGTTGGATTGATTTTTGGATGATTCAGATTCATCCCATTATTTTAGGCAAGTTGTTATTAGATTTAAATGGAAAATATCGAAAGTCTATTTTTTATATATTTTGATTTTTCTAGTAATGATATTTTTGTCATTTGACTGGGTGTACAAGGTAAGTTATTATTTACCTTTTTTAATTGACGCTATTTTTGGGGGAGTTCAAACAACACGATTGTTTTCTGATAGAATTCAAGTTCACGTCTGTTTTCCTTCTCTCCCTATTCTCTCTCGAATTTTTCTCTCTCTTTGCATATTCTCTCTATATTCAAACAAGACGTCTCCATACTCCCCACCGCGTGGTTGTCCTCCAAGTTGCAGGAGTTCTTCATTTTCACAGATTTCTTTGTGGGTTAGAGACTAGCGAACAGTTGTAGGTAAGTTTTCGCACAATTTTTGTATTTTATTGATATATAATTGAAACCCGAGTACTAGGAAAAAAATTAGAATTTGTTTTTTGTAGATTCTAGGTTTTGTCTTACGATTTTTGGGTATTTTTCGAGTTGTGGTAGTTATGTTTGATTTTTGTGGAGGTTTTCGACTTTAAATGTTTTCTTGATTTGGTAAACTCGAAAATATTTGGATTGTGTTTTTGGTTTTTTGTGGTGGTTTTGAGTTCTATCACTCCTGATTTCTTAATTGGGGTCATTTTTTTTTTGGGTTTTTGTGGAGGTTTTGAGTTCTATTACTCCTCGATTTCTTGATTGGGTTTATGGGCGAATGTTTGAATAATTACAATTTTTGGGTGGTTGTGTGATCTTGTTGTATTGAGAAGGGTTGTTGCTAGAAATTGTTGTAGTGTGGATCCCTTAACATTGATGAGAAGAATTTCAATGTTTTTGTCTTTGTTGATATCTAGTGCAAGAGGGTTTTGCTCTCTATTTTTTAGCTCTCACTTTTCCACTTTTTTGGGAAAAAAGATGATTTCAAACTTTTCAATTTTTGGGTAATTGGATGCATTTTGTGAATATTGTTTAGGTGTTTAAGTGCTTCTCAACCTGGTTCTTCATTAAATTCTGAGATATTTTAGGGAAGAAAGTTGTTTCGGCTTTTTTTGGGGAATGCTATTGTGTATCTTTAGAACACTTTTGATGTTTTAAGCTTGTCAATTATCTCGTGTATTTTTAAAATTGGTTGTTTAATGATTTTATATTTCCGGAAATATAATTATGTTGTATAAAGAGCTCTTTATATTTCTCGGGAATATAATTATGTTGTATGTTTAGTTTAGTTTTAGTGCTTATTTAATACGTTTTGTTGTATTTTGCAATATTTTTTGTGTATGTCTTCAACATAGCTTAATTTCCATGGTAGTTATATAATAAAATTTTAGTGTATTTGTCATCGCAGTTTGTGTAGTATTAGAATAAATTTATTGTATCTTGTCATTGCATTTGTTGTATTGGAATGAGAATATTTTTTTGTATTGTTAATTGCGATTTGCTAATTTGTTAAATGTTCGCCAAAAATATTTGGATCATACAACCGCAAGTGTCTGAGTGTAGTTTATAGAATAATAGCAAGCAAGGTCGTATTCCTCGGGGATTGATATTTGAAACACTTAGGCTATAATAACATCGCATTCCAATTTTATTAAAGCGACTGAATATCAAGTTTATATTAAAAATCGAAAATAAAAGCAAAATAAATAAATTTGCGAACCCCACAAATATTTTCAACAACTACAGGAGCAACCTTAGGCACATTCAACATGTTTCTTCAATATTAAACGCAATTAAAGTTTTAAAAACCAATTCATGCAGTTCTATGGGTTCAACTCCTAAAATAGTTTATTCCCCCTTACGGGTGGCGCATAAACAGTAGATTAATAATAATTGAGGTCTCTCAATCCATCACAACTTTTATTAACTTCCTCCCCACAAACAGAAGTAGTCTCCCGGTACATTACCCTGTTTATGTCTGAATTCAATTTTCGTCTCGTTATAACTCACCTCCCGGATTATAGACTAACAAGTATGACATGCAAATTATTGGCCAAATAAAAAGCAATTAAGAATAAGCACTTGAATTCATAAAATAGAAAGCATGAATTAATTAAGAAAACAAATAATCATATTTAATATAAATCCACAGTTTCGATTATGCCCCTAAGATCCGAAAGATATGTCAAACATTGATTACAAACTCATAGACAAATTCAAATCAATATTATGACATCGTTTAAGCACAGACAATAGATCTTAGACATAGAAAGAAAATCCCATTCTTGTCAGGATGGATTCTCCTTCCAAGTCTTTGAAGCTCTTGTGCTCCGTAGATGCAAAAGGCCTTGTGGTGTTCTTCACGACCTAGCCTTCCTCTCTCGAAGATCTTCGATTCTTGTGTTCTGTGTAATTTGATGTGTTTTCTCTCGTATGAAGTGATATTGGATGATGTATGATGATGCAAATTCATTCGACCTTGGTCCCCTTTATATAGGTGCTTGGAGAGCTCACTTGTAGAGTTGAAACAAGAAAGAACTCCAAGAAAACCTCTTCTCGCGCAGTCCCACATGGCCCCGGTTGTGTGGCACCACACTGGCCGTGTGCATTTTTGTCTTTTCCCATACGGTTGTGTGGTTTCACACGGCCCCGACTGTGTGGGCCTGGTTTCGTCCCCCTGTTTTCCCCACTTCACGGTTGTGTGACACCACATGGTCCGGCCGTGTGACATATTGTTTGTCCATGTTATCGTATGAACTGCTCCTGGGGTCTCATGAAGGTTGTAGCCCTTTCTCTTAACTTTCCATAACCACTTGAATCACCAATAACAATTTTGTAGAGAAAGTTATGGCCAAAATACTAAACTCGCCGGTGTTGGAAAGCTGTTAGCGCATTTGGACATTTTTAAGGAAATTCCCTTTTGTTCGACCGTCCATGCTTCTCTCCATCACATATTTGCTCGTCGTACCTTAGCTCTTGACCTATACTTTGGAACGTGATATCTCTTTTTATCCAATTTAGTTGTATTTCGTAAGGAGTTACAAGAATACGCAGATCACGCCCAACAAAGGAAACCAATCAAAACACATCGAATATGTGTGCAAATGCATCAAATATGTATCATTTTAAACCCTTAAATGCACGTATATTTTACACTCATCAAAATCCCCCAAACTTAAAGCATTGCTCATCCTCGAGCAAATTAAGAAAAAATGATATCAAGGGATAAAAAGAACACACAAGAACACTATGAACATTCAATCTCATTTGACTCCATACTTAAGTAAATCATGCAATTCATAATCAAGAAGTCATCATTCATAAACTCGCCATAATCAATACTCTCTTGGGTACTTGACATCACGACTCACAAGTAGATAGTATATTACTCGACTCTCAGAAGTGTATGGATAGTGTTTACGCTCAAATTCAATTCAGTGAAAGTAGAACTACCTTATGCTTGCAAATCGGCTAACATCTCGACCACTTTTGTGTGCACAATCTAAGAATCAAAAAGGACTTTTCATTTGGTTGTAATGTAGGCTCTTTGGTAAGGGTAGAGAAAATTTGGATTGAGTGACTTGACTTGAGCAAATAGAATTTAAGCGCACAGACTTGCAATTCACCAACCCAATTTCAGCATAATACTCATTTTTTCAAGATATGTTTCGTTTTCAAATCAACTCCACCCTTGTTTCTCCTTTTTCATTCTTAGGACATTTTGCCTATTTTCTTTTTTACTAGCCTCAAGCTCTCTTTTTTTTTTCCACGATGTTCATAATTTTTCTTTCTTTTGCTCTATTCTCTCTATGTATTTTTGAGAGATTTTCTTTTTTCGAGCTTCTTTCTTCTTTCATTTACCCGAATCGCTCATCCCGCTTTCTTTTGCAAACTTTTCTTTTTTTCGTAAATTTTCACATCTCCCCAGACTTATTCATTTTCTATAAGCTCAAGAAAATTTGGGGACCAAATCATGTTTTCAATTTTTTAAAATCAATGTGGCTAACAATAAAAGTTTTGGCTCAAAACTTGGCTAACTAGGGAATCATGAGTTCATAGGTAGGCAGGGGGGGTGGTCACGGTTCCGAATCGCGATTCCGATTCCAAAACTATTGGTTCCGGTTCCAAAATCGTCGTTTTCAATTCCTCATTTTGGAGGAACAGAACCAAACTGTTGCCTTATGGTTTCGGGTTCCAAAACAGAACCGACGGTTTCGGTCCGGTTCTAAACCCGATTCCTCCACGGTTTACATTCCGGTTTTAACGAGAACCATTTGTTTATCTTTTGATAGTTTTTTTATTTTTTAAAATGGTTTATCAATTTCGATTAAAAAAAAAGGTAAGAAAGAAAAAGACTCGCACTTAATATTCAATTAGAATTTATACTTAATATTAATAATAATATTAAACTATTTATATATACTATTAGAATTTATAGTGTAAAGAATCAAAGTTCGCATAATTCGCTTACAACATTTGGTCTAAAATGTGTCTATGTAGTTATGAATATAAAATATCATAGTAAAAATTTAACATTTCTTCTAGCATATGTTTACCAAATAAAAATTGTTGGTTTTAACCTTAAAAAAATGGTTCCATCACGGTTTCACCGACGGTTCTAATCGATCGTTAAAGCGGGTTCTACGGTTTTAAAACCAAGGAACCAGAACCGATATCGGTCTACACGGTTTGATTCTGGTTTTGGAACTGTTGACCACGGTTACGATTTAGGAATCGTTGACTACGATTCGATTCCGGTTCGATTTGAAACTCGATTTCGATTCCATTTGGCCACCCCTAGGTAGGCTTTTTAGGCTAAGTAGGCTAAACAAAGATGGCCTTAAATCATTTTCAAAAATTGCACACACACATGGCTTCAATGAAGATGCGAGCAAGTTCTAGAGTTCTATTAATCATGAATGACACACTCAAGAATAAAAATAAGTCTACATAATATAAAGCGAGTTTAAGGCACAAAAGCTCACAAGCTTATTTTTCGCAACATGCTCAAATACTCAATTTTCTCAACTAATGCTAAGCAAAATAAATGACATCTTCCCAACAATTCATCACATTACTCCCTGAAGTATGTTATCCCATTTCATAAGATGTTCATAGTAAAATCATACGGAAGTGGGCATATTCGAAAATCTTGATTAAAAATTACACACAAAAGCAATTAAATATGCTAAAGCGATAAACGTGCTAAAAATAAAAAAACTAAAAATCAAAAATAATAAATAAATCAAAAAACATTATGCAAATTTTTATATGCTCTACATGCAATCCTAAATGCAATGTAACATGCAAGAAAGTACTAAACTACACATTCTTGACAACCCCCAAACTTAAAATATGATTCGTTCCGAACATATGAGGAAATTATCAAAAGAAAAGAGGAATGCGGATTAAGTACTTACATGGATAGTTCAAATCAAACTATCGACGGCCACACGACTCGTATGACACCACCACACGGGCGGGCCGTGCGGGCTGGCGTCCGCTATATGTCCTATCGTAGCCCACATGGGGTGCGGTGGCCACACGGCCTGGCCGTGTGGCGCTCGGGCGCTCGTCCTCTCGCACGGTGCAGTCAGTGTGGCCTCACACGGCCGTGTGAGATCATTTTTGTATTTTTTTATTTTCTATTTTTTTATTTTTTTACCCCCGGGGTTTGTCGCGACGTTTCTTGGGTTGCCTCCCACAAAGCGCAAGTTTTTCGTCTTTCCGCAAGATTTAGATTTCTAGCATCACTTTCGTTGAACCGTGTCGGTTGAAATCTTTGAGCCCTCATATTCTGTACCATCCATCGACGAATGGCATTGCACTATTTTCTCGGATTAAGTATTGCACGGGAATTTGCCCTTTTGATGTTGGCCTCCCACTGCAGTTGCGATTTGGGCTTCTTGTATCTCCAACGATTCCAGTCTCGCATTCAACAAAAATGATGTTAGAAACGAAGAAGAGAAAAAAATTAAAAAAATCGAAAAAAATAAGAAAAATATTTACAAAAATATGCTTCAATTAAGATTGAACTACTTATTACAATATCTAAGTAGAATTTAATCAATCCCCAAAGAATGGCGCTCAAAACTTGTTCGCCAAAAATATTTGGATCATACAACCGCAAGTGTACATTGTAGTTCATAGAATAATGGCAAGCAAGGTTGCATTCTTCAGGATTGATATGTGAAACACTTAGGCTATAATAACATCGCATTCCAATTTTACTGAAGCGACCGAATATCAAGTTTATATTAAAAATCGAAAATAAAAGCAAAATAAATAAATTTGCAAACCCCACAAGTGTTTTCAACAACTACAGGAGCAACCTTAGGCACATAATCTTAACATTTTTCTTCAATATTAAATGCAATTAAAGTTTTAAAAACCAATTCATGCAATTCTATGGGTTCAACTCCTAAAATAGTTTTCCCCCTTCCGGGTGGTGTATAAACAGTAGATTAATAAAAATTGAGGTCTCCGATCCATCACAACTATTATTAACTCCCAAAAGATCTTTGAATTGAAATACTCCCCACAAACAGAGTAGTCTCCGATATATTACCCTGTTTATGTCAATTCGATTTTCATCTCGTTAGAACTCACCTCCGGATTATGGACTAACAAGTATGACATGCAAATTATTGGCCAAATAAAAAGCAATTAAGATAAGCACTCGAATTCATAAAATAGAAAGCATGAATTAATTAAAAAATAAATAATCATATTTAATATGAATCCACGTTTTGATTATGCCCCTAAGATCCGAAAGATATGTCAAACATTGATTACAAACTCATAGACAAATTGAATCAATATTATGACATCATTTAAGCAAGACAAGAGATCTTAGACATAGAAAGAAAACCCCTTCTTGTCGGGATGGATTCTCCTTCCAAGCCTTCAAGCTCTTGTGCTCTCGTAAATTAGAAAGGCCTTGTGGTGTTCTTCGCGGCCTGGCCTTCCTCTCTCGGAAGATCTTCGATTCTTGCGTTCTGTGTAATTTGATGTGTTTTCTCGTATGAAGTGATATTGGATGATGTATGATGATGCAAATTCATTCGTCTTTGGTCCCCTTTATATAGGTACTTGGAGAGGTCACTTGTAGAGTTGGAAAAGGAAAAGAACTCCAAAAATGCGTCAGAGTCCCACACGGCCTGGCCGTGAGGATTTTTGCCCTTTCCCACGCGGTTGTGTGGTTTCATACGGTTGACGACCGTGCGGGCCTGGTTCCGTCCCCTATTTTTCCCACTTCACACGGTTGTGTCATCTCACACCAACATTTTCACATGGCCGTGTGACACCAAACGGTCCGACCGTGTGATATGTTTTTGTCCATGTAATTGTCCGAATTTGCTCTCAAGTCTTCATGAACGTTGTATCCCTTTCTCTCTTAGCTTTCCATAACCACTTGAATCACCTCTATAGCAATTTTGTAGAGAATGTTAGGCCAAAATACTAAACCTTGCCAGTGTTTGAAATTGTTAGCGCATTTGGATATTTTTGAAGGAAATTCCTTTTGTTCAATCGTCCATACTTCTCTCCGTCACATATTTGCTCATACCTTAGCTCTTGACCTCTACTTTGGAACGTGATATCTCTTTTTATCCAATTTAGCTCCATTTCTGTAAGTTATAAGAATACGCAGATCACGCAGCGAAACCAACCAACACACACCGAATATGCGTGCAAATGGATCAAATATATATCATTTTAAACCTTTAAATGCACGTATATTTTACACTCATCATTGAAGATGGCCAAAGGACAACCAAAAAGGCAACTTAATATTGGTGGTACGAGTAGTGTGGCGGGGGATGCCAATGTCCAGCCTAAGAAAAGGAGAAGGGGCAGTCGTGTTGTTAAGAATAGTGTGAAGGATTCTTTTCCCATGTTGATTACTAGGACTATGCCCAGAATTTTGGTTGAAGCTATTGTGTCTTTTACGGACAATCAAAAAGATGGTGTTGTTGAGATGGGGTTCGAGAGTTTATTATTGTTGAGAATTTCGGAGTTTCCTGGGCATCTCACTCTTGGCCGACCGAGAATTTCAATCCTATGAGTAGTGAATTGATTTTGGCAAACGGAGGTATCTTCACATCGAGAATTTCAATCCTATGAGTAGTGAATTGATTTTGAAACCTTACTATTTTTGAAACTCTCTCGGTTGCATACTATATATTGGACATGAATGTCCTAGTTTACGAACCTTCATGTTGTACTTGTTCGAATGTCGAATCCACTATAGGAGCCATATTCCTATAGAATTGCACGCCTTTTCTAATGATTCAAATTCCATTCCGATGCGCGGTATTTTTTCTTGTTCAACTATCGGAATCTAGTATTTTGTTAAACCAGAAATCTCTAGTCTTTCTTTGTTGTAACTGCGTTATATCATAAAGAAATGATTAATTAGAATACCAAAGCGGAATACGTAATTTTGTAGTGAAGTTTAGTATACCAAATTATATATGCATACACAACATCATAGCTAAATATACAAGACAATAAATTTAAATGTTTGATATATATACATATACGAGTTGAATGACATTATATGTACATTAAAATACAACTAAATATGCAATTTTTTCCTTATAACATTTGTTCAAAGTATCATGGAAGGTGATCTATGTTTTTATATGCAAACAGTTTAATAATATTATACATACAATACATCGTAGCTAAATAAACATTGCATTATATTATTTATACAATACCACGCCCTTAAATATGCAATAATTTCTTTTTTAAAAAAATTACGCAGTAAATTTGTTACTCGGTTGTGTTTGAGAATTAACATCGAAGCATTAACGGAGCAAACTATTTTGGTAGTATCAAGGGGCGTGTGCTAGGTTTTAGAAAATGACTAAATAATGCTATACATACACTACAAGATAGCTAAATATACAATACACTAAATTTAAATATTTTATATATGTATATATACAATAAAATGACATTATATGTATATTAAAATATAACTAAACATGCGGTTTTACGCTAATAACGTTTGTTCAAAGTATCATGGAAGGTGTTCTAGGTTTTTACATGCAAACAGTTAAATAATACTATCTATACAATACATTATAACTTTAAACAAACGTTATTAGCAGTAAAACCGCATGTTTAGTTATATTTTAATGTAAACAATTAAACATAGATTTTATATTATTTATATAATACCATTTTCTTAAATACACAAGTAATTTATTACAAATGCGTGTTCGTAGAATTAACATCGAAGCATGAATGGATAGTATTATTTTCTAACGAGAATTGCCAATAAAATATAAAAACATAAACGGATTATAGGGATACATATATTCACCTTCTTTGTAGATTGAAATCTTTGGTATTATCTTCCATGGTGATGCTTGTTATGTTTTTGATATTTTTTTTTCGGCACCAACTTTGTATGATCTTCATTTTTCGCTCACTGTAAATCTCTTTCTTTTCGGATGTTATCGTCTATGGGAGGCTCTTCTTAACGAGATTGTTGTTTTTTGGGCTCTATTGGGTTTTGATTGCTATTAGTTTGGAAAAAAATTTGTTGCCAATATTTAGTGTATATCACATCCTATAATCAAGGGACGTATGATTCATGGGTGATCTTTTATTTAAATAGTCAATTATACCCCTACTAATTATGATTAATGATTATTAATTTAAATTTCAGCCATTAAACTTGGACTCTCAATTGAAATGTATCAATAGTTTGGATGGATTCCCCTTTGTCTCATATGAGGGGGTGTCCCATTTGAACTATCCCATATATATATATATATATATATATATATATATATATATATATATATATATATATATAACGTGGTACGTTATAACCTGGCACATTATATATTTGGTATTATATCATGGCATATAACGTGACACGTTATACGTGGCATATTGTTACACGTTATAATACGGTATGTTATACCTATTTATATATATATATAAATATATATATATATCTATTACGTGTTAACATGAAATCTTTCACCATTTCTACTTTAAACTTTTGGTATTAAAAATTTTCACTTTGTACAAATATTTCATCTTGTAGCATTTTGTGTAAAAGATAGAGGAGTAGAGAGATAACAAAATAAAGAGAAGGTATTTTAGTCACATAAAGAATACCTACCTATTTTTTTTTTGCATTCAAGAGTCAATGATATTTGGGTAAAAGAACTACAAAAGTGGGTGGAAAATATAATTTTTTATCTATATGTTAGAAAAGCTTTTATCCTATTCAAAGTGGTTACTTTCAACTATTTGCTCTTAGGTTTTAAGCTTAATAATTTAATTGTTAATACAATCATATGTTTGTCAATATTTCATTACTGTTCACATAAAGACTTTAATTTTTTATAATCGTTAATATCAGTTCGTATTTTTCGCTTTTGAATTCAACAAGTTGCTTAATAACTTATGTTATTATTCATATATTTGAAACACATGCATTACTATTAGTGTTAAAGCTTTACTTTGTCAAATTTTGCAACATTAGTCTTTTAATAAAAACTAGCCTTTTGCCCGTGCGATACACGAGTGTGTATATATGAGGTGTCCGTTTTGAATCGTGATATGTGCATTTTTCTAATAGTTACGAATTATATGTCATGCATTGTAATGAATTAATATAGAATCAAACAAGAGCCATGTTTAATGTTTTTTATTGATAAAGTCAAAAACGAAAAAATATCATACCTCAAAATTATAAATAAAAAAAATACATTAAGTCTAGGGTGGCCACGGTTCTGGAACCGTCGGTTCCGGTTTCTCATTTTGGAGGAACCGGAACCGGAACCATTTCCTTACGGTTTCGGTTCCAAAACCGGAACCGATGGTTCTAGTCCGGTTCTAGACCCGGCTCCTCCACGGTTTCGGTTCCAGTTTTAACTGGAACCGTTTGTTTATCTTTTGATAATTTTTTGATTTTTTTAAAATAGTTTATCAATTGCAATTAAAAAAAAGGAAACAAAGAAAAAGATTCGCGCTTAATATTCAATTAGAATTTATACTCAGTATTAATAATAATATTAAACTATTTATATATACTATTAGAATTTAGAGTATAAAGAATCAAAGTTCGTATAATTCGCTTACAATATTTGGTCTAAAATGTGTCTATGTAGTTACGAATATAAAACATCATAGTAAACATTTAACATTTCTTCTAGCATATGTTTACCAAATAAAAATTGTTGGTTTTAACCTTAAAAAAATGGTTCCATCACGGTTCTACCGGCGGTTCTAATTGACGGTTAAAACCGCCGGTTCTATGGTTTTTGAAACCAAGGAATCGAACCGATGGTCTACACGGTTCGATTCCGGTTTAGGAATCGTTGACTATGGTTTAGGTTCGGTTTTGAAACCCGATTTTGGCTCCATTTGATCACCCCTAATTAAGTCTATGTATTTGTGTTCGATCTTTGAAAACGATTTTTCATAAACCGCACAGTGCACCTTAATGATCCATTTCTTTTTAGTCATGTTTATATTCCCAATAAGTGTGAAAGTATGTGTCATACTTTTTTAAAGGTTGTAGTAGTATTCGAATGCAAAATTATTTTCCAAAGTAGTTCGTATGTGTAGGAGAACTAAGTATGTTAATTAAGAAAATATGAGGCAATAAAACATAGTTTTGACAATATTATTGATATTATTATATTTATTTTTTGGAGATATTTTTACTTTTGCAGATTGTATCATGTATTTTATTTATTCACGTTGTCAAGTCAATTTTTAAATTTTAAAAATTTTATTATGGGGATTTGTATTGTATTATTTGGAATTCTTAATTATTATGTTCTATTCGGGATCTCATATTTGGTATTTTCAAACTGTGGGATGAACAAACTGTATTTTAATAAAAAAAAAAATATTGATTGCAATAAGTTTAGAATATCAATAAATTGTTAAATATTAAATTATGGTTCATATATGCCGAAAAGCTTATCAATTATAAAAAAAATAAGTATTCATATCACTTTTTTTATATAGTGACCTTCTTTATTTTTAGAGTAATAGGATCTCGTGAGACAGCCTCTTACCGTGAGACCGTAGGAATTAATCACAACCGCTCTCATTAAATAATTGATGGCTGAGATGAGAATGAATAAAATTAGATTAAATATTTAATTTAATCACAAAAAGGGTAACACTGTAAAATCACAATAAAATGTAACCTTCTTACCATTAAATACGGACAGATAAAAATGGAAATAAAATCAAATAATATCAGTTATGTTCCATATATATATATATATATATATATATCAATCCCACAAAAATTGACATCATAATCAAATATCTCTCTCATAAATCCACAATTAACGCAGAACATAATTATTATGACTTTAGTGCATATTTTGAATGACTATACTCCACAGTTAATTGTTGTTTAATGCATACATGTTTATAATATACTACATATTCATACTTTATTTGGTGCATAGATAGTAATGAGATGATATTAAGTTAAATAGTTTTTTTATGCATATATAGTTATGAGACAACACATAGTTAGTCGTTATTTGATGCATATATAATTATGAGACAATTCGTAGTTAGTTATCGTTTGATGCATAATTATTTGTTATTTGATGCATATATAAGTGTAACACAATGCATAGTTAATTATTGAATGATGTTCGATATAATTGCATACTTGGTTTGAATAAACCGCATATTTAGAATACATATATTCCTTATATTGTAGGAAACTTATTGCATAATTATGTTCATTTTTGTGCATATATAAAGGGAACGTATTGCATATTTAGAATCAATATGATGCATATGTAACATAAACTGAATAGCAGGAGATTTCATATCGATATCCAATCCCTTAAATCAATGCGATTGATCACGCTTCTTAAAAAATTGTCAAATAGTGAAAGTTATAAAATATCCTTAATGAAGAAAAATTAATAATGAAATAATTAAAAATTCGAAATAATCTCATCCATTGGTTTTGACAAATAAATGCTTAGGATTCAATGTCTTACACAGAGACCCCCGCCTCATTTGATCCAATCCCATTTTTTAGAAATAAAAATACAAAATTAATTATTAATTAGGAAAGTATGGATTATCTAAAAATCCGATTTAATGAAACTAAGAAATTATATTTTTTAAATTAAGAAAGTATAAAAGTTGTTGTCAGATTAATTTTACATTAATAATTAGAACCTACTAAATTATGTTGGGTGAAAACCCGATTTATTGAAAATAAAAAATTGCAATAGTCAAAATAATGAATATACAAATTGTTCAATAGTACGAATGCATAATTCTTAAAACCCACTATAAAATAAAATTTTGAGCAAATATTTTTGTTATATTCATTTTTTATTTTATATATGCAATATAGATGTCAAATGAATATTGTAAAAAGATGATTAATTTGATATATTATATGTAAAAAGAAAAATAAAAAGACAAATATAATAATTAATACATAATACACGCATATTTGGAAAATCAATTAATGTAGTACACAAATTTGAAAACCATAAAATTACAAATATTTTTTACCTTTTCTTTTTCTAGACTTTTATTACATTTTATAGGAACAAAAATGGGCGTGAAAATTTTATGGTTACTATTTTGAGAATAGTCTCTTTTTATATATATAGATTTCTAGTGTTTCTTTCTTTTCTTCATATAAAAATATAATTATATGAGATTACTTTTTTTATTTTGTTTTTGTGTACAATGCCTTGGGAGGAGTGGGACGGTGGGATTTGATCACAAGTCAATATTCTATGTTACAAATGTTCTACCAACTAAACTACAATCAATTCCCAATTAAACCAAGTAGGAATGACAAATTTGTCGACTTGGAGTTTGGACAAACTCGAGATCCGCCTTGCCAAGCAAAAGTTGGACCCGACCAAAATTCGACGTGTTCAACCCTTTTAACCCACAAACATTAATGTATATTTTGTTTATATTCATTTATATATAGTAAAACTAATAAATTCACACACAACATTAACACGGTATATACTGAATACACTATAACTATAATATAACATGAGTAATAAAATATTTTAGCATGAAAAAAATTATATTTCCAACACAGATATACAATAATAAGAAATAAGAAGAGTAATTTGTCCTTTGATGAAGCGATTTAAGTCAAAATAAAAATAAATACATTACAGAAATGATATTCTTGAAAATAAAAATGTTTGTGTAGCGGGACGGGTCCAATAGGACCGTTACCCACCCCAAACTCATCAGATTTTAAAAACTAAAACTCCGAAACCGTCCCGAGAACTATTTTACTGAATTTGGACCCACCTTACTCGCTACGGATCCGGGTTTAAACCCGCCCCAACAAAATTGCATTGTTAAAAAAATTCAACATATAAGAACTTCTGCTTGAGACTTGCCTTCTAGCAAGTAGTCAAGAAAGAATTCAGATATCACAAAAATTCGCAGCAAGTTGAGCAATATTTCATATTTTGAACAAAATGATTAATGTTCTACCGTACAATATTATCCAAAATACCTATTTTATTTGTAAAAAATGTGAAAAATAATTTTTTCCTCACATTAAAATATTAAGGGATTATCATACTCTGGTTTTTTTGTCTGGCCGCCAAAAGTCTTTCTTACCAACAAGAAACTGATCTTGATGTACACTTATCGACCAATGAAGCGATTTCAATATCAGTGTAACCTTCGTAAGCATTTCCATCGTGTCTTGAACTACCAGATATCCACCCGGTCTCAGTATCCGATCCATCTCCGCAGCTACTTCAATTATATCACATCTGACAACAAAATTGCACAAGCACATCAGCCTAAAGTTTCAATAATTAGAGATCGGAAAATATTAGGGGTGGCAATTCAGGTCATTAGATTAGGTTCGTGTTTGGTTTCGAATTGATTTCAGGTTATTCTCAGAATACATAAAAAAATTACGCAAAATATAAAATCACTATGATTTGAGACAAATTGGTAATATCGTATCAGATTCGTTTTAGTCGCGTTCGTGTACGTGTTTCTCTCAATAACTTCAGGCCGTGTTATTGTCTCATGTCAGCAATTGTCATCCCTAGAAATATTATCTTTGATGCGTAACTATGAAGCATATGGAGAAAAAGAAGTTTTGGGTGGTACCTCTTCGTCAAGTTTCCAAAGAGGAAACTTGAATGTAGAAGATCATATGTTCTAGGGTATGTATTAAAAGATTCACACCAATCATGGTAAATCCCAATCAGCCCTCTATCAAAAATGACGGATAAAGTATCCGGTTCGTGAATGGGAACGACGTTCATCACCCAAACGGGTTGATTAATAAGTGCAGCAGCAAACCTGTAAACATCATGGGAAATGAAAAGGAGATTTAATATATACGGATAATTACAAAAAAACATCCTTCAGGTTTGGGTTAATTACCAAAAAAACAGAAGTTTTTGAAAATTACAAAAACCCTTGAGGTTTGATTCCGTTTACATTTCAATCCCTTCATAAGCAAAAACATTTCAAACAGTTCTATACATTTGTAAAAGTATTGCAACTACTCTCTTACACTCAACACGAATCAAACGACAAGGGTGTTTTTGTAATTTTCAAACATCTCTCATTTTTCTTGTAACACGAGTTGTTTTTGTAAATATCTCTTTTATTATCAAATGGGTTTTTGTAATTTTCAAACATCTCTGGGTTTTTTGGTAATTAACCCAAACCTCAAGGGTAGTTTTGTAATTATCCCTAAAAAGGTAGAGATAAGGATACTTTTTCCGGTTTATCTTACCCTCCATAACCTGCATTCATATCCATAACATTCCTTACATTCGACCAATTAAGATCAAGACCTCCTAGGTAAACTTCTGAGACAAGTGCAGACCAGTGTCTGGTGTCGCCTTTGAAGGTTTCTTCAGCATCTGGTTCCAAAGATAGGCTCGGAGGTTTATCGCTGAGCCTTACGGGCCATGGTGAAGGCCATTTGAGGGACTCGTCTCGAATTGGCACGAGGCAACTGTCAAGAGGCACGTACCTATTTCCGGAATAAATGTTAAGGGATGATGATCAAGATAACTACAGTAAGATAAGGGAAAACTACAAATACTATCCTCAAACTTCAGTCTCTCAAATATTTTTTATTACAGTTACATTTGATTCTATTTTACAAACTGCACCTTCTTGAGGGCCCCATTTGTAGCTTTGAAAGAAAGCTGCAACTTTTTTGTAATTGGGTTGAGCCTTGGGGGTAGTTTTTGTAATTGGGAAAATAATTTCTTATTTCATTTAACTTGGACTATTTTTAGATTTAGTCCCCTAAATAGTTACCTTTAGATTTTGGTCCAATATCTTTCAAAAATTTGAACACTTAGTCTTATTTTGACTGAAATTGTGTAATTTAACGAAAATTACATATTATGGCAGGTTAGGTGCAAACATGTTAAAAAAAAAAAAATTGGGATTTTGGTGGTTTTGCGCAAAAATTGCCACTAAAACCATTAAAATCTCCAAATTTTGTGTGCCAATTTTTGATGATTTGACGTGTCAATTTTGCATCAAATCACCAAAATCCCTAAATTTCTTAGACACATTAGCACCCATCGGCCCTAGTTAGCAATTAGGGTAAATTACACAATTCCCGTCAAAATCTAACTAAATGTCCAGATATTGGACCAAAATTTAAAGGTGACTACTTAGAGGACTAAATTTACAAGCAATCCCAGTTAAAGGACCAAAAACTATTTTCCCTTTTGTAATTTACTATAAAGATAGTGATCCTCAAATTTCAGCAAACAATACCATGAATTGTTGGGCCTAGTCAACAGATCACAAAGTGGTGGGTTATTCTCTTTTCGATTCTGATAGCAGGAAGATGTCACGGGCTTTTGGAATATAACTATCCCAATTTGAGAAGAATCGACGTAGGTCTTTGCCGCTATGCTCCAGCAAATTGATTCTGACAGAGCTACCATAGCTGCAAGAAACAGTAATAAGAATATTCAACACATGTCAACTGCGCACAGAATACGACTAAATACTATTTGTTCTGCGAGTAGTAAAAAGTCTGGTAATGACACTTAAAACTACTCATTCAAATGCTTAATTCATCTACAAATAGTCATCCCAGGTTTATGGCCTATGGGGTCTGTCCCCTAACGGTGTATTTGAATTGAAGGATTTTGATTCAGGAGATTACTTGTGGAAAGGATTTCAAATGACTTCATCTAAGATGAAATTGAAACTCACCACAATCACTCAAAAAAGTATCTAAAAATGGGATATGTTCCCATTTTCAAACCCCTATTTTCAGTTTTATACTATTCATAGAAATAGAAATATATTTGTTTGATGTATTTTCAATGACAATAACTCATTTCTAAATCTATATTTTCTTTTTAAAAAAACTTATTGTTCACTTATTCTCACAATTTTCAAACCTATCTTTAAACCAATTCATCTATATTGTCATTCAATCGCTTCCACACCATCATGTCACCATCTTCCCACCTTCCCAGTTAATACAACTCACTAAACTATGAAAAAGATACTTTTAGAAACACATCCAAACATGTCTTTACTTCTATCACGTACTTTCATGCACAAAAATAATTATTAAAAATATTTTACCATACATCATTTCATTTCTAAACCTATAAATATTTTCATATCTCAATTTCATCCAAATATATTTTCAATTCTCATACAAAAACCAATACAAGCAAAAATCTCAATGGAAATAAGTGAAAATGGAAAATCTCAATCAAAACACGACCATACGAAGCCTCACGGATTTGAAATCCAGTGTATCCAAACAAGCTCAATAGATTTGTTATTAAGATTTGAAATCCTTAACTTCAAACCCATCGATCCAAATGAACCTAATTGATCTTGTTTCAGGAGAAAACGAATGAGGAATTAAATTGAATCACTTACATTTCCAGACACCCTGATGTTTTTCATCCTTCTTATAGACGGGTGTGGCCGACCATATAAAATATCCTCCAGGCCTAAGAATTCTGTTCAGTTCCATCAAAGGTTTTCCACCTGTAATATTCTAATTATTACCCATTCGATAAATCGTAGCAAAAGATAGAACTGAAATTGTTAAAAAAAAAAAAAAAAAAAAGAGTAATACCATCGCCGTCCCAGTGAACTCTGCACCTCGCGCAATGAATCACATCGTAAGAATTATCTGGAAATGTCAGCCTTTGTGTTCCGATGACTGAGAGCGTAGCAGGAATTCCCCTTTCAAGAGCAAACTGAATTTGAGCTTCGTGTTCATCCTTTGGGGCGAAAGACATTGTAATGACGTTTTTGTCCAGCAAAGCACCACTTGAAGCTAGCAACACCACAGCCAACATCTAAAACTACCCTTGTTTTCTTCCCCCATTCAATCACTGGTAAAATCTGGAGTGACAAAAACAACACAATATCATGATCAATCTAAAGGACATAGAATGAAATGCAAATAACAGATATCAGATAACATTAAAAAAAAGTTGAGGTTTGATTCTATCTTAAATGTAAGGGGATTTCTATAATATTTTTACAAACATAAAGGGGGTGGTTGAAATGCTTTTGCTTTTAAAGGGGGGTAAAGTAATATAGAATCAAATCTCAAGATGATTTTTGTAATTTTCAAAAATCTCTGGGTTTTTTTGTTATTAGCTCAAACCTCGGGGTAGTTTTGTAATTATCCCTAAAAGAAACGAAAAGCACACTAACAAACTTCAAATCAGAAAGAAAGCAATAAAATCCTTACTCATCCACATATGTTGCTCCAATCAATACCCCCAACTAATTGTTAACATATATACTTGCGTGTCCCCACATACCAACTCTTAGGACGAACCGTGCAGTAACATAAAAAGCAATAAGCAGAATTGCAGAACTGTAAAACTTTTCTAACACACTCCCTAGCCCAACGAGTAAATCCATTGGTCGTTTTATATAAGAATTTTGGGCCGAGAATAAAATTGAAAAGTAAATTAGGAAGTGTGTTACCTTTACAATAGACTCAATGTAATAATTGACTCCATTCTTGAATTGTGTGCCGCCACCAGGAAAAATAAAATAATCATCTGATTTCAATACCCAACGCTGGTCCTTCTTATATTCGACAAGCTTAGGATGAGGGACATTGCTGTACCATATCTGTGAAAACACAAATCAAACCAATGTTATATAACCAAGGATCCATTTAATAAAGTTCCCAGCATAGACATGGTGAAACGTTCGTCATTTAATCTGCTTCAGGTTCTAAGTCAAAATTACATAGAAGCGAAGCAGCAAGTCATGTAATACACCCATAGGCCATAACCATTAACAACACTACTATACAGCCTATTAAAAATAGGCAAAATTAATGTTTATAGAGCAGTGAAAGCTCAATCCATAAACCACATTTTTGTTTCATAGCAACAATAGTTAGCAAAGTTAACTCAATGACAACTGTAAAAAGAATCTAAAATTCATCACCCAAGAAACTATGAAAAGAATTACATACTGAATCTATTTCAGATTGTTTTTCAGGAGAATAGCCATCATTTATAGAGACTGTAGACGCTACATTACCAAAATTGCTTCAAGAAAAACAAAGTTAAAAAGTCAAATTTGTTCTATTCATTAACATATGATCATGTTTGGCATCACACAATATACAACTTATCACAAACATCAGATTGCAACTATTCAAGATTTTGATCCAAGAAGCTTGGGCAAGACTTAAAAATTCCACAGAAACGAGAGAAAAATTAAAAGAAAACCCCCAAATATACAAGAACATAAACCTTACCACCAAAGAATGAATGATCTCACCATGTCCCTGCTCTTAGGCCATGGAACCGGAACTTTGTAACCTTGAGGCAGAGGAATCAAACACCTCGGAGTCGGGTCGGGGCAATGCCTCTCTCTGTGCTCCATATGCTTACGAGACCGCAATGCTTTAATCGCCTTCCAATTATCCAAACACGGTATATAATCGACCGCCAATGGTCCATCGCACAGCTGCCACTCCACATCCACCACCTGATTATCATCATCGGCCGCTGCCTCTGCCGCCGCAGCGTTATCTACAGTATCGTTATTCGCATTGCTACTGATATTGGTAATTGCAGAGTCAGTGCTCGGCGAAATGCCACTGTGAGGTGACGCGTTGGAAACTGGAGGGATTGTCGGGTCGGATGAAAGCGGGCCGGTCTGAGCGAGATTGGTGGTGATGGGTATGGGGATTGGGAGCTGGAGATGAGGAGAAAAGTGACGAATATGAGTAAAAGGAAAAAAGCGAATATAAATGGGTATTTCCTATCTTTCAAGATGCCGGGCACTGCTATCGCCATATTATCGATTGCAAAGTTTCTTGTTCTGGATCTTGATTTCCCTGACAGAAATCTAGAGAGCCGAAAATGATTGGAGTCTGAAAAGGGGAAAAAATTCAAAAGGAGATGGTCAATAATTCTTGATTATTGATTTTGAAAAAATGAAAAGTGGTTGATTATTGGGAGGAAACAAAAAAACATGATGGGGTTTGGTGGGCCCACCGCGGGGTGGATGTGGGGAAGAAAGAGGGAATATCTAGGAATGAGAATGACTGTTTTTATGCATGGCCTCGGCATTGGAGTGTACACATTTTTAACTGCATGGATTTCTGGAAATTGCAGGTCGGCTATGGGGTTGGAGCTCCGAGGAAGGAGAGTGAAATTCTCAGATCCGGGTGATTTTTCTTTTTTTTTTTTTTTTTATCGAGTGCACAAATTTCTTTTTCTTTTTCTTTTTTTTTTTTTTTTTTTGGATGAAGATAATATCTTTTTTCTTAAAAACAATGATCAACTTCATCCATGGCGCCCCAGGCCCACTCGCTTTCTTTCTTGAGTTTTGTGGAGGAGGTGAATCGGGGGATGTCCAACAAGTCGGGGTTTTGCTTTCCTGAGAGCTTTGTGGATGAGGTGAATTGCGGGATGTCTCAACAAGTCCTCCACCCTGTTACCACAAGGATTTGAACTTACTTTTTTGTGGGTGTCAACAAGCAGACAAAGACGTCACTCGGATCCTTTACCAATTAAGTTATGCCCCAAAGACATAATCTTTTCTTTTTCTTAATTTCTTCTTGTGTGGTGGTAGGCATTGAGATTTTATTATATTCTACTTATTTTAAAATTATCATTGAGTTTCAGAATTAAATAAATTGATTTAATTAATAAAAACAAGTATAACATTATTAGTAGTCACATTATAATATTAGCAATGAAAAGAATGTATTTAGTAAACTATAGAAGTGAAAACCAACATTTCATAATTTAAACCACATCTAGTTATTAGAACATTAAATCATAAATTGTTTTTGGAGTCATCCAATAAAAAATAGGGATATTTGAGAAATTGCTCATCCATTGGGCATCAATGAAAAATGTTCACCTTATTGCCTACCTAATTACAAAAACCTCACTCGCCCACCAAATTTTGTTCAAAGAAAAATCAAATTCGCAAATTTTTGCACATTTAAAAATAATTGACTATATACTCATTTTGTATTCTATATCGACAATGTCAAATTATACCTAGGTTCTAAAAATCCTAATCGAGTTAGTATTGATGGTGTTTATTATACTTAATTGAATTTGAGGTTAAATTTATTTTGAAAATGGTAAATTGGCGGACTTTTAGGATTTTTAGAGCAGTATAAATTGACATTGTTAGATATAATATAGAGAACTCTTTAATATAATGATGGAGGGTTTGATGTGTTTTTGGGTGAGACAACTCTTTAATCCGGATGGGGATGGGTGGAACAGAGACCTTGTCTTTTTAATACTTTCAATTTGGAGGAAGCTAACAACGTGCAGATTCTCTTGATCCCGAAGGTGGGAGAGATTAAATGTCCGGCATTTGGAGAAGATTGGGAAATTTTCAAGTATACTCTACATATAAGTGTCTTCTTAAGGCCAAAACCCCGATGATTGACAAGCGGAAGCAAAGAGGAGCTTCAAAATTTAAATCTTGGTAGAATAAGTCTTTGGAACCATAACATCAAAAGCAAAGAGTTAAACACTTTCTTTGGAGATATCTTCATAACTCCTTACCAACGACTAATCAACTTAGGAAAAGAAAAATTTGTCGCTCCAAAATCGCATGCTCTGTGGTAATCGAGAAAGACACATTAGCTCATCTTTTGTTTCAATGTGAAAGAACTCAAATTGTTTGAAGATTGCACTTGTGAATTGGAATGATACTTTGGGAGATTCCTTTTCAATTAAAGGATGGTGGCGGGATGTGTGTATGCTAGATAGGAGTTGTGTGTCCCACGATCGCATCCAATTATCAATTTATATATTATGGTGGTTGTGGAAAACGATAATATTTTGATTTTTGAGCAAGTTAGATGGAAGTAGAAAAATATTGTGGATCGTGCAATTCGTGAATGACAACGATTTAAAAGTGTTTCTAAGAAGAAGAAAGGGCATGAGATTCCGTCTTTAACTCCTTCTTTGGACATTGCATTGGGACCAAGCTTTCGGTGGTCGGTGGTGTGGTGCGGAAGGCGGAGGAGACTCGGCTTTGGAGGTGAATTAAAAATGAGAGTGGCAATCTAGTATACGCATAGGCTGATATAAAGGATGACATGTTATTCGGTGGATGTTCGATTGATTGGTATCGACAAGCAATGTGTTATGCTCATAGAAAAGATCTCAAGAAGATAACCCATATATTTAGATGACAAGGATATCGCGGGAAGCTCAATAACAAAGCGTCATTGGACTTTGGAGAATCGCTAATAGCCAAATACAAATTTTTGTTATGGTATCTTTTTTATTCTTGTATTTTTTATGTTGTGGATCAAAAAGAGTAGGAATATCTGTAATAGATTAGCTCTTTTGGCCTTTGATAATCATGACTTGTTGTCTTGGGATGATACATTTCCCGATTGGCTCTAGTTTAGCCTTTTCGGTCATAAGCCAGTGGGCTTCGTGCGTTTGTAAGTTTTCGGTGAGTTTTGATTAATGGAAAAGCTGTCGTTAGGGAAAAAAGATATAGTATAGAGAATGAGTATATAATTGTAATTGTTCTTGAGATGTGCAAAAAACTTATAAACTTGATTTTTATTCGAATAGAATTAGGTGGGCAGTAGAAATATAGAGGTATAATCAAACTTTAATACTTTGGGGAAATTTTTCATTAATGCCCAGGTGGATAGGCAATTTTTCAAATTTCCCTAAAAAATAACAAGATTCACAATTTTGTAGAACAAAATGAATGCCCCCAAGACTCCCAAAGTTTATGCTCAAAATCACAATCTTGTAACCAACTAGATGCAGCTAGTTGAAGAATAAATAATTATGGGTTTGACATTGTAGCCAAAACTGGGGGGGAAAACTGTTTTTGTAGCATTAGTGAGAAAAACCAAGCTTCACCCTGTAAATGACTTTTTGATATCAATTTCTTAAACAGAGGAAGTAAAAAAAAACATACAAAAATGTGATTTTCAGGAACATAGTTTATGGGTAAAGCAAGCCTGGAAAAGTAGGTTATGTTTTTTCAGAACCAATAATAAATGGCGTCAAACTAAAATGGGTTCATTGCGAAAAATACCCTTGCGGATCAGTTTAATTATAAAAAAAATCATCTCTCTCTCAAAATTATAAATAACCCCTTACTATTTATTTTTATTGAAAAATCACACGATCGAGAAGAAAGTTTTTGTTAATTAAATATAAACCTCAACATCGTGTTTATAATAAATTGGATGACTTCATCTAAATCCACCACAAATTACTTAAGAGTTAAGAAATAGTTTACAATGGGAGCTTATGGATTTGAAGTCCTAGCTAGCTTCAAATCATCAATCCAAATGAAGCTTAGGGGGTATTTGAGGTGTTTGTAATTTTGAAAGATAATCAAATTGGATCATTTTATAATTTGACCAAATTTCAGGGGGTAGTTTTTGTAAATTACCCAATTAAATTTCAAGTTCTAAATTGACATGGATATATAGTCACATTGGCAATTATCGAACTTGAGGGCTTCAACCAAGGAATCCCAAATTAAACTTTGATTTCCTTGTCACTTCAACGTACCTCGAGTACTAAGTTTAGGGATGCAATGTAACCTGAATCAAGCCGAACTTTTGAGTATTTGAGTTTGGCTCGTTTATTATCGAGTCGAACTCGAGCCTGAATTTATCGAACATATCGATGGCTTACGAACTTTTTCGAGCTTTATAGAGCCTAAACGAGCTTGGTAAATATTAATTAAAAATTAAATTGTTCTTCAATTTATTACAAAAATAAAATTATTTATAGTTAAAATTCATAACATATTTATTAAAACTTATAATTTATTAAAAAAATTATTGAAATATTTTTATATAATCTAAATTAAAATATGAAAAATTAAAATCAAATTATTAGTTTAATTTATACGAGCTTACTATCGAGCCTATTCATGAGCTTATTAACGAGCCTATTCACGAGCTAACAAACCGAACATCTCTAAGTTTGAGTTAGGTTCGTTTATTTTAATGGGCCTCATTAAACGAACTCGAACAAGCTTTTATCGAATCGAGCTCGAATAGCTCACAAGCGGCTTGGTTCATTTGGGCCTAACTAAGATCGTCTTCATAACAGATACAATCTCGAGGCACGAAATTCTCATATCAAATAAAACCACCAAAAACTCTACAATCCAAATCTTCCTATCATCTTTGTGTAATGAAATTTACCAAAAGAAAAAAGGGAAAAGTTGAATTCACTAGATGGATCCACTTTATTTTATAAACCAAAACAAGTTAGATTCAAATTCAATTGGGTTAGCTAACACAGGTCAATTTAGGATCCATCTCATGAAACTAATCGTAAAACCGCCTCGTATGAGTTTTGGTCTTATAATATATTTATAAAATATTATTGAGGAAATTGTGAGAATTACCCACATTGAATAAGTCAAACTCTTTTTTGACCTACAAGATAACAAACTATCTTTTCTACCCACTTTTGGTATTCTTTTATCAATTTACCTTTAAAAGTAGTTTCACTTTATTAAAAGTAGATCTAACTTTATCTTCTCTCTCTTTCTTCTTCTACCCACCCCACTTTATTCTCTCTCTAGTTCTTTTCTTCCTCACCATATCTTCTTCCACCCACCCATAAACTAGTCAAGACAACAAAAAAGAGGTAATGTAGCTTATCCGTTAAATTGCTTATATTAGTTCATGTTGTTATTTATGTAGATAAAAGTCTTAGATTAAGATTTCATTTCTTCTCGTTTGTGAAAATTTACACTTTTAAATTTTAGATTCGGACTTAGATTGATTTAGAATCATGATTCTCATGTCACGTTATATAGTATATAACACGTTATATCTTATATAACGTGTTATATATATCACGTTATTAATACCGTGATATGTATAACACACTAAACTATATAACGTGATATGTATAACACGTTATATAGCATATAACGTGTTATATATAACACGTTAAACTATATATGACATATAATTTAATTTATATAATGTTATATATGTATATGTAAATAACGTGATGTAATAAAAATGTGTTATCACTTTAAATTTTAATTTATATAACGTGATATTTTCCCTGAGATGAATTCGGATATATTTTTGTTTGATTTGGGGGACATTGGGATGGTTTGAAATATAAAAATGGTGAAGAGGAGCTATATGTGTTGAACCGAGAAGTAAAATTTATTATGATGATTTTCGGACGAGATCTATGGAGTTGGTGAAGTGATAGGACCATATACGATTGTATAATGTACTCTTTTTTGGATATTCCTGGAAATAAGATTGTAAAGTTAAAGTGAAAAATGATCGTGACATTGATCGTGCTTTTGCAAACACCGATTTACCCGTTGTTTTTTCGTTAGTAAAAATAAAAAATATTGAGACAACCTCACACGATGTGGTGAGTAGTCGATCTGAGAGGTAATCAAGTTGGGAATGAGCAAGGTGTAGGGGAGATTTTATGCGGCTAATGGCTTCACCAAATTTCATGTGTAGCCAAATGTTCGGGTTGGAACTTCCAACAATATACAATACTCAATCCTGTCATGCGGGGATCGTTGAGTTCCAACCCTATTGTGTCCTCTCACGCATACACCGAATGTTGACCAACCCAACCCAAGTGCTCGAGAATCTAATATTGATCAATCCATAGAGGCGTAGTCCCCAATGGTATAGAGGATTGTTATCCCGATTTCGGTTGTGATTGGGGTGAAGATAGATCAAGATTTATAGAAACAGATCGGAGGGCGATAATAATGATACTCGATGATGAAGGTAATAATCATCTTGCAGATGATAATGTCGCCACGATGGCGATGGTGGTGATGATAATGAGGGTAATAATTATTTTGAAGATGACCACCAACGTCTTTGATTTTGAAGAATTTTGTGAGTGGAGACGTGAGACAAAGAGAAATATTTGCAGAGACTCCAATTGAAGAAAGAGTTGTTCAAAACAACACCGTATCAATAGAGAATCAAAGTCAAATTCCAAATATCCACACAAATGTCCAGGGTTGAGGATTGAATGGGATTACAATAGGGAAACAACAAAGAACTCATGCATCACAAGGTTGGGTAATCCCAGTTGCACCATCACACGTGTCACCCCAGCGTGATGAACCTGGCAGATTGGAAGCATCAGGTGGTACACTGCGGCAAGGTGCAACATACATGAGCAAAGCTGATTTGGAGATGGTTGTTGGCATGTATCACCTTGAAAATCAAGTTGAGTACCGAGTTGAACGCTCAGATAGGTCTCGTTATAATGTGATGTGCAGATATGAACGTTGTCCTTTTAGAATGCGTGGACATGGAAAATATTATATGTGCAGAGTAGGAAAATTTGATAAGCACATGGGATGTGGGTGAATGTGAATGAAAATGCATCTAGACAGGTGCATTCTAAAGTAATCGGTCACTATTTTGCATCTAGATTGCTAGTGGAGCATTCTAGTCTCGTCCAAGAGATATGATGGGAGAGTGGAATCTCGACTTGACTAAAAGTGAGTTATAATGTTGCATTAAGTGCAAAACATCATGCTTTTGGAATGATATTTGGAGATAACAACAAATCCTTCAAAATGCTTCCGTCTTACACACACATGTTGGCTTTGACAAATCCTGGATCTATAGCAAGTGGAAAGTAGATCATGCTAATAGATTTCAATATGTGTTTTTGCTCTACATGCATCGACATGGATTCCCGAACCATGGCAGCCTGTTTTGTTATTGATGGAATACACCTTAAAGGTAAGTATCGAGGAATATTGTTAAATTCACCGTAACAAAAGATGGTAATGAATAAATATTCCCCCTCATGATTGGGATTGGTGCGTTGAGAATGACGAGTCGTGGACATGATTTTTGAGACACTTGCGAGAAGCTTATGCTTGCCCCCGTGACCTTTTAATTGTCTCGATCAACATAAGAGTATCGATAATGCAATAAAAGCGTGTATCGAAGCGGTGCATGGTCTTTGCACTTATCATTTGCAAAAGAATTTGGCTCAATGACGGTCAACATGTAGTAGCAATGTTGGAAATGCAAAGATATTCTTACCGCCAGAAAACTATGAAAAATATCTTGCAAACATCAAAGTTGCTAGTGAGAACGGTGCGTTTAAAAACTTAGAACGTGCGAGAGAAGGAAAGATGGTCTCGATGTAAGTGTTGTGTCCGCGATATTGGTTCATGACATCTAACCTCGGTGAGAGCTTTAATAGTCGATTATTATGGGCGAAAGTTGCGGTTTGTTACGGCTTGAGTGTGCACGAACTATTATGGAAAATGGTTTTTCGAGCGACGCTGCGCCTGCTAATGAACGAGTGAAGAGTTAACACAAGAAGCAACCAAAAGAATAGGTATTGCAATGAGGCGGTCGTAGGATGGATGTCAATGTCTTAGCGATGTCAAGTGCAATGTGAAAGATGGAACGAAAAATTCTTTGGTCAACTTGTCTCTAAGAACGTGCGAGTTGTAGAGAGTTTGAATATGAGTTGATGCCTTGCTCTCATGCATCGCAACAATTAGGAAGGCGAACTTCAATATTTATTCATTCGTTGCACATTTTTATAAAACCGAAAACCTTAAATAAATGTGGGCGGGTGAAGTGCTACAGTTCGATCCGGGTGAGTGGGTTGTACTCAAGACGTGAGAGAATCGAGAATGCAATCCCCGAATGATCTAGAAAAGCCAGGCGACCAAGACAAAATAGAGTACAATCCGTTGTTGAGTCATCGAGCAACCGTTCACGTAAGAGTCAAGTATGCTCAAGATGTGGGGTTCTTGGCCACAATTAGATTAAATGTAATATGCCGATTACGCTCAAGAAGGCGGTAGCGGCTCAAGAATACAACCGGGTACTTCCGCAAAGGTGCATAGTAAAAAAAATGTGGAATATGTCGATCTACTCATCATACTCGTGAGAAAATGTCCCAGGCACGGGATGATGAAAATTAGAAGAGATGTTAGTCTTAGTTGTATGTCTTATTAGACGTGTTGTAATTTCTCTTTTGTTTCCCATTATCTTGTTGTGTGTTAAATTTTTAAGAATGAGGTAATTCATAACACGATATATATATAACGTGTTAAATCATAGATATAACGTGTTATGGCTTAACACGTTATATATATGACGTGTTAAGTCATAACACAACACGTCATATATATATAACGTGTTAAGTCATAACACGCGATATAATATATAATGTTATGAATTAACACGATATATATAACGTGTTAATTAAGTCATAACACGTTATATATACGTGTTAATTAAGGTTATATATATAACGTGTTATAGTCATAACATGTTATATATATAACGTGTTATGATGACTTAACACATTATATATAACGTGTTACGTGATAACACGTTATGATTGTACATATATGCTTACTAAGCTGCCTTACAATTTTGCAAAAATATATACAAATGTACTACTCTCTACTATAATTGTACTACTATCCGTACTATACTTAAATATCGAAAATGCAATCATTTGGCTAATCTTGGCAATCGTCTTATGAACAATTGCCTTGTTCATTTTCCGGACGATGAGGACTCAACGGACAAGCGCCAATGGCCCGATAGCAATCGATGCTATCTATCTGCTCAAAACAATCCTTTATCGGGGCTCGATAATCTCCAACTCGGGACGAATAGTCGACCACGACTAAAAAGCATGTCTTTGCGGCAATGCGGGGAGGATGCGACGTAGTGGTCATGTCGCTTTGATCCTCGAGGCCCTAATCTTGGTGTATACCTATGACGTATAGTGTCGTGCGGATGTATCGCCCTCCACGAGGATCCAACCGTGAGGCAACAAAACATTTCGAAAATTGCACACCATTAAAATCGAAAAAAATATTGCAAATCAATTAAATAGAAAAAATAAAGCACCAAAAATTGAAAAAAGTAAACAAAAAAATTATTTTCATTACCTCCTAACATTTTTTCAATGCAGCCGGATTCCCCCAACCCCGAGGACCGCTTTTGACAATATGGACCATTTTGTCCAATTCTCCATTTGGGATATTCTCCATCTCCAAAGGTCATCATATATGGTGCCCTCGGGGTCTTTTGCGTGCAACTTGTCCCGGATGATGTCACGTAATCCTACAAAACAAAAAAAAATTGATTATTTAGACACAAAAACTACACAAAAATTGAATCTAAGATTTTTTAAAATTAATTTTACTCACCGAGAGGAACGTATCAATAATCGTGTATTTTTCCATCATTTGAGCATGAGGAACAAACCCATGAAATTTGGGATCGGATCGGAGGATAGCCATGCATGCATTGATATGTTTTTCAGAAAATTACTGAGAAAAGCACATGTTAAACATCATTTTAATGCCTAACACGTTATATTAAGGCATAACACGATATATATATTATACATATAACGTGTTAATGTATAACACGATATATATATCGTAATATACATCAACATGTTATATATATAATGTTATATATATGTATAACATTATATATTATAACATGTTATATATTTATAACGTTATATAAATAACGTGTTACCATAAAAACGTTATATAAATAATGTGTTAAAGTAAATAACATTAGATAAATAACGTGTTATATATATAACACATTATTTATAAGGTGCTATATATAACATGTTATGTATATAACGTGATAAAGAACGTGTTATATATAGAACGTGTTAAAGTAAAAAAAACGTTATATATATAATATAACATGTTATAAATATATAACACGTTATATATATAACATGTTATCTAATTGATGTATAAATTATAACAGACTTACATCATTTTCCATCTCCTTAGTAACATCCTCAAGCTCGCGAAACCAACTGTGCCCAACAAGATACATCAATTCCACATTCCTCCTTGTTAGAGATTTTTCTAACCGCAAGTCTACGGTGTCAAGTTTTAATATAGAGAAGTAAAGTTGTCGAATCCACAGGGAATAATTATCATATTATTGCTAAGTACTATAATCTAGTAGTCTAACTTTATTTAGAAATTCAATATTTGATGGAGTTGATTATACTAAAAATACCAAAAATAAATCAAGAATATAAAAATATAAATGAGTTTATCCAAATGATTAAATGAATTCTAGAGGTGTGATGAATCTAGTTATTCCTTATGTTATCAATATGGTTTATCAATCATCAATTATCAATTTATAAGTCAAGATTTCTACAATAATCATTCCCTCTCTCGAGTGCCAAATGATTTTAGATCTAATTGGTAAATCAATATCTCTATAAAAATCACCAATTGAAATCTCAATAAAAGCTATGAATCTTGATAAATGACTTCAAAGGATTCACAAATCTCTCAATTCTATTAAATCCTAGGTTATGCTATTCCAAGGTCATGTATTCAATTACTCTCTCAGTGTCAAATCAAATACACCAACACTCTAAATTATTGATCAAGTAATTTAGAAGCAATAGATCCAAATAGCACAAATAAATTGATAGATCTAGATTGACAAACCACAATTTCAAAACATAAGTTCAAACATAGATTACATCATCCCTCTAGAATTATAATGTTTAGCTCATGATTGAAGAAAATGAATCCATAAGAACATAACAATACATCTTACAAGATAGGGAGAAAGTAACAAAATAAGAACAAGAGTTGGGGATCTTCTCTATTTCTAGATGATAAAAGCCTTCAATCTTCTTCTCTAAGCTTGTCCCAAGATGTTTCTATTCTTCTCCCTTGTCTTCTTGTTGTTTTGTTGTCTTCCAAATGGTCAAGATGCCCGAAATCACGCCCAAGTGTCTCTATTTATAACCCCACCAAGATCCAAGAAAAAGGTAGGCAAACATAGGAGAATCTGCGGCGCCTAGCAATTTCCCAAAAAATGCCGCCCGGGCGCTGCAGCGCCAGCTCACGTTAATTTTGGAGTGTTTTGCCTGTCTTGGCGCCTGCAGCCCGTGGACGAGCGCTGCAGCTCCCGCCTGCTTGTTTCGCCCACCAAATGTCCGAATTTGGTTTTGAACCCTCATCAAAGTTGTAGCTCTATCTCTTAGCTTTCCACAGCCACTTGAATTACCTCAATATCAATTTTGTAGAGAGAGTTATGGCCAAAATACGAAACCCTGCCGTTGATGGAAATTTGGACGCATTTGGGCGTTTCTTCAAATCAATCTCTCGTTGTTTGATCGTTTATACTTCTTTTGATACTCGATTCATTAATATGACTATAAACTCAATATAATTGGCTCTCAACATGGCTTGACTCCTCAAATGACTCAAAACAATGGAAATTAATGCCTAACCTATGAGATATAACAAAACGACTCAAAATACTCAAAAACAACACAAAACTCTAGTATCGGAAGCCCAAATCAATGGTATAAAACCAAGTGAACAAATACCCCAAACTTAGAATATTGCTTGTCCTCAAGCAATTACAACTCTAAAATGAAAAATACAAGACGAACAATACAAACAAACCGCAAAACTTCACAACCAAACTCATTCGTCAAATTTTGTTTCACTATCAATCAAGCGCGTATTTTCACAATGTGATCATGATGATGGAATGGTCATGCCAACCCGTTTTCATTATCCAGATAGATTCACGCAATCAAGTGTTTTCAAGATGATCCACTTTTTGAATATAGAGATAAGATGTTTAGACTCCATAGCTTGTCTTTCACACTAATCCCCACTAATGTAGGCTAATGTAACACAAGGATCAATAGGACTTTTAAAGCTTGTAATGTGGGCTTAGGGTAAGGTAGGAAAATACACGAATAAGCGGCTCAAATCACCCAAACACACAATTAACACTTGAATTATCAATAGGCACTACCCTTTTTTTTTTTTGGCATCCCCAATGTTTATGAACTTTCAATCCCGTTGATTTTTTTCTTTTTCTTTATTTTCTCTTTTTTAGGAACCCCAAACTTATTCTTTTGCGTACATGGGGTTTCGTCTTTTCTTTCTCGGGCAACTTCATTCAATTAAACACATACCCTTCTAATCATCCCTTCCTCAACCTTCAACATTTTTCTATATTATGTGTGTATGTATGAGTGATGGGTAATTAGGATTTTCACATTTAGGCTCGGGTATTCGATTGGTTGCCAAAGAAACGGGTTTATAAGGCTCAAAGGGGGACACTAGGAAAAATATAATGCAAAGGTAGGCATTTTAGGCTCTAGCTTGTTCAAAGATGGCCTAAATCACTTCCTCATGGTTACTTCGCCAGATTTCGCCTCGACTAGTGATCGACAAGTTCTAGCATCGGTGGGATCATAAAGGAACCACTCAATTGCATAAATCATCCCCAAATAAATCATGAGTTAAGCATATAGATGGAATTAATGGAAAGAAGATTAAATCACATTTCAAACACATGCTCTTTTGACTGATCAGTTCAACTCATATTCAACAAATTCACTTAGTCATGCGGTTTCACGAGTTTAACAAATGCCCCGACTCAACTCTAGACTCTTTTTTTTTTTTTTTTTTTTTCACTCAAGACCCGACTCGATGAATAAAAGCAGAATGCACCCCCAAACTTAAAACGACATTGTCCCCAATGGAGAGATGGGAAAAAGACTTTTCTGGTAGTCGAGGAGCGAAGGCTCCTTAAGTCATGTGATACCACTACGTGTATGAGGTGTCTCGTATAAGCTCAAAATGCATCCTAGCGCACAAGCCCGTGGGCGTTGTATGCCCGAGGTGTGGTCTTGTTCTTTCCTTTCGCCTTGGCCCGACTTTTTGGCTTCGCATCTTTGCAACCTAGCAAGGTAGACAAGAAAACAAAACTCGTGGAACCAAGGAACTTGGTTATGGGTGAGAAATCAAAAATCACAAAGACATACAAAATGCACCCAAGTAGAAAATATAGTGCCATATCAAAAAGATAAGCATGGAGATGCAAAATAGCACTAAACAATGTGAAAGCGTCATTGGGGCATTTCATCAAACACCTCATATGCATGAATTTGGGCAAAGATAGTAAATGCAATGGATAACTCAATTCAATCCCAAAATTCAACACCAAACCTAAGTCTAGCATGATCAACCAATCCACAATCCATACATCAACACAATTATCCAAGACTTCTACAATCCAATCACACCAAAAATCACAAGATGGGGAAAACCATGGGGTGGGTTTTGGAAGTTGCAAACTTACCAAATAATGAGTGAATGAGATGAAGAATGTGTGTGTGGTGTTAAAGTGCTCCGTTGTGACGATGGAGTGAGATATGTATATGTGGGATTTGCACAAATAAGAGGGGTGAAATGTGATGCAACTTATTACTAATAATGCAAAAACTTAGAAAAAACAAAAACAACTTCTAAACTAAATTAAAACTAAGAAAGCAATAAAAGGGGTTGGGTTGCCTCCCAAGAATCGCTAAGTTCTGATCTTCACCGGACTTTGTCGATTCTCCTCAAGTTGGAGCTCCAATAGGCATGTTATCCACATTGCCCTTAGAAACTCCCCAACCTCCAATGTCTCGTACTATATTCCCAACCATCCGCTTACCATCATTTAATTCAAATTTTAACATGTTGGTTGGATGGATGGTGAATACAACTTTCTCCCGATTTACCAGAGTTAGCTCCCCGAGTTCTACATCGATCAAAGCACGTCTTTGTAGCTAAAAATGGTCGCCCAAAGATGATAGGTATTTTCTTGTCCTCATTCGCATCCAACACTACAAAATCCATAGGAAAAATAAATTTATTAATTCTTACCAATACATCTTCAATGATTCCCCCGGATAGGCGATGGATCGATCAAAGAAGCGCAAAGTGATATTGGGACGGCTTCACCTCCCGAGCCCAAACTTCGTCACATCGAAAGAGATATAAGATTCACACTGGACCCAAGATCACAAAGTGGTTTCTCAAAGAAAACTCCTCCAATAGTACACGGAATAGTGAAACTCCCTGGATCCTTCATTTTTCGAGGTAGTTTACTTTGGACTATTGCACTACATTCCTCTCACAAATAGACAGTCTCAAATTCCTCCAACTTCATTTTCTTGGATTCCATGGTTTCACATAAATGGGCGATTGTTCGGGTGGTGAATTTCTACCTCCGATCTTACATAAATTGCATTGCAATGCTCCCCTCGGATTAACCAGTATTACTCGGAAATTTCCCTCTCTCTCACGCAATGAATTCACCGTTGTTGCTAATCGCCTACTTGTGTCACCAAGGAGTTGATGTGACCTTCTATTGTTGTAACTCTCGAACCCAAATTTTCTATGTTAGAATCGGCCTTGTTCATCCTTGCTCTTGTTTCCACAAGGAATGAACTAAGTAATTCTTCCAAAGACGGCTTTTGTTCTCCCACGTGTGTACTCGCACTTGCTTGGTTTTGCAATCCCGGAGGTGGTTGCAACACATTTTCGTATTGCTATACGAGAAATTTTCATGATTGCGAAGTCCCGGGATGATAATGCGTTGGCAATTGATTCCCTCTATTGTTGAAACCCCGATTGTTCACATAATTGGCTTGCTCCAAATCGGGATTCACCACTTCTTGACTTACCTCCATAACAGCCTCTGTTTGTTGTTTTCCACCCGAATTTAGAGTAGCAATTTGCTTTGACAACGCGGAAATTTGAGAGGCTAATGCAGACATAGTATCAAGTTCAAGAACACCAGCAACTTTTCTTGGCGTAGATCTCTCGAGAAGGCCATTGATAACTATTAGCAACCATTTCTTCGGTAAAAGTATGGCTTCACTTGGAGTTTTAGCCATCAATGTACCTCCATTGCAAAGATCTATAATAGTTCTCGAATGCCCATTCATACCATTGTAAAAATATTGAACTTTTTGCCAATCTGCGTACCCGTGTTGTGGACACCTCCTCAATAATTCTTTGAATCGCTCCCAAGCTTCGTAGAGTGGCTCAAAGTCGAGTTGATGAAATTGAGCAATCTCACTTTTCAGTTGAAGTGTCTTGCTAGGTGGAAAGAATTTTGCCATGAATTTTTCAGTGAGATCATTCCAACTAGTGATACTTCCAGGTGGGAAGGTTTGAAGCCATTGTCTAGCTTTATCACGAAGTGAAAACGGAAATAACCTCAACCGAATAGCTTCATCGGGGACCCCATTCATTTTGATAGTGTCACATATCTCGAGAAAAATAGCCAAATGAGCATTCGGGTCGTCTACGGCACTACCCCCAAACTGATTTTGTTGCACCATGTTTATTAGGGCGGTTTCAATTCAAAATTATTCGCATTGATAGGTTGGCGAACAACGCCGAATAGTTTTGATTCGTGGTTGGTCGAAAATAGTCGAATGGCCCTTTCCGGTGGTGCAACAATAGGTATGCGGTCTTCATCATCACCGATTCTCGCCATTTTTGTGAATTCGATTCTTCGTGCGGCTCTAATCTTTCAAGCGTTCTTTCAATTTGGATCAAATAAGATTAAATTAGCACTTTTATTTTTTCGCATCAACAAGAAAACACAAAAATGACAATGACCCTATTGTAACAAAAAAAAAAAACAATCTAAATTAAAGTAAAACTACTAAGTAATAATATTAGCGCAAATAAGATGAATTATTCCCAAGAACGGCCAAAAAACTTGTTAGAGATTTTTCTAACCGCAAGTCTACGGTGTCAAGTTTTAATAGAGAAGTAAGGTTGTCGAATCCACAGGGAATAATTATCATATTATTGCTAAGTACTATAATATAGTAGTCTAACTTTATTTAGAAATTCAATATTTGATGGAGTTGATTATACTAAAAATACCAAAAATAAATCAAGAATATAAAAAATATAAATGAGTTTATCCAAATGATTAAATGAATTCTAGAGGTGTGATGAATCTAGTTATTCCTTATGTTATCAATATGGTTTATCAATCATCAATTATCAATTTATAAGTCAAGATTTCTACAATAATCATTTTCTCTCTCGAGTGCCAAATGATTTTAGATCTAATTAGGAAATCAATATCTCTATAAAAATCACCAATTGAAATCTCAATAAAAGCTATGAATCTTGATAAATGACTTCAAAGGATTCACAAATCTCTCAATTCTATGAAATCCTAGGTTATGCTATTCCAAGGTCATGTATTCAATTACCTCTCTCAAGTGTCAAATCAAATACACCAACACTCTAAATTATTGATCAAGTAATTTAGAAGCAATAGATCAAAATAGCACAAATAAATTGATAGATCTAGATTGACAAACCACAATTTCAAAACATAAGTTCAAACATAGATTACATCATCCCTCTAGAATTATAATGTTTAGCTCATGATTGAAGAAAATGAATCCATAAGAACATAACAATACATCTTACAAGATAGGGAGAAAGTAACAAAATAAGAACAAGAGTTGAGGGATCTTCTCTATTTCTAGATGATAAAAGCCTTCAATCTTCTTCTCCAAGCTTGTCCCAAGATGTTTCTATTCTTCTCCCTTGTCTTCTTGTTGTTTTGTTGTCTTCCAAATGGTCCAAGATGCCTGAAATCACGCCCAAGTGTCTCTATTTATAACCCCACCAAGATCCAAGAAAAAGGTAGGCAAACATAGGAGAATCCGCCCGGGCGCTGCGGCGCCCGCGCATGGGCGCTGTGGCGCCCAGCAATTTCCCAAGAAAAATGCCGCCCGGGCGCTGCAGCGCCCCCACGTTAATTTTGGAGTGTTTTGCCTGTCTTGCGCGCAGCGCCCGTGGGACTAGTCTTTGCAGCGCCTGCCCGCTTTTTCGCCCACTAAATGTCCGAATTTGGTTTTGAGCCCTTCATCAAAGTTGTAGCTCTATCTCTTAGCTTTCCATAGTCACTTGAATCACCTCAATATCAATTTTGTAGAGAGAGTTATGGCCAAAATATGAAACCCGCAAATGATGGAAATTTGAGACGCATTTGGACGTTTCTTCAAATCAATCTCTCGTTGTTTGATCGTTTATACTTCTTTTGATACACGATTCATTAATATGACTATAAACTCAATATAATTGGCTCTCAACATGGCTTGACTCCTCAAATGACTCAAAACAATGGAAATTAATGCCTAACCTATGAGATATAACAAAAACGACTCAAAATACTCAAAAACAACACAAAACTCAAGTCTAGGAAGCCCAAATCATGGTATAAAACCAAGTGAACACTCTGTTATACCATTCAATTTGCATTTGGTTAATTAACAAGAAAGAAAATAAATAAAATATTTGAAATTGACTTATTTAAACATGTTACTCACTCCTCTGTGGACGCCGAGAAAAGACGATACTCATCCGCCGCCATAACGTCTCTCATACGCACATCTGGGCCTCGAATGGGCTGATAAGAAAATGGGATGGCTGCCTATCTCGAACAGGCCGCTGTTGAATAGTCACAGCGAGGGGAGGAGGGGGAGGAGTGATAGTCGCAGCGGGGGGAGGAGGGGAGAAGGAAGAATAGGAGTGGTCCGCTGGTGGGGCCTCGACGGCAGCGTGCTTTGGACGAGCGTGCATGAACTCCTCATCGACCCATGAATGGGAATCGCGGCTAATCTCGATCGAATAAGCGCAGATGTACCGCACCAAGCTCCTCAGTCAGACGATCACCCAACTGAGTCAGGTGCTCCTCAGCCTCGTCAAATCGCCTCCCAACGAGCTCGTCAACATCATCAAATCGCCGCCCCAGTCCACCAACATGCTCGTCAACACGGGCCTCCAAACGTGTAATGCGGTCACCAAACCATTCCAGACGCTGCTCCAAGCGAGTCATGTGATCGTCAACACGCTTCCCTATCCCAGCAATACGATCCTCTATCAATGTCCTCAAAGAGGCCCCGACATCATCATACTCGTCCGCCTGCAGCCTAGTATCATACTGCTCCTCATAATGATCGGCTGGGATATCCTCTGAGAAGTGCTCGGAATGACTGTCTGGCTGTCGGATACTAGGATCATCATGTGGCTAGTTAAACAAAATTCCCAATATTCTTTATAAAAATTGTCATTATCAATTTATAAATACTAGATATAATATTAAATACATAAAAATTACATTATAATAAATATACATTACTTTATAAATGTATTAAAATAAAAAGATTTGCTAGATCGGACTAAAGGGCGGCGATAGCCGACTCGATCCAACCCGCACGGGTCACCACGATTGAGGGGTTGGGCCAAAACCGTCATCTCTAGGCCCCGAATTTTATGGAGCTCATGCCAAAAAAAAAATTGGCCCATATAAAAGGAAGAAAACTACAATAAATTTCATATACGTATTTATACACATTTTGGTCCTCAAAATCGGGGCCCTAGGTCGCCGCCATTGGTAACCACCCTCGTGGTCAACCCTATTCACCGTATCATCACCGCTTGGTCGACCTCGGGTACTTCGCCTCGTACATCCAAGCACTCCGGTTCGGCCCATTGGCTCCATGGATAGTGGCAGGCTTTGTTTGGGCCGATGGTGAACAAAAGTAGGGTTTTGTTGGGGGTTATTGATTTTTCAAGACTTCAACTATATGCACTTGACTCGGGTTTGATACCACGTTTGCGATTCATCGAAGATCCATACTTCACATTTGTTTATAAATTGATACCAATTCATTTGAAAGGATGAAAACACCCCCAAGAAAAATAATTAAACTTATATTTTTGAAAAATAAAATAAAATATAAAAACAATTAAAAATAAATTAATTTAAATATTAAGAAATAAAAATAAAAATAAATTTCTAAAACAATTCTTGAATTTTAGAAAAATTAAACTAATTTCAATTAGTAAATTTATAAAAGTAAATTAAGTTAATTGAAAAGAAAATTTAGTTTAGTTAACTAAATTTTAAAATTATATCATATTAGCTTTATGATACTTTCATCGCTACTTAGAAGTTCAAACCTTAATAATCGTATATTATATATAAAGATTTTATTATTGTCATAATCACTAAACATTGGACTACCTATAATAAAGTAAACAATTACATATAAGCATAACAATTTTAGAGAATAACATTACACTATAAATTTGAGATTATTATCCCATATCCAATACGATTCTTTGTCAGTTTTTTTTAATTTTTTTCTATAATAGAAAGCTTAAAAAAACTCTTTTGGATAAATTTATCATATTAGCTTTATGATACTTTCATCGCTACTAGAAATTCAAATCTTAATATTTAGTAGGATAAATTCACTTTTGGTACCCACTTTTTGAGCATATCATTAGGCAAAAAAATTTTTTTGTCCTTTATCTAACACCACTTTGAGATTTCATCCTTTTTCTTTTCGTTTTTGACAAATAATCCTTTTTCTCAACAAAAAATTGAGATTTGGTCCTCTTACCTGCTATAGCAGGTTACTTTGACCTGTTGAGTTGATTTGGCATTTTTATTTTCAAAATTTTTAATTTTCATTTAGAAAACAATATTTAAATATTACATGGCATCCTAGTTGGTTTACATGATGGAAAAATTAATTAAATAATAGAATTTTTTTGAAAAATCTGAAAAAAAATTATCTAAAAATTCTGAAAATTGTTTTACTAAAATATAAAATTATTTGAATTTTTGTAACAAAGCCTTAAAAATTCAAAAAAAATATTTTAAAATCTAAAAAATAAAATATATAAAATCTGACAGCTTTTGTAAAAATTAAAAATAGAAAAAAATCGAAATTATTTTAAAATTACAAAAAAATAAATATGAAAATTTTTAAAAAACTATAAACTACTTTAAAAATCTGAAATTTATTTGAAATATTATAAACTACTTTAAAACGTCGAAAATTGTTCAAAAAACGAAAATTCGTCTGAAAATCTGAAAATGAATTAAAAACAAAGACTTTTTGAAATTTTTATAAAAAAAATATCTGATTTTTTTATAAAATAAAAAATAGAGTAAAAACTTAGAATTATTTTTAAAAAACTATAAATTATTTTTCAAAAATCTAAAAAATCATGTCAAATATGTAAAAAAAAATCTGAAAATCAAAGGAAAAAATCTGGAATTTTTTAAAAAAATTAGATTATTTTTATATATTTGGAGTAATTGTCAGATTTGTTTTAAAAAATAATTCATATTTTTTTGTAAAAATTTTAAAAGTCTTAGTTCTAATCCATTTTCAGATTTTTAAACTAATTTTCTTGTTTTTAGACAATTTTCAACTTTTTTTATTTTATATTTTAATATTTCAAATAATTGTTAGATTTTTAACCATTTTTTTAGTTTTTTTCAGATTTTTAAACATCTTTTAGTTTAAAAATAACTTTTTCAAAATAATTTTGAGTTTTTCTATTTCAAATTTAAAATATTTTCAATATTTCAAATAAATTTCAGATTTTTCAAACAGTTTATATTTTTTATTAAATTTCGTATTATTTTATTGTAATTTAAAAATAATTTCGATATTATTTTTACTATTTTAGTTTTTTAAATAAATTATCAAAATTTAGAAATTTAATTTTTAGATTTTAAAATGGTTTTTCGAATTTTTAGGATGCCATGTAACATTTAAATATTGTTTTCTAAATGAAAATTAAAAATTTTGAAAATAAAAATGCCACATCAGCTCAACAGGTCAAAGTAACTGCTATATAGAGGTAAGAGGACCAAATCTCAATTTTTGTTGAGAAAAAGACTATTTGTCAAAAGCGAAAATAAAAAGGATGAAATCTCAAAGTAGTGTTAGATAAAGGACCAAAGAAAATTTTTTTGCCCATATCATTATTAGTACCCAACATTTCAAGATTTAATTATTTTTGGCATGTTCCATTTAGTCAATTGTTAAAGACTAACGCCACGGGTGACCTCAGTAGCAAGTGATTGGGTGAATAGTCGGACTTGAAATGTTATTTCGAGCAACTTTGTCTTCTTGGCGGGAGGCCAATTCGGCCTTCAACATGGAGAAACGGACCCTAAATTCGGAAAATTGATTTTAAGATCCCCTTTTGTGCAATTTTTGGTTTGGGGACAAATCACACCGATTGAGGAGTCGCCTCTGTGCGCCTTGAGATGAAGAAGATGATGGTATGCTCAATTTGATTTGGAGTAGTATCTTGGACGAAATTTGGATTTGAATGAAACTTTTGATTTTTCGAATTATCGTCGGTGCACTTGGGAGAAGAACTCAAAACATGAAATTGACTCCTGGCATTGTAGGGTTTGTGGAGACCTTCAAAATGAGTGGTGGCACGACAATTGGGGTCGCGGGAATCGGGCTTTTAGGAGACACCGTGAAGCGTGCACTACTAATGTGGATCGATTTCAATTTTTACCCGAAACCTCGCTACTCCAGGTTCACTGTTAGTCTTCTTACCTAACTAACTAACGTCTACGAAAATGAGTGAATTTTGAAATGTTAGGTATTAATAATGATATGCCCAAAAGAAAGCGGGTATCAAAAATGAAAATCGCTAATACTTTGGGTACCAAAAGTGCGATTAACCCATATTTAGTATACTATACTCTTTTTTTTGAAAGCTAGTATACTATACCATGTAGCACCCAACACTAAATCGCTATATTAGGATTATTTTGTTTCTCATGTGAAAAATATTTGAAACCATTTCCAGAAAATTTCTTCAAGTGAAATAGAAAGTGCGTTGGAGTAGTGAGTTAGATAATTTGACTAATTAAGTTGAACAGTTAATTTGACATTTCTTTCCAAAAAAAATAAATTTAATTTGACATTCCATTATTATGAAAATATAAGTTTTAACTTTTGCGATTTAAGTAAAAATATTTTCTGAAAATAACCTTGATTTTTATAAATAATTTATATAAATCGAAAATAATTATCCTTACATTATTATTTTTTTTCTAAATGGATTTATTATTAATTATTGAAGAGCTTTTCTTTTTTTTGAAACCATTATCAAATGACTTGTTCTCCTTGTAAAAAAAAAAGAGAAAACTCAAACAAATAAGTTAAAAAACCAGAAAATATATAAAAAACTAAAAATCGCCCACCGTGGGGCTCGAACCCACGACCACAAGGTTAAGAGCCTTGCGCTCTACCAACTGAGCTAGACGGGCTTATTGTTTTATTTGAGGAAAATTATTTTAATTGTATGTTTCATAATCATAAAAATACTATTAATTTTGTTTTTTGAAGAATACAAATACTATTAATTGATATGCAGAAAATAATATTCTTAATATTTTTCGCAGTAAACGCCAATGACGTTTAGTATTTTTTACTAAAAATGATGTAGAGTGAACTTTAATTTCCGCTTTGTATTTTTTTACTTAAAAATCAAATAAATACTTGACTCAAAACATCTCTTAAATTCAAATTAAGCTTGAACGCCAAGAAAATAAATGAAACTTGACTTAACTAGTAAAAATAATAAAAGTACATGAAAAAATTATTCGAGTTTAATTCGCGTCGGATTAAATTAAAAGGATCCTAAAACCATGAAATGGATAGAAATGTTTTTCAACTTGTACATCATTTCATGTGCGTAATTGCATCAAGTTGGTTGATGCCTCATTGGTGGAAAATGACCCTCTAACTACAATTACTCAATAATAAATATTGAAACGAATCAATGCTCTCTAGTCTTTATCATGACCAAAAAGATACCCGTTATTTTTATTATCAATTTATTAAAAAGAAAACACAGAGAGAGAGAGAGAGTACCATGTATTAGTTGACTTTGGTTGACTCAATTCTTTTTAGTCTTATCAATTATCATGACAAAAATTAATATGTGGTGCAAATATTTTGTTACCTAAAACCATGAAATAGACAAGCATAAGTGTCTTTGGTGGTACATGTGCATAATTTTATTTAAAAAAAAAAACTCTCGTTCAAATAGAATTTGATCCAATTTAATGAATTGTCATCATTTTGAATTAGTGGATTCTTGTTTATCTAATATTAACTCGATTAAATTTGGAGATACTATATCCTACAAAACGTCCTAGATGTTTGGTCATTTCCAACTTCTGTTGACTAGAGGAAGCTCAAGACTCCTAAGTTCAGATCAAAGGAAACATTAATCGAGTTTTGGAATATAAACTCCACTATGTATGCATGTGTATTGCAAGACAAATAATCAATCAATTTTGTGTGTTAGTATAATAAATTTGTCAGTTTTTTATTGTATGGATAAGGTCACATAATTGTGATCCCTAACCATGAGGTCTAAATATAAGACAAATCTTGATAAGACAAATTTTTATTTTTTATTTTTTATTCACGTTCACCCAATTATTGTCCCTATATAAAATAAGTCATTTTATGAGTTTGGACCCGAGAATGATGGACACCGGCTTATTTTCCTTATGAAAGGAAGCGAAATAAAATGTGAGTTCAGGTGTTCCAATCAAAAAAAGAAAAACCTTTAAAATCAAATACTTTATGGGTAATGGAAAAATATTGTGTTTCAGTTAGAGGTGTTAAATGGGTCGAGATGGCGCGATGCCGGCTGGGCGGGCTAAACGAAAAGGTTGGGTCGGGCCGGGCCGGGGCAAGTAGTGGTCGGGCCGCGCTTTCTTGAGCCCATCCCGACCCAACCCACAAGAATGCACTAAAAAAATGGGTCGTTCCGGTTTTTGGGTCTAAGGGGCCGGGCCAAAAAAGCCCGGTTCATTTCGGGCCTCTAAAATCAGAGCCCAACCCGGTGCTATTATCGGGTCGGCCGAAACTGACAACTCTAGTTTCGGTAGTAAAATTTTGTGCTTTCAGGGCATTTCAGTTGCGATTGGATACAAAAATATTTTCATTTTCGTTCTAATAACCCAACATGCAATTGTTGATGAAAATTTTTAAAATAGATTATTCACCCACTCTCATTTTTTCTCTTACGAATTACATCTACACACTTTTTCTAAAAGAAAACAATCACTACTACACATCCTTTACAATTTCACTATTCACATATTTACACATTTGTAACTATCAATAATTATTTTACTATTTCTATATCAAATCAACTTTCATCGTTAATTTATCATCTCATACCAACCACTCTCTCAAAATTTATCTTTTTTTCTTTCAAGTTTTTATTTATCACTATTCACTAGAAAAATATAAAATTTTCAAAATGAAAGATATTCAATTGTGCACCAAAGCACCATTCAATTTCATATGAAGTGCGTGCTTTCTTCTTCCCTGTAGCTCAAAATAAAATAGTGTCATTCTTTTCTCCCGAAACAAGAAGACATGGGATTATAATCCTTATCCACATTCCACACATATGTCAATGTTTGTTAAGAACAAAATTACAGCAATATTAAAAATTGTTACATTAATTGAATAAATACTACATCTAGAAATATATGTATTGATCGTTTTCCTATACACTAAATTGCGGATTCAATTTTACAACAAATATGTTTCGTAATTCGTAATGATATTTATTCTAAAATCAGCAACTGATCGTTTAAATTTCGTGATAAACACGACATTACTGGAAATGACAATTTTGATAATATCATTTGTTTAAAGCATTTGAACCACACTACGATACATAAACGATATAATCTCATACTATTTCATTGAACTAATTAATTACCTTTTTAGTTGCATCTACTATTAACATTTGCACAAAATAATCTTTATCTTCTAGTTAGTAATTCTAAGGTTGTGAGTAAGCTAGCTAGTAAAATATAAATGATTTTAGAATGTCCCAAAAAACGTTTTCAAATACATTTTATATCTTAAAAGCTCATGAAATGTGCTCAAAAAAAAAAAAAAAAAAGAGTTCATGAAATCTATTTTCAATAAAAAGAACTAATTCCTGCAACATTTTAATTTAAAAGGCCTAAGAGTATCTTTCACACCAAACTATCAAGATCTAATAAACTTTTGTTTAACTAAATTACACTCTTTCTAAGGAAAAAAAAAACTAAATTACACTATATTATTACTTAAAAAAATAAAAGAACTGAAATTTTTATTGAAATTATTCCATAAATTTTTCAAATTGATATATATATATATATTTACCAATGATGATTTTAATTTTAGTAATTTAAATTTTTGAATTAAATATTTAGTTTTCAAATTTAGATTTATAATCTATATTAGAGACTATTTTTAGTTTTGAAAATTGAACAAACTAAAAAGAAAGACTAAAATTTAATATTGTTTACAAATCCAGTTTCGTAATTATTTTTTACTACAAATGAATGAATACAGCACCCAACAAAAAACTAAAATTATAAATAAAAGAATTTTACTATAAGCAAAAGTAATTTCATCCAAAAATCACAAAACTTTTACGGAGTAGGAGGGTGTTTGGCTAAACTTATTTAAAACATCTTATAAGCTCATACATCTGATAAGCCGTTTTAGGAGATTATAAGATGTTAGATCTTATTTTAAAATAAGTTGTCGAGTGTTCGGATAAAATAATATAGTTGAGCTTATAAGCTATTTTTATATCTTATAAAATTATTAAATATATTCTTGTCTTTTGAATATTTAAAATAAGAAACTTATAAGATCTTTTAAAAAAAGTTGGGGTGGAGGTACTTTTTTTTAGAAGCTTATAAGCTTTCTAACAGTTTTTTTAGAGCTTATAAGCTCTTTTGGAAAAAAAATTACCAAACACATTTTAAGAGCTTATAAGCTATTAAACATCTTATAAGCTAAGCCAAACACACTCTAGGTAAAGTTAATAGTTGGGTTGTTTTTTATATGAAAAATTGGTGGGACTACCTTTTCCGATTGAAAAATAAATTCATATTCTTTTAACGGTTTTTAGCATATACTTCAATCCTACCAATCCTACATATAGTTGTGGCAATGTTATAATTCTTTTTCCATAACATTATTAATTGTTGATGTGGACAACCCTTTTTTACTAACAACCACAATACGAGAAATTGAAAAAATAATAATAATGATAATGTTTGTTTTATATTATCTCATTATTGTTTTTGACAGGATATATTGGGAGTTTTTTGCAAAAACTTGTGCTTTTAGAAAGTGATTTAATTGTAGCAGAAGTAAAAATAAATTGAGAATATAAAGTTGATGGTATTTGATAAAATCAAAAATTGAGAATCAGAATTAGTTGAGATTGTTTAGTGAAAAAGTTGTAAAAATACTTATTTATTTGTAAAAATCAAAATAGAAGTAGAATTAAAAACATAAAATACCTATCTCACTCCTTTTATATCTAATTAAATGAAGTATATTCAAAAGCAAATTGTCATTTGCAAACACTAAAAAGTTATTTTTTAACCAAAAGCTGGAAAATACTTTTTTTAGTGATTGCTAACACATCTATTATCTAATTATTATATTTATACAATTTAGAGTTTTTTAAATTCTCATAATATGATTATAAAACCCCCTTAAAAAAAGAGAAAAAAGAATTAGGACTATAAGAAATTTACTAATTTAGTAGTGGTTTTAGCAGAAGCAAAAACTGCCCCTATATCCGAAAAAACCAAACAAGGTTTTAAACTTATGGGTTGTGTGAAAACTTCAAACCCCTCTTACAGAGAGAGAGAGAGGAAATGGTGGTATAGTTGAACACGAAGAGGCTGACTATTGTTTGTTTCGGTTGAAAATCAAAACCCCATTTCGCGGATTTGGATCTGCCGCATGGAACCGACAAAAAAAACAGTTTTTATACTGCGTTTTGAGTTTTAACCTCTTCATGATCTGATGGTGAGTAAAAATCTTGGCTGCCCAGATAATTGTATTTGATTTTTTCTTTATTGATTAATTTATGCGCAGTGTGTTTCTTATGGGTGGCTTGCAAGGATCTGTGATTTTTATTTGCGATCTTAATTAGGTATAGAGTGCTAGTTAATATTGGATTGCAATTGATTTTCTAACGTGGGCATTGATGGAGAATCTTTGGTTTAGTGTGTGAAATTTGATTGGAATTGAGACTGCAGAGGTGAAAATTGTGAGAAATTTAGAATGGGTTTGAAATTTTATTGTTAAAGATGGTATCTTGATTAGCATAGCTGTTAAGAACAGACTATACGGAGTTATGAGTGAACAAGACACGGAGAAGACAAAGGAACTTGAATTACGGTATAGACATACGATTGAATTTGTATTGCATCGATATAGGCAAGTTCAAAGTCATTGATCAACCATGTTGCTGATATGATTGATGAATAAACGTTTGATTGCGCTAGATTAAACCTTCCTCATTTCAACGTCTCAATTTGGTGTAGTGTGCTGGAATACGATCCATGTAGCCAATAGCCAATTAGTATGGATAAGGTTATGGTCTGTTGTGTTGCGTTAGTTCAAATTGGTGTAAAAGAAATTCGAGTGTTATTCAGCTGGGGAAAGGAGGTCAAAAATGTTAAAAGATTGGAGAAAGGGTATTTTGTCCATTCGTAGCCTTTGCTTAGACTTTTAGATTGGATCAAAGATATCTATGGAAAGCAAGGTTTAATAGTCTAGAAGTTGTTCTAAATTGATGGTCCTATGTCAAATTCTTTTTTTTTCCTGGGGAATATACTTCTAAGTTGCCACATGCCGAATTAGATGCTGTTGTGTGGTTTTCCTTTTTCATATGTCAAAAACAAGTTTGCTAAGTGAGACTGATTAGTTCTACCTTTTATTGTGGTTTAGAATGAAGTTATGTTTACTGTACACGGGGAATACTATAATTCTTATTGTATTGATACGCGTTTATGCCCTTAAATCTGAATGCTGAAGGATATTCAAGTTCTTTCTATAATGTCTGAAAGTCTCTTGGTTTGTTATCCTGATAAGTGATAACAAACTATGTTATCTGTTTACTGCCAATAGTTCTGCTCTATGTCACATCTTTTTCATTTTTTTCTCTCATTTCTAAAGAATACAATGTATATCTGTCATTTCTATGTTTTTTCAATCTAATAGTGTGTCCCGTCTGTTATGTGGATTCTGCAGGAAGCGTCTCGTTTTATTCATTCAACTAGTCCCTTGCTTGCAATGGTTGGCTTACACTGTGTGCTCTTTTGGTGTAACAGTTTCTGAGACGAAAGATTATTTTTAGTGCTACCAGATGCTATCATGGTCTTGTAAATTTTCAAAGTTCGTTTCTTCTGTAGCAACTCGTTTGTCAGCCCCCAAGACTTCTACTCCTTCATATAAATCCTCTGGTTTGCCTCCACTTCATGGTTCGCTTCATGGTTATACCATTTCCAGCCCCGAGAGGAAGTCTAATTTGAGACTCTCTGCATCCCTTCAAGATTTGTCTACTTATCACCAAATTGATCCAGAAGGTGATCTTAGCCCAGGAGTAGAAAGAAGTTCGAGTCATGCATTACCGCAAAACTTATTGCAGCAAGAAAATGGTACATCAAGTTTTTCTAAGGCGAAAATATCGCCCGTTTCATCCGGAAGGAAAAACTGGCACCGAGTTATCTGTGTTCTCCTCTGTTTATTGTTGTTCACTTGTCTTTGTTTCGCGTCGGTATTTCTTTACTCAAGCTGGTCTAGAGGAACATCCAAGTTCTATGTTGTGCTCGACTGTGGCAGCACCGGGACCCGCGTTTATGTTTATCAGGCGTCTGTTAATCACAAAAAAGACGATAGTCTTCCTATTTTAGTAAACTCATTGCCGGAAAGTTTCCGGAGGAAATCTGGTTCACTGAGAGGGCGTGCGTACAACAGAATGGAAACCGAGCCTGGATTTGACAAATTGGTGCATAATATAGCCGGGTTGAGAAAAGCAATTAAACCTCTTATTAAATGGGCAGAAAAGCAAATTCCAAAAAAGTCACATAAGACTACTTCTCTCTTTCTATATGCTACAGCCGGTGTTCGGAGGCTACCAAGTTCAGACTCTGATTGGCTTCTTAATAACGCGTGGTCAATTCTAAAGACTTCACCTTTTCTGTGCAAAAAGGAGTGGGTGAAAATTATCACAGGCATGGAGGAAGCTTATTACGGATGGATAGCTCTAAATTATCATACGGGTGTCTTAGGTCCATTCCCAAAAAGGAAACATATGGTGCACTTGACTTGGGTGGCTCATCATTGCAGGTTACTTTCAAGATAATCGAGGTAGTCGTGAAGAAACGAGCTTAAAGCTGAGCATTGGCTCTGTAAACCATCATCTGAGTGCCTATTCTTTATCTGGATACGGGCTTAATGACGATTCGATAAATCCGTCGCTCGGCTTCTCATGAGGCTTCCTAAGATCACTAATGCAGATCTGATTAGTGGCAAAATTGAAATTAAGCATCCTTGTTTGCAGTCTGGCTACAAAAAACAATACCAATGTGCACATTGCGAATCCGTTTATTTAAAAAATGGTAATTCTCCTATCGAAGGGAAAAGATTAAGTGAAAAAGGAAAAGCTGGGATTCGCGTTAAGCTTATTGGAAGTCCGAAATGGGAAGACTGTAGTGCACTTGCTAAAGCTGCCGTCAATTTGTCTGAATGGTCGGATCGTAGTCGAGGAATCGATTGTGAGGTTCAGCCGTGCGCGCTTGCAGAAAATCTGCCTCGCCCTATTGGTCAGTTTTACGCTATGTCCGGCTTTTACGTGGTGTACCGTTTTTTCAACTTGACTCCCGATGCTTCTCTGGACGATGTTCTAGAAAAGGGTCGTGAGTTTTGTGAAAAAAATTGGGATGTTGCGAGGAAAAGTGTTGTTCCTCAGCCTTTTATTGAACAATACTGCTTTCGGGCACCGTATGTCGTTCTACTTTTGAGAGAAGGATTGCACATTACTGATAGTAATGTAATTGTTGGCTCTGGGAGTATCACTTGGACGCTTGGCGTTGCTTTGTTTGAAGCTGGAAAGGCTTTTCCTTATGGGGGAAAATTTTATAGTTATCAGATTTTGAGGGTTAAGATAAATCCGTATCTTCTTTTTGCCATTTTGTTTGCTTCGTTGTTTGTCCTGTTCTGTGCGTTTTCATACGTCGGCAATTGGTGGATGCCAAAATTCTTTCGAAGGTCGTATCTCCCGCTTTTCAGACATAACAGTGTAACATCTACGTCGGTGCTCAACATTCCAGCCCCTTTCCGGTTTCAGCGCTGGAGTCCTATCAATACAGGTAACTCTTCTTTTCTTTTTTTGACATTTGCAAAATATTTACTGCGGTCTGCACTTTTTGAGATTTGGTTCGCTTAGTGCCCATTTGGTTTCATTTTCAAACTTATTTTCATATTTCAGACATTTGATGTTGAAAATATATTACATACTTTCATATTGGAGAAGGGTCTGCTTGCTTATTATTAAACCTTGCAAAATTTTGCTTGAGAAATTTTTATTACTCAACATATGCTTGCTTGTGAATTTTTTTTGCAAAAAATACCCTATTCGCTCGCTGTTACTATTTTTTCCAACCATTCAATCATAAATTCACTAAAAACTTCACATTAACTATTATTATTACACTTTTGTATTACAAATTTACTATTCACTCTCTTACTTTTCTAATCACCAATCACATTCAATTACTATTTTACTAAAAATGACCATAACATCAACTGTCATCATTATATTTTCACAAAATGTATTCTTATTTTTCCACACAATTTTTCCACACTATTCTCTCTAAGCATAGAAAGGAATAGAATGAAGGCCAAGCAATCACACAGATTTTTTTATATAGTAATGTTTTTGTGTTGATTGCATAGGTTTGGAAATCAAAATATATATTTTGTTCTAATAGTATTTTTGCATGAAAAGACGTGAAATGTTCTAGTATATTTGAGAATGGGTCTGATAGGTGCATGAAAAAACATTTAATTGTTAGTGTTTGAAAACGAATTTTGAAAAGGAAAATATAAGTTGTATTTTCAGTAAAAATGGGCCAAATAAATGCATTTTTCAGAGCTTTTAAAGTAGTAATCGGAAATCGTTCCTCTGAAAATAATGACAAATACTCTTGATTATTGAGATTCAGGGGATGGGAGAGTTAAGATGCCGCTGAGTCCTACAGTTGCAAGTACTCAACAAAGACCATTTGATACCGGACTTAGATTTGGCGGTGAAGGCATTCAGTTCAATGAATCGTCATTTTATTCTTCGTCTACCAGTGCAGCACATAGTTATTCTTCAGGCAGCTTAGGACCGATGCAATTTGACCATAATAGCCTTGGTTCCTTCTGGACGCCCAACAGAAGTCAAATGCGTCTGCAAAGTAGGAGATCCCAATCTCGAGAAGATCTCATTTCTTCGATTGCTGAGGCACACTTGTCAAAGGTCTAAGGCATTATATTATATTTCAAGATTTGCCACATATATTAAGAAAGAAACTGACCGTTGTCGGCCTAAGTGGTTAAACGTATATAATTTCTACTGACTTTCCGCAAAGAATACATAGTAAGAGGAAGCAGAGATTACTGGATGGATGAATTTATTTTTGGCTGTGTCACAAAGAAGAAGAAAGCTGATTATTGTGAGGTGACACATTAACAAGACGTAAAATTTTGTCGAAGGCCTAAAAGCTCTTTCGACGTGTTACACTGGAGCTTTGACAGTGGCTGCAGCCGAGTCAGTGATTATTACGAGCATTACTGAGAACGGCTGAGATATAACGAGAAATAACAAGGAGACGATTCATGTACAATTGAGGTAATTTGGGAAGACTCTGCTAGTAAAAGATTATTTTGCCAGACATGCTCGACTGAGTAATTTTGGAAACTTGCTCTTTAGGACAACATTCTGTTTCCGACTTATGATACATAAATCTTGGTTTCATTTGTACAAAAAAAATTAAGATGATTTAGTAGAAGCATTCGTTTTATTCAGTATTTTTTAACTGTTTTTTTTTGTTCGTACGATAGTAACAAGAGTATTTATTTACGATGAAGATGTATGACAGTTTTGTTCATGCAATGGGTCATGTAAGTTCACCAGATGATATATTAATTCATGAAATGGTACTTTCATCTTCATTTGTTCTTTTTCAGATGCTAAAACAGATTATATTGACTGGGGGTGATCATAAAATTTCAAAAACCGCCTGCACGCGTTGTTGGCTCGGTTGTGGTTTTGGAACAAAACTGCACCGCCCTTGTATGATTTTAGGGTTAAAATATAAGTTTTTTCATTCTTCTTTAGTTGAATAATTAGAGAATCAATATATTAAAAACTAACTTAGTGAATAAAAAATTTAGATTTGCATTTTAAATTTCAAGTGGAATGCATTTTAGTTTTTTTTCTTTAATGTTACAAATATGCATTATGTTTGCATTCAAAGTAAATGCATTATATTTTGAATGTAGTTGGATTAAAAGATAATGCAAGGTGCATTCTTTTTGCAATATCATCTTGTTTATACATAAATTAAATCTTTAACGTTTTACATTTTCTGACCATTTTTCTTAATATTCTATAAGATATATAGTATTTTATCAATCTTATAATATTCTCGTTTATTAAAACTGCCTGCAACCGCACCTTTCAGTTTTACTTAATATAAAACCACTATTTGAAATTATTTTATAGGAAAACCGTATAAGACAATTCGGTTTGAATTATTTTGAAAAAACCGCAAAACCGAACTGTGATCACCCCTAGTTATTGACGTCAGCATGCAATTTGTTTCCGTTGAATAGGAATAACATTTTTTTCAAACAAGAAGAAATTTCATTAATGATCAAGACAAATAGTCTCGAGGAGGTCTCCAATACAAGCTGATTGAAAATAGAAATGTGAGCGAGCTTATGAGATACAATATTCGCTTCACGACCAATAAGATTAACAGAAAAACTAGGAACTTCATGGATGAACTTTTTGCGGTCCATAATAATCGAGCCATATTCCGACAAGGCTGCTTCCTCCCCGTTAATGGATCGTTTGCCACGAGCTTGCTTGGTATCGACTTCAAACGAAACTGAGGAAAGTTGGAGAGCTTTAACCCATATATTCCATAGGATGTAAGAAAATTTGGCCATGTCCTCTTCATTAAGTTTTAGCAGCAACTCCAAAGAACCATTGATGGAAGGTGTCTGTATCAATCAACAAATATATGTCATGTATTCTCCAAATTTTCTCCACAAAAAACTCACAATGAAGGAATGTCCATACCCCTACATCGCAGATTTTGTCGAGTAGGCAAGCAACTTTACAAGCACACCATAAAAAATGCTTCACCTTTTGAGGGATAGAGAGTTCCGGAAGTTTTTTCCAATCCCCTGGGGTTACATCTTCGTCGCTAGAAAGAATGAGTCTGATGATATGATATCTTGATTTAATCGCTATAAATCCCAAAATGCCATATCAAAAGGTTTTTACACTCAAGATTTGACAGAGGAATGTTAGTAATCTCGGATATATTCCTGGGGCCAAAAACTCCTGCAGAAGTTCAACATCCCAAGTTCGATTTCCTGGGATCTATAAGTCTGAAACCTTTAGGGAAGAAAATTCAGGATTCATTGGTGTTGTGATTCTGAAATTTTTCGGGTCTAACAGGCAAGGTTCTGACCAAACATTGATATTAATACCACTTCTAATTTTCCATCGTATTCCTTCTCTCAAGATCACTTGGGATTACAATATTATTCCGCCAAATAAAGCTGGGATTGTTACCCAAATTCGCCTTTAATATCCCTATTATAGAAAATTTTGCTTTGAAAATCTTAGAAACAAGAGCACTAGGGTCGGAAATGAATTTCCAACCATGTTTCACAAGCAAAGTAATATTGAAATACGATAAATCTTGAAAGCCCAAGCCTCCAACTTCCTTGTGCACATTCTATTCTAAGAAAACCAATGAATACCTTGTTTTCCATTCGTTTTCAAACCCCACCAGAAAGAGTTTAACATTCGTTGAATTTCATCTTGGAGGAAGTAGGAAGGAGAAATCAACTCATGCAAAAAGAAGGTATTGCTTGAGCAACATATTTAATTTCTACAAATTTAATGTAATGTGAGTCTCATTAATACAGATCAAATAACCATGTATTGCATGTATGGAACGCATCGTCACCAATAATATTCCAATACTTCTGATAAAAAGCCAGATTGAATACATGATTTATCAGGCAAAATTGTTTTTTTCGTCCTCTAAGTGGACGCACTTGGAGATTTAGTCCTTTATTTTCTTCAACTTTGGATTCAGTCCTTTTAAGTGGAATAAATTCAGAGTTTTGGTCCTATGACCTGCTACAACAGGTAACCTTTACCTGTTGAGTGATGTGGCATTTAATTTAAAAACAATTAACTTTTGAAGAAAGTTTATTTGAGTTGGCAGTCTAAATTCAATTAATATGGATAAGAATTTTCTTTTTTTTTCCTTTTTTCTTTTCTCACCTTCTTTATGAATTAATTATTTTTAAAAAAAATAATTAGTAATTTATAATGTTAATCATTTTTATTATATTTATTGTTGAGTCTAAGATTTTAGACAATTGAAGTATTTTTTCTAATTGTACTTTTATAAATTATTTTTCTATTTAGTAAAAATAAAAATATAATATTTAAGATTGGGAAAAAATTAAAGTACAAGAGAAAATAAATTTAAAAACTAATTAAATTTTACCTAAGTATTATTTTACAAGTTTAATTAAATTTTGGATTTAAGTAATAATTTATATTCTTTTCAAATATTAAAACTGTTAACATCTCCATATTTTTAGCATTAAATCATAATTAATTTGAAATATAATATAAAATTATATTTTGTCATTCCTTTTTCCCACTAACATGTCCACATAAGATGCCAACTCAAATATTTCTTCTTCAAAATTAAGTTTTTTAAAAAAATAAATGCCACATCACCCAACAGATAAAGAATACCTACTGTAGTAGGTCACAGGACCAAAACTCTGAATTTCGTTCACTTAAAGGACTAAATCCAAAGTTGGAAAAAATAAAGGACCAAATCTCCAAGTGCGTCCACTTAGAGGACGAAAAAAACAATTTTCCCTGATTTATCATGATGCATTTGAAACATACGGAACTCAATAATGGAGAAAGTGGCAAGAAGAGCATTATTCATATCAGAAGTAACTCTAGGATTGATGGTATTTAAAACAAGATCATACACACCTTCGATTAAAGAGTTGTGTAAAATAATCCCTTTACCACATTGGCTAGCCCCTCATCATCCTCGTGCCAGATTACATTATCTTCCTGTAGCTTATGAATTCGATTATGCTTCCTATGGGGAGAGGCCATGGCATGGAAAAATGTGTACTCGAGTCACCATTATTAAGCCAGTGGGTTTTGGCTCTGTCTCCAATGGGATTCTTCTTGGATCATGAGGGAAGAAAGCTTTAGTTTAATGGATTCAAACTTGCAGAGAGAATCTACATCATCATGTAAATGAGGCTTATTTTCAGTTTAATAGGAATAACATTTCTTGTTTTATCTCAAATACTAAAATCTAGATTATTTGCTGATGGTTGACACATTTGGATTGATAATGGACCTGTTTGAACCGAGTTTAGCTAAAACCTAAAAAGGTTGGACCCATGATCCATCTCCCCTCGAGCCTGAACCCGTCGGGTCTAACTCGCGTTGGATCCAGAAATAACATCGATTTTTCTTAGTTAGTGTTCATTTCTATTTAGTAAAAACAAGAGGTTGAAACATTAAATGTAATAGATTTCATTATACAAAAGCAACGCGTACAAAGTCAAGAAAATATGCAATACATATTAGTGTTTAGTAGGGGCGGTAATCCTTGATAAGACACGATCGAATGACACGAACCCTACCTGAAATTACTGAGAAAAATACGAACACTGACCGGATCAAACACGATGTTACCAGTTTGTCTTAAAACAGTCTCTTACATTATACTTAATTTTTGATGTATTTTCGACATAAAACGAAATAGATCCAAAAACTGAATAGAACCACAAACCGATGACCCGAATTACCACACTTAGAGCATAGTTGTGAATAACCCTTCTCGCCTCACTTTCAGCAATCAGCAATATAAGTAAAATTGCAGCAAGAAAGAAAATATCAAGGGCAGGGCTCAGCAACATCAAACATGATGATCTTTTAACTGTATCCAAAGCATGCAAAGGGTAAATATAAAACTTGCTCATGTTTTACTGAACTAAAAGTCCCATAAACCACTACGACTAGTCTCATATGCCTCTTTCGACTAATGCCAAACACCGTTTCTAACAACCAGTGAGCTGAAACTCACAACGTAAAATGTAAAGAGAGGATGTGCAGAAAACACTCTGAGAGGCGCTGTTTCAAGCCAGAACGTCCTGAAGCAGCATCTGATCGAAGTGCCAAACACCTAAACATCCCAAGCGCAAAAATTTGTCATGAGTAGCAGAAGAATTGTAAAAATATAACACAGGAAGTACAAATTAAACGGATGGAAAAAATGTGGATAAAAGCAAAGTGGGCATTATTGTTTATATTCATACCATGGCCTTTACCAACTCTTCTCAGCTGCGCAACATATTCTGAGATCTTCTTGATAGATTCCACCTGGAAGAAGAAAAGTATTTTGAGATTAGTTTTACAGTTATCGTTCCATGAATAATTCATGAGACAGATACATGGGAAAGAATCGAAAACCTGCTCAACCAAAAACTCGCTCTCAATAAAATCAGTCAACTGCACATCATTGTTTCGAGAGGCGACCTGTTATTGACATCTTGAAGATATCAGCATAAGAATATGCAGAATTCATATTTCAATAATGGTGTCTTTGCCTATCAATTTCATTCGACAATTACCCTAATGTCACACACTAGTACTGGCATCCTCACAGTCGAAAGAAGAAAAAGTCAAAGAAAACAACTTACAGCATGGAGGTTTAGAAGCTTCTCATTTGTTAATTTCTCCAAAGATAACGCGAGCTCCATAGCTGTAAGGTAAGAAGGGAGTATCAAATTATCACGAGTATGGAACACTGACTACAAATTTCCCCTTAAGAACAAATATCTTATGTGTTTTATGACAAAAAAATAAAACTGAATAATGGCATTGTCACCAATTATTCATATATATATATATTGCTACTAATTCAATAGTGAACTGCCCTATGTAGTAACTGATGTTCCAATATTAAGTCAAATAATCATATCAACTTATGCAGTTAGAGCTAACATATGTTCCCTTATACACTCTCCCCTTGTAGAACATGCACATGCAACGAGAGAGGAAAAGCAGCTGGGATTTAATGCTGAGGGCAAAGTTCTACCCAACAAGTGAATTTCATAGGAAAATAGTGCATTAACAGAATTTAGTTGCACAATCCATCAAGCATAATGAGTAATCATAGACTATGTATTTACCTACACATCCACCTAGAAAGCAGAATGCTTTTCACTGGGTTGGAGAGTATGTAATAATAAAGTTGTTTATTATAAGCACATAACAAAAACACTACTGCTCACAACAAGAAAACACTGTTTGACTTAAATAGGTGTTCCATGCAAATATTATTACCATTTGTATTGATTTGACCCTTAAATCTATCAGGGGAACCTGGCCTGGAAATTAGAAAAACAAATTGTCCGTATATCTCTCTTTGCTGCAGCATGACAACATCCCACCAACCACCAGCAGGCCCCACCTCCAAAATAACAGTGTCGTGACAGACAAAATCACCTTGTGTTAATGCTAAACACAAAATCACTGGTTCAAACATGGCCAGTACCTCCCACAATTGAATACACAAAAGTACAGTCCACACAGAAAAGTGGAGCTCACCACAAGTAATTTCCAAAACAACCAATAGAGACCACAACGACATAGAGAGACCTCACATTGCAGCAAATAAATTTAAAGAAAAAAAGTACAAAATAAGGAACTTAAACTGAAAAACTTCATCTTGCCTTCCACCAACATTACGGACCCCAACTGATCAAAATACTGGTAAACAACTTGCAATCACTAAGCATGTTTCACAAACTCCAAAACATCCATTTTGTACCAACAAAAGTTTAGGAAATTGAATGTGCAAAAAGAGTTCATTGTAGAAAGTGGCCATTTGTTGAAACCAAGAATAGAAATGAGCCAATTCATTTCAGAAAGAATGGAGATGCATTACAAATAGTATCATGTCCTATTTATGGAACTGTCTGTACTTGTAGAACACGTGTGGCTGGATAACCACTCAGCATCAATACTAAGACACTCTTGACATGAATAACAAAATAACATTGAATATATACAACTCGGGAAATTATTATATGGAGTGTTGATGTGCCATAGACCAAACCTGTCACTTGGGCAAGGGTGCTCAGGCCGACCTGACAATAACTTTGGCTAACCTGGTAAGACAACCTTTCTAAGCATGAACTATGGACTAAGCTAAGCATGAACTGTGGGCTAAGTCAAAATAGGTCTGTGTCGTTTGAACACTTCATCCCAGCTAGAGCTTAAAAGACCTAGATGTTTATGGAGGAGAATCCTAAATTGATTCTAATAAGGTGTAATATAAGAAAACAGTAGTCAACCTTAATAGGACTCGTAAACCAAACTGCATTCATTTGATATCTATATAAAAGTTAATTAAACTCTGAAAGGACTCAATCACCTTTTTGTCTATATGTACAAGTTGTTTACTAAACTTTAAGTACACACGGTTATCCCTATATGTATTATTTCGGCATATGTTATAGGTCTTTAAAAAAGCTTTACCAGATTTAAGTATTAGAAACTTTTCACTGGGAAAAACCGAATACCCTTAAAATTCTTCAGGCATCCATGTGAGATTTAACAATTATTGAGTATATATTTTTCTAGGCATATATAATACCACAAAAGGAAAACTATGTTCAAATAGAAAATGGCACATAATTCCACTTTATTGCTGACATCAAAAGAAAATAGAAAATGACACATAATTCGACTTTATTGCTGACAACAAAGAAAATAGAAAATGGTACAAAATTCGAATTTATTGCTGATAGCAAAGAAAATACAGGATTAAGACATATTGGTCCCTTCATTGATGTTACCATTGCCATTGGATATGCACAAATAACAACCATTCAATGTTGGGATAAACATAGATGTTCATTTCATACTCCTCCATGGAAAATATCTGTATATTAAGCACATATATTTGTACAACTAGGACACCATAAATTAGAAGAGAATCATTTACCATATAGAGCATCTCCTTTTTCAGCATGCTCGAACTCCGAAAGTGGCATCAAGATAGACTGCAGCTTCACCTTCCCTCCTCGCTTGTTCTGATTTTGTTGAACAAATAAATATCAGTTACTATAATACTCAAAATTGTGAAACAATACAAATATAACATGTTGCATATGATCAAACACCTGATATTCCATTAATTTTTCGGCATGTTCTCTTTCTTCTACACTTGATTCCTTGAAAAACCTATAAGCAAACAGAGGATAAATCCACTTTTAGACTATATTCAAATGGAAAAACGATTCTATAAACTCCTAAAATTGATAAAGGATTAGATAATTACTTAGCAAGCCCCTTGAGTGCAACGTTGTCTCTGTCAAAGTAGGCAAACATAGCATGGTACACATATGAAACATTGTACTCCACACTGTAACCATCAAATAGATTCCCAAAACAGAAGATCCATTAGGCAAAAGGAAAAAAAAATAAAATGCAACTAAATTCACAAAGATGAAGAAATCGGAAAAACCAATTCTACTCAATTACTAATGAAAATAAGAATTCAAAATCAGGAATATCAACAAAGAATAGTAAATCGAAGAAAACCGACTTGATTTGTTCATTGATAGCCGCTTCAGACTCGCTGGAGTACTTTTGGCGAGCAAGTGAATCCTGAGGGACGGAGGGCACGAGCATGAGCTCTTTCTTCACTTCCTCAAACGGCTCAAAACGACGCCGGTTAGTGGCTTGCTATTTGTGTGTTTGGCCATACACAAAACACACCCATTCCTGCCCGATGAATTCTTCTGCGGAAATGAAGACGAAGAGGCAGCGGAAAACAGAGCGCTCAGATTTTCGCCATGGGAGTTCAATAAACCAAAACCTGGTGCCGCTTTCAGAAGCATTTTTCCTCTTTTTTTTTTTTTGTTTTGAATTGAGTATGAATATAGAGAGAGAAAGATTTGTGTGTGGGGTTTGAGAGAAAATGATGATAGTTTCGACTTTCGACTGTGTGTGTGACACAGTCACTGTGTGGAGAAAGATACTGATATATATCATATCTGAATGTATTTTGTATGTATACGGAAAATCAAGGGTGGAGTGGACCGTTGGTAATAGACACGTGGAGGGTGAAGATTGGGAAGGTGAAAGATGCGCGTGGCGTGCACGTGGGAATGAAATATTGTGGAATCCCGAGATAATAATATCTGGCAAGTGGGACCAGGCGGGGGGAAACGGTTGGAATAATTGTTTTGTTAGTTAATAAATCAAAATTTTGTACCGTCTCTCATCTTTACAGTCTTATATATATAAAAAAATCCATTTCAAACACAGACTGATTAAAAATAAACTCAAACTTTGTACTTTATATAATCCGTCTCATAATCACAAGTTCAAACAGTCTCATACAAGATTTCCTCTTCAATAAAATGAAAAATAGATTGGTTTACCCCTTTGACTATGAGAGGTGGTACTTGACCTCACCTATCAGACGTGAGGCCAAGGGTTTTTTTTCCTCAAAAATTCGGCTTGTCATTGCAGAGTCTCGTACCCGAACCTACCTCTCCACTAAAAAGTAATACATGTGACCACTAGACTAATCCCAGTGGTTAGTGATGGTCAAGTGTTCAAACTCTATATCTCCCTTTTGTAATGGTTTGAATTTACATTTAGAAAAAAAAAAGATTGGTTTAATTGAAATATTGGGCACTAAAAAAATTGTAATTTTGGTCGTCGTGAAATAATTTAGTAAAAATCCCATTGTTTTGAAAAAACTGCAAAATAAAAAAAATACCATGAATTGATTTTTCATTATATCAAAATTTGAATATGTTTACTGGAAATGTCACATGAACACCAAATTTATGATTTTTACAACTTATTCTAGTTATGATATATACTCATTTATCAAGAGGGATCGCAATTGAATTGAACCGAGTCGAGTCAAATTTTGAAGTTTAAGCTTAGCTCCTTTATTATAGAGTCGAACTTGAGCTTAATTTACCAAATGTATTGATGGTTCATGAGCAATTTCGAGCTTAATCGAGTATAAATAATGTTAGTATATATTAAATTTAAATTGAATTATTATTTAATATATTACAAAAATAAAATCATACATTTATAGAAGGCATAATATATCTTCTACAAATCTATGATTTTATTAAAAACAAATGATTTTATTTTAATATTTTTTATATTTATTATAAGCAAATGCATAAAAATTAAAATTAAAGTCAAACTATTAGTTTAGATTATACGAGCTTATTAACGAGTCACAAACTAAATACCTCTAAACTTGAGTTATGTTCATTATTTTAACGAGCCTCATTAAATAAATTAAAACAAGTTTTTATCGAGTTGAACTCTGAATAGCTCACGAGTGTTTTTGGTTCATTTGTTTCCCTACTTATGTAGAAATGTTTTGACCATGAATATGAGTAAATGTCTTGCAAAATAATAACGAGGTGTTTTCTTGTTTGTCAATGTCGCATTATTTAAGTGAAACCACCCATTTAAACTTTGGACTAAAGTTTAAATGGAACTATTATGGTATGTTTGTTTAGTGATTGGAGATAATTGAGAGAAGTTTTTGGGAGTGATTACTGATTGGTTAAGATGGTTTTGATGTTATATATTTAAAAGTCTGTGTATTAGTAGATAAATAGATTGAGAAGCATAATGTATGTTTGATTAATGATCGACGATTGAGACTTGGGATAATCAGTATTTTAAAAATCGGACCAGTGAGCAAATCGACTTGCTATTGATTTGCGGTGGAACCAATTGGATCGGTTCAATCGCCGGTCCAATCGATCTAATGTAACTTAATTATATTTTTATGTTAATTTTATATAAAATGCATGTATGTGACCAAATCTCAATCAAAAAACATATATTGCAAATTCAAAATCAAAATAATCTCTTCCATATAATTAAATACAAACTTTAATATTTTTTAAAAGAGATAATTATAAAAATACTAGCTCCATATATACAATTCCATGTCAATTTCAAAACTTGCCTCTTCTGGAATTCTCTATTGGCAAATATAGAATAAACAAAATATTAAAGAGTATAGTTCAAAATGGAAGAATGTACAAACATTAAGGAAATTAAGAACGAAAGATTAAAAAACGAAAAATTAGGAAATATAAAGATATAGTTAAAATAGAAGATTAGACAAAATTTAGGGAAATTCAAAGAAGAATAGAAGATTGGGAAATAAAAAAAGGAAATAGTAAAGACTATTGTTTAAAATGGCAGATTAGATAAAAATTAGGGAATTCAGGAAGAGTAAAAATTAAGAAACTTAAAATTAGGGAACTAAAAATGGTAATCAAATTAGTATAATTGAAACTTTGACCACCATATATATTGCAACTTAAGTTGGAAAGAGATTGCTGAAAAGAAAAGAGAAAAGAAAATGCATAAGAAAAGGGAATTTATGGCCGGATTGATAGTGTTCCCATTTAACCTCTTATTTTTTTCCCGGGAAAATAAGATTTTTAGTCCTGTAAGTTGGACATGTTTTAGAATTAGTCCTCTAAATTGTCACATTCATTTTTTAGTCCTTTAACTTTCAAATTTCTAGATATTCAGTCCTTTAACTTAACAATTTTATTTTTGGTCCTATAACGTAACATATTTCATAAATTTGGTCCTATAACTTAACATATTTTAGAAATTTGGTCATGTAACCTTTTTTTTTAGGGGAATTTAGTAATATAACTTAACAATAGTTAAATTTAATTAATTTATTAAAAGGTTATTTCTAAATTAATTTAATTTTTCAAATCGAATGATTTTAATTAACAATTAATTTTCTTTAAAAATAAATAATTATTTTTTAATCTAAATAATTTTTAAAAAAATATTTAAGCATTAATTTTTTAAACCTTCTGAATTAAATGCATCTTGTACACTTGTCTACCGTTACATTTCTTGGAGATAATTATCCTCACTAAAGGTTAATTGCATAAATATGACAAATTATTCTTAAGTTACTAATTTGATGTAATTATTTTAATTTTCCTAGAATTCATTAATTATTTTAGAAATTTCTATTTATTTAAACTTTTTATTAATCAAATTAATTTAATTTTAATTGTTTTTATAATTTGATTAGTTTCCAAACATTGAAATTTAATTATTTTATATTTGGTCCTATAAAATAGTTAAATTTAACTATTGCTAAGTTATAGGACTAAATTTCTAAAATATATTAAGTTGTAGGACCAAATTTCTGAAATATGTTAAGTTTTAGGACCAAAAATAAAATTGTTAAGTTAAAGGACTGAATAACTAGAAATGTGAAAGTTAAAGGACTAAAAAATGAATGTGACAATTTAGAGGACCAATTCTCCAAAAGGTCCAACTTACAGGACTAAAAATCTTATTTTCCCTTTTTTTCCCCTTTTGTTCTAAACCGGTCTGACCGCTGGTTACTTATTTTAAAACAGGTTTAACTAGTTTCCAATCGATTTTCCCTGGTTCCTAGCGGTTTAATCGTAAACGATTTCTTATGAGTTTTCGAACCGGATCAAGTGCCGGTTCTTGGTCCAACCGGTTGAAGCGACCAGTCCGGTCTGATTTTTAAAACATTTGAGAGAAGTGATTGGGGGAAGCGTGTGTTTGTAAGTTTTTTTTTTTTCTTTATTTATTTTGAAGAATAAGTTGTTGAATATATATAGAAGGGTAAATTATAAAATGGACTTTTGAGATTAATATAATTACAACAAATTCAATTATTTTTAAAAATTATAAATAATTAAGGTTTTTGTTTATTTTACAAATGCCCCTAAAAAGAAAGGTGCACTGAGGGATGAAAACAAATGTCATGTGACTATGTGAGTCTGTAATTTTTAAAGATATTTGATTCTTTTTAGAGGAAATTAAATTAAACTCCATGAATTATTCGCGTTTTATATTTTACTATATAAACTATTTATTGTTACTCTTTACCATATGAACTATGTAAATTTTTTCATTTTACATTATATGGATAGTTTTACCCTAAAATTTATTTTTCTTAAAATAATAAAAATAGTTATTTACCGATCATATCAACCCATCATGCTTTAGTATAAAAAACTAATAATATCTTAAATTCATACATAGTTTGACTGGAATGTAGTTGAGTATTCCTGGTTAGTAACGAATATTTTCATCACTAATTGACTAAAAATTATATTATTTTTTTAATTGGTTAGTGACGAATACATTAGATTGGTCGCTAATGTCAAAAGTTACGGCAATTTTTTTTGCTATAGTTTTTTGTCTTTTTGTCTTGTTGGTACGAACCACTTCGAAGCCTGTTAAACTTGAGCTTAAGGAGCAATCGCAAAACACTAAAAATGTACGTGTGAAAAGCTGATGGCTAGGAAGCTACTCCTAAAAATAATCTTAGGCAAGTGCACCTATTGTTTTGTAGTTTAGTTTACCAAGTACCGATTGTCATTCCCACGAGGATTATAAGTACTAGTAATTGCCGTCTTTTTATTATATAATCTAGTAATTTTCAGATGGTTGGTTTATAAAAATAAAAATAAAAATCTATTTAGTCAATCAAATTACAAAAGAGGGAATTGAGAAAGATTTTAAATAAGAGATCCAAAGATAAAACGTGTTCGAATGTAAATCGTTCTAGAATGTTTCTATGATTTTAACAATAATAAATACAATCTTAAACTCTTAAGTAATTACTATCCATTTTTAACATAATCTAATGCTCCATGGACCGTAGAAATTTCTAAATTAAGTTAAACCCTCTTTCAAGGCGAATAACTCTTAACCTTAAGTTGATTAACAAAAATATCTTTCTAGTTAAAACCCCCAATATTACATTAACGGTTTATGAATTCTCATACTGGGTTTGGCCCTAATCCGGAAGATTTATGTCGTCCTATATCTAGGATTGCATGCAACTCCTTTCACTTATATTAGTTATTTCTCACCATAAATCTATTGATTACACGATGAGGAATAAAATTCAAATCAATACACTGAAAATATTAACTCGAACGAATGAAGCATAATATAAGTGAATCACACAAAATATTAAGATTATATTAAAAACATTCAAACTATAATCGCAAGTCCATCCTAGATTCCGGAAATATTAACTCGAATGAACAAATCATAATATAAGTGAATAGCATAAAACATGAAGATTATATTAAAAACATACAAGCATTAATCACAAATCCATCCTAGAGTTCATTACATTCAAACACTAAGAATTTAGGTACACATGATTTTGACGAAAGAATAAACTATACAAGAAGATTTAAATGTTATAGATATGGTGTACTTATCTTTTCTCAAAATCTCAAATTGATTTATTTCTTGATTAACTCCAATGATGTTGTTCCAAGCATTCTTTTCCAAGTTCTTCAATCTCTCACTCTACTTTCCATCTCTTCTCTCAATATAATTTACCCTCTATGTACATGAATCTTGAATGAATGAATAATTTCTGAATGAATTCTCTTCCAACTCATACTCTTGGCTTTTATAAACATCATATTTGTGCAAGAATACATTAATAATGTCATCCTTTGTTAAACAATTGCTCCACTTTCTTAGTTGGGTTGTTGAATTCTTGTTTTCATGGATAATTGAGGGAATATGGGGACATGGTGCAACAAAATTGGGTGTTAAAAGTGTAAAAAAGTGGTCAAAAAGCTTGGTTGGTGAGTTTTCCATAATTTCCGCATGGAAAAATTACAGAAAAGTGCCCCAGACACGACCGTGTCGCCCAACACGGCCAGGCCGTGCAGTTTTAATTCACAGAAAATCAACCAACATGGTCGTGCTTCCCAACACGGCCAGGCCGTGTCTTTTGACACAACCGTGTTGGAGAATACGGCTAGGTCGTGTTGGGGTCTGTTTCGTGGGATTTTTTCTCGTTTTTGATCTCGTTGGAACACGACCGTGTTCCCCGATATACCCTGGCCGTGTTAGGCCTAAAAGCCCCGAAATGACATGTTTAGCTTGGGATTTCGAGCGTTTTTGCATTCTTAAACCCCCCGGGGTATGTTTTGACATGAACCTATGGTCCGAAATTCACCAAAAATAGCTCCGAATGGTCAATCTACACCAATAAAAGCACCTCAGAGTAATATGAACTATGTACACTCAAAAATTTACAAAACAAACAATAAAATAACTCAAATTCTACTCAAATAAACAAGTAAAATATGCATAAAAAGACACTTATCAAACCACCTCCAACTTAGAACTTTGCTTGTCCTCAAGCAAAACATAAAATCATAATGAGGGATTCAATAAATCACAACACACAAGGAAGATCTTTTTCTCAACACATTGAACACAAGCAGTCAAGTTCTTAGCCTTCTCAACCCGAATTAACCATTCAGTAAAAATAAAGTTTTGCAAAACGATTGACTGTCAAGCAAGACCTTAATATCAGCAGGCATTATTCATACTTGAAATCATCACTCCACAAATACTGATAGTTATGAAAAACTTCAATTCAATAACTCAATGAAAATAAAATAACTCAATAGATCTTTGTAGTTAGCCTACTATTCATATAACCAAGCTTCTTGAACTTTAATGGAATGAGAATTCAAGGAATATACATTCTCCCTTTCGTTTTTTTTAAGACCTTTCGAGGATGCTTCCACTAGGTTTATATTTTGAATTTCCATTCAAACACTCCCAGGGTAGTTTCCCATACTCATATTCGTGTCGCCGTTTTACGTACAAGACAAATATGGGGCTCATGAATGCTCCTAGTTACTAAGCAACAACAAATAGAGAAGTATAACCTCAATTGGTCCATTTTTTTTTTTTTTTTTTCAATTTTTTTTGTTTTTTTTTTCATCCACAAGCTTGGTTTAACAACTATCTAACCATCACTAAATCATGAGTTCTCGGATGTTCATAGCGCTAAGTATCATCGTATATGCCTTAACACATCAAGTATTATGGTGTTGGAAATCTCGTCAAAATTTAGCCCATATCCACATCAATCTATCATAGACAATCAATTGCTTCGCATTAAAAACACAAATTAAAAAGTTAATTTAGGTGTAATTGGGCCAAGTTATTGTCTAGCAAACACTCAATTTGTTTATAAAAAAAATCATATCTCCTGTCGACAGACTCAAAATAAAAAACAAGCACACAAGCATTCCGAGAATGTAATTGCATCCACCTCCTACTTAAAGGTTCACATTGTCCTCAATGTGAAAGAAATAGATGAACATAAACACACAAAACACTCAAAAAGCAAAGAAACTAGAATGAAATAAAAGAGGTGGAAAATGAAAAATACGACCTTACTACAAGAGTGAAATCGGTGTTGAGGGACCATTGGGTTGTTTAGTACGGGACCTTCATCGGCATCATTATGCCTAATCAAGGATAAGCAACACACAACTCGAATACTGTGAAATCTCAAATGTTCCCAATTAAACAACAAAGAAAGATGTTCATAGTTTTTTTTACAACGACCCAAAACAATCAAACTGTGATTTGAAAATGACTCTAAGGACTTGTGATTATTTTGAAAGAAAATAAAAAAAATGCACACAAAACATTGGGTTGCCTCCCGGTAGCGCTTCTTTAAAGTCGTATAGCTGGACTATTTCACTTAAATGTGGAGATTAGTCGGGTGGAGCCTCGAACTTATGAAAATTCCTTTGGCATTTAGTAGAACTACCTCCAACTTCAAGCTTCAAAATGTGCTCTTTGACCTTTCGGGTCCCCTATTTTGGACATAAGCTTCATACGAAGATTATTTTTTGTAGGTTACACCTTGAACAAGATTTTTCTCGAAGAGATTTTTAGTGTTCACATCACACAAGGAAACTGAGTCAACAAAAGAACAAGTAACATCCTTATCAATAACAACATGAATTTTAAAGATTACTTGTTCATCCCCCACTCAAAGTTAATTTTCCATCATGCACATCAATTATTGATTTTGCCGTAGCCAAGAAAGGACGCCCAAGAATTAAAGGGACCTCAATATCATCATGCATGCCAAGAATAACAAAATCAAATGGGAACATGAATTTATCAATCTTGAATAACACATCATTAATAATACCTCTAGGATGTTTAATCGATTTATTGGCTAATTGAATGTCCATGTTAGTAGGTTTAAGTTCACCTAATCCGATATGCTTGAATGTTTTAGTATCAATTTATCAAAATTGATACTAGCTCCTAAGTCAGCTAATGCCCTATCAACAGGTAAACCATCAATTGTATAAGGAATAATAAAACTTCATGGATCATTAAATTTTTGTGGTAGTTTATTGGAAGAACATTCGTCATTCAATTGCACATTTGATAATTCATTAAGCTTATTTTCATTAGAAATGATGTCATTTAGATCCCTTGCATGCTTTGAAAGAGGTTGAACAAATGGAATATTGGTATGTAATTGTTTGAATAACTCGAGGTACTTACCAAATTTGTCCCCTCTTCTATCTTCTTCAGTTAAACTCCGGTAAGGGATATTGGGCTTGTATTCTGCAACCACCTTTTTCCCGAGTTTTTCTTTGGATTGTGGGCCTGGGCCTGGGTTTGGGCTTCAAGGCCCTTATTCTTTTTGGACCAAAAACCTTTAAAATTAATAATTAGTTAATTTTAATTAATTAATTAACGGATTTCCAACTAAAGTGCTTCGCATCCAAGCACAAGAGGACACATGGCCGTGTGTCGGGTCATGCGTCAAGATGAACTTGTTCGCATCCGAAGTATAACATGCACGCGCGACGACATGATCCCCATACGGGCGTCTATAAAATAGTCGTGCATCAAGTCAAAACTTTGTCATTTTCGTTCGCATCCGAGCACGGGCACATACACGGCGTGCATCGTCGTAAACTCGAAATCGAAAAGCCGATGCGAAAAGGTGAACATATCGTCGTCACTAGCAATATTAAGAACGTGTCTTTTCGAGCCAAAAGACATGATCCTTCCATACGGGCACCTGATGCCTATAAAATAGATACCCCTACAGATGAAAACCTTACGAAATACATCAGATTAATAAACGATCATTTGCATTTACAACATATTGACATTCCTTCCTTCAAAGCTTGAAAGTATCAAACATCTTTGTTGAAACAACATTTGAACGGGCTAGAAGACACTCTCTACAACGTCTATAGTTCGTTCAAAACATCCAAAGAGTTGTGGGACTCTTTTTGAGAAGAAGTACAAAATGTCCAAAAAAATTTATTGTCGGCAAATTTCTCGAGTACAAGATGGTTGACACCAAGACGGTGATCAACCAAGCAAGAGATTCAGATCATACTTCATGACTTAGTGTCTGAAGAAATGATTCTGAACGAGTCCTTTCAAATGGCTTCAATAATCGAAAAGTTGCCGCCGTTGTGGAAGGATTTCAAAAACTACCTCAAGCACAAGCGCAAAGAGATGGGGCTTGAGGATCTGATTGTTCGGCTTCGGATTGAGGAAGACAATCGAAAATCAGAAGTGAAATCCGATAAGTCTGGAATGGAGGCCAAGGCCAATCTTGCTGAATCAAGCACTATCAAGAAACGCAAGCACTCCGGGAATGATAAGGGAAATGCCAAAAAGTTCAAAGGGAATTGCTACAACTGTGGCAAACCGAACCACATGGCCAAGAATTGCCGATACCCAAAAAAGGGCAATCAAGGTGGCAACAAACAAGCCAATGTGATGGAGGACAAGTCGGTTCCAATCGACATGTCCGAGCTCGATCTCACCGCCATTGTGTTTGAAGCCAATATGGTGGATAACCCAAGGGAGTGGTGGATAGATACCGGGGTTACTCGTCATATTTGTGTCGACAAGGTGATGTTCTCCTCCTACCTCGATAAATGGAAGGAAGCTTTTCATGGGAAATTATTCGACTTCCAACGTCGTGGGGCTTGACAAGGTTGTGCTCAAGATGATTTCCGGAAAGGAGCTTACGCTTGTAGATATGCTGCATGTCCCAAACATCCGCAAAAATTTGGTTTCTAGTTCTTTGCTTAGTAAGGCCGGGTTTAGACTAATGTTTGAGTCCGACAAGTTTGTAATGACCAAGAATGGTCAGTTTCTTTGTAAGGGCTACCTTGATAAGGGCCTTTTTAAGATGTCTGTGATGTCTGTTTTTCACCAAGAGGTGAAGAATAAAAACGTTACTTCTGTTTACTTGTTGGATTGTTCTAATTTATGGCATGGTAGATTAGGACACGTAAACTTCAATACAATTAAAAGGTTAGTGAATCTGGAATTAATACCTACGTTTAAAACCGATTCACAAGACAAATGCGAAATTTGTGTTGAAGCAAAATTGGCCAAAGCACCATTTCATTCGGTAACGAGAAGTACCAAACCACTCGAGTTAATTCATACATATGTGTGTAATTTAAAACTTGTGCAAACTCGAGGTGGGAAAAAGTACTTCATAACGTTTATAGACAATTGCACAAGATATTGCTATGTGTATCTTTTGAAAAGCAAAGATGAAGCTTTAGTAGCTTTTAAGACTTATAAGAATGAAGTTGAAAATCAGCTTAATTTAAAAATTAAGATGATTCAAAGTGATATAGGCGGAGAATATGTTGCTCCGTTTGAAGAATTTTGCTCGGAAGTGGTATAATTCATCAAACGACTGCTCCTTACTCACCTCAATCATATGGAGTTGCAGAACGCAAAAATCGTACTCTTAAGGAGATGATGAATGTGATGTTGATAAGTTCTGGCTTACCCCAAAGTTGTGGGGGGAAGCCATACTTTCTGCAAACTACATTCTTAATAATATCTCACACAAAGGTAAAACTAAAACTCCATATGAGTTATGGAAGAGACGTAAACCGTCATAAAAATACCTCAAAGTGTGGGGGTGTTTGGCTAAAGTCGAAGTACCTAAGCCGAAACAAGTTAGAATTGGTCCGAAGATGATCGATTGTGCTTTCATTGGATATGCTAACAATAGTAGTGCATATCGCTTTTTAGTGCACAAGTTAGGTATTCCTGATTGTAGGTCCCAAGGGGTGTAAGTGTAAGGTTTAGAAGGGGGGGTTGAATAAACCTTACCAAATTTTCGATTTAGTCTTTTTAAATCTACAGAGTTCTACACAGCTGTGTCCTTGATGGACAGTCGAATTAGTCACTCAGTAGAGTTGATCTCTTAATGCACTTCAAATTTGAGTTTGTTAATGGAGTAACTCAGCTGTTGGATATAATTTGACTCAACTGTGGTTTTGTTTTCAGCGGAAGACTTAACACCCTTACGTTTAATTAAGCACGATTTTAGAGCTTGATTTAGTACTTATAAATTATCAAATGGATAGCAAATTTATCAGCAGATATAAGCAGTTAAAAGTGCAGGAATTTAAATGCTGAAATGTAAATGACACAATAAAATTTTTATAGAGGTTCGAAGATGGGGTAATTCTTCTACTCCTCTCTTCTCCAACTCCTGGAGGAATCCACTAGGTAATGATCAGTTTACAAAGTGGTAACAGTCCAGATACAAGTCTTGATCACAACAGCCGACTTGATCCTTTGGGACTCATCCGAGACGCCTTGATCACTCAGTGGCTTCTCGTACGACTCAGCTTCTTCACAGGGCAGCTGCCTTGCTACTACAGCTCACTTGCTTAAGCACTTTTGGATTTGATCACGAAGCCCTCCAAAAGCTTAAGACTTGGTTCAGCCTTGAACCTTTCTACAATCCTTCCTGGAATGTAGACCCCTTGTTTTCAGTATTTTCCTCTTCAACTGATTGAAGTTCTCTTTCCTTCACAGGTAAGTGTTGGATTGATGTACTTCGAAATGTAGGCTTGAGGATTGAGAATGTTTCAGTTTTGATAAGCTTGTATATCTCACGTGTGTCATTCATCATTCTTCTCAAACAAACTCCTCAGCCTTTTATAGTGAACTTTCAAAAATTTGCCCGTTGAAGAGATAGGCTCATTTTTGAAAGTCACTTTGCAGTCGTTGGCTTGCAGTTCTTGGAATTGCCATTTCCTCGTATGAATTGTTTTATCACCTTTTCAGAGTTCTGACACGGTGTAGTGCTTCCCATTGGTTCATTCCTTTTGCACGCTTCTTGGGACCGAGCACTTCAAGAAAGGTGGTATGGAGATATTACTTGTTTAAGTAAATCTCTTGATTTCGTGCAACGGTTCTTTTACGATTATCTCGACTTGACTGCATTTCCTTGCTTTCCCAGGTGACTTAGAGTCGCTTCCAATCATTGGATGACTCTTCTTCACTTCAGCTTGAGACTTGGCTTCTCTTGAGTTGACTTGACTGATGTTCCACTCAGCTGTATCTCAGCTGCTTCTTCAGTCGAGTTCCTGTCTGCTTTTCTTCTTTGCTGTACTCAGCTGTCTCTCAGCAGAGTTTTCCTTCAAGCCTTCAGTTGTCTTCTTGCATGTTGGGGCGTAGCTGACTTAACTCAGCTTGGCCAGCTCTAATTGTTACAATACAATTTACAACAAGAATTGGGGAGCCAACTTTCTATTCTAAGTTTTACATGGCATTCATCAAAATCTAAACAATAAAATTCCTAACAATTTCCCCCTTTTTGATGATGCCAAAACTTAAATCATACAAAGATGCAAATAACAAAGATACATACAGATAGTGTATTGACATAGAATGTATGCGCAGAATCAATCTTTTTATTGATCATATCATTCTTGTACTTAACACAACTGTTTACAAGGTGTATCAGAGTATATAATTGTCTTCACAAAAAATAGAAAATTTATAGCTTTATTATAGAAGACTTACATTGTATGTATTTACATATAAAATACACGAAGGGTTGGACAGCAACACTTCATCTTCTTCGTTGTCTCCTTCTTTCGTCTTGATCAGCATCTTCTTCTCTTCTTCTCTTCTTCTCGTCATCAGCTGCCTTCTTTTTCTTCTCATATGCTTTTCTTGCAGCTTCATCTATTCTTATTCTTTCTTGTCTCTCCTGCCATAGCTGAGTTTGTCTCTTGTTTTCTTCCTCTATTCTCTTTGCATACTCAGCGTTAGTTTTAGCCACTCGCAAATTCGCCACTTGGTCAAGCCCAGCCCAGTAGATCCCTCCTTTCTTTCCTGGATCTACGTATTCAATGTTCTTGGGCAGAGGCCTAGGTCTGAAGCTTCTTCCTCCACTGCTGCTTCTTCCTCTACCTCTGGGGTATCTTTGTCTTTGGGGTCTTCTTCTTTCCGGTGATTGACTAGCGGAGTGACCAGCAGAGGATCACCGGTTGTCCATTTGTCTCGTCAGCCTTCTTCACATAATGTGAGACCCTTTTCCCAAGACAGTCCCAAGCTTGAGCCATGGACATATTTGCAAAATATCCTTCAGATTCGAGCGTTTTGAATTCGTCAATCGATCTTGGCTCTGTCCCGACATCCGAAATGTCATACGTGTCTCTGTAACAACCGGAATGCCTCCATGTTCTTTCAAGATGTTCATCACCCTGGCATCCATTCTTCCTTCCACTTCCTTCATCCCCGCTTCAATTGCTTTTCTCTTCTCGGCCATAGATACATCAGAGTGTTGGAGTGGCAGAGTCACGGGGAGTTTGTCGCTTATAATGTCACCGTGATAGACCTTGTTGGGGGTTTGTGCAATCATCAATGTTACATCCGCTGATCCTTCCCCTCAACAAGTTTTCCTTTCTTCTCGTTTTAGGACTTCCTCATTTGATTTTCCTTCTCACCGCTGCTCCTTTCTTTTCAGCTTCAGATTTTTTGCTTTAAGGTATTCCTCTTCCCCTTTTTGGCATCATCAAAGGATAGAGGAACCCCAGTGGAACATCTTTGGCAAGCATGAAGTCGAGTCTTATGATGGTTGAATTTCGCTTCAAGTCTGCTGCGTTGTATGCAAAGACGGAATTGAACGAGTAGCGTTGGATTCTCACTGAAATCGCTTCATCTCGGCCATGAGAAGGCTGAATTTTCTTGTCATGTGTTCTTCCAAACGCCAGTATATCATTTGCATTTCGCTCACGCAGCAGCCTTGATCTCAGCAGTGTGAGCTTCATGCATATGCTCAATGTGTTCCTCAGCTTCGTTTCGCATCGACAAGCATTTTCGGCTCTCCACACCAGCAGCTTGTTGAACAATTGTCTGAAGTATCTCACCTGTTCCACACGCATTGTTTTGCTTTGTTGCCACCATTCCCTTATTCGAATGTTGTTATGCCTCTTAAGTCGGTGTAAGGGTGGCATCTCTGTTGTCCAGCGCATGTCCAAAGAGGCTTGATGCCTCTCCATCCGCTCAACTTCAAGAAAGAGTGCCTTGAACACTTCTCAAACTTGGTGATTCTTCATTGCATTGCGGTGATGGCCATACAATCATCAAAGTCATAATCAGCTGGAACAATTGTGTCTGTTGGAAGGACAGGAGGTGGTTTGTGATAGCGTGCTTGTTCATTTTCTGACTCTTCGTGGAGTTCTGGTATCTCCAGTGAAAAAGGGAAAGATTCCACAAAAGATTCATCACCGCCGACGGGATCTGTTCGATGATGAGCGGTGCGCGTGAAGTTCTTTTGGGAATCGATCCGCTACAGCCTTGAGGAGCCGGAGCAGTGGTCTCGGTTCACTGGGTTTGGTTGTGAAGTAGACCCGCTTGCCGAGCCTCGGTATTCTTAACAGCTTCGTTGGTCTCGGTGATTTTCCCATTTCAAAAGACTTGTCCTCGGCCTTATCGGCGTCATCGGACGATGATGAGATTTCTAGTGGTGGCTCATCATCAAAGTTAAAAGTTTGACGAGTAGTCTTGGGATCGACTTGCTCGTGCCTGGAACATCCCGCAGCTGAGTCTTTTGGATTTGTCATGGGGGTTGACTCAGCTTCTTCTTCTTCGCCTTCCGATCCCGGAAAAGTGACATCGTGGTTGTCCGGGAATCATGAAGTGCGCCGATCTCCTTCTCGATGGGTCGATGATTGCAGGAGGGATGTTCTCTACTTCAGCCTCTTTACCCCGGGAAGTCTCAACCTCCCGTGGCCTTCATTTCCTCCAGCAGTCTCAATCGCTGCGAGGCCTTGGTCCTCCCTTTCGACAAAGTGTCACTGTCTTAGGGTCTTCTACTGATGGCATCCATTGGAGTCTCAACCCCATGGATTGCACTTTCATCGCCTGCAGTGTTAACTCCCGGGCTGTTCCTTCATGTGCCTCGATCGCATCAGCAGCATCATTAGCCTTCAGAGCAGTTGGCACCTCACCGAGACAGTCTCAATTGTCCGAGCTTCGTTGATGGCAACTTTTGTTGTTCTTCTAGTGATTGTAATTTCTCTTCTTCGCCTCCTTGCTTCTTTGTCGAGTCATCTCGCAAAGATCCTCCGACCTTTGCCGCAGTGGGGAGGAGTTTCCCCTCCTGGCGCACCACCGGTGAGTGACTTGGAGTGGGGTCACTCGTATCCAAACTCCCTACTGTTTCAATTGATGGTTCAGCTCAGTTGGGCGGTGGTAGCACACCTTCAATAGGGGTTGGCTCGACTGGGGTCCCCATTGTCCCGCTTTCATCGCCATTTCCTTATTGCTTCTTCGAGTGAGCAGGGGAAGTGGTAGAAGAACATCGGTGGCTATTATTTGTCGAACCACTCCCATTGGATCGATTTCACCGTGTTCGAGGACTCCTGGTCCCTCCATCGGTCTTTGCTCGTGAAGGATTCTTGATTCATGCAATGCTTGCTGCATTTGCAACTCTTCCGTGGCGGCAAGAACATTCTCCGGTTCCTCGTCACTTTCGTGAGAAGACATCAAGAAGAGGATGTGTGTGTTCTGTGGTGCCGAGATAGGCGGATGCTTGCCTTCTCACGTGCTTCGGCTTCTTCACTTGTTTTTTCTCTCCTTGTCCTTGTAGATGCAGAATGTCGATGCGCTTGTCTTCATCCAGCCGGGAGCACAAAGAGTTAATCCAAGGAAATTTAGCAGCTTCCTCTTCTTCTTCTATGAACTCGTGTCGTTGGAACTGTTCTCTTGACTTGCTCAACTTCCATTTTCTCCACTCACGCAGATGATTTTGGATGTCGGGTAAGGTGGAGATAGGATCATAACATCACTATCTGCTTGGGCTGGTTCTGCTTGTGCTTGTTTGTGTGAGCTACAAACAGTTGTGTCTTGGTTGCCTCTGCGATCACCTTCAAGCAGACTTGGTCTGTTTCATCAATTACATCCGAGACTCTACTTCTCTAGTAGTCTCGGGTATATGTCTTAGCCGAGTAATCGATCACCTGGTTTCTCCTGCTCGGACCGCTTGACGAGTCTTCTTCGTCTCCTGGTTTGTACTGGGGAATTTACAGTTCGAGGCGGTGTCCTCGAGTCTTGGCGGCCGGGGCCGGTGCTTGTGTTTGTTTTCGAGGAGCTGGCCATCTAGGCTTGTCGGGCTTCTCCTCCTTTTGACGATCGGAGAAGGTATTTGGGAGTCCTTCTCGACCGCCGCAGTGCTGCAGGGGCAGGTGACACGGCCGCCGGGGCGGGGCAGTGATGATCTCGCTGCAGGGGCAGGAGCATGTTTGTTTTCTTTCTTTGCAGGGGCGTGATCTTCTCTTGGGCACCGCAGGGCGCTTTCTTCTTGGGCGGAGAGGAAGCAGTTGTGTCTTGGTCACGGTGATTCCCCTCACTAGTGTCGCTCTCTTGGCGTAAGCTCGCTTCCGAGCACCAGAGAGGTTAGCTCAACATCTTCTTGTTAACATGGAAAGCCTTCCCATGTCTAAGAGGGACTCCTTTCACCTCCAATAGCCGCCAATCACAGGCCATATCCTAGGATCCTCCAAATGACCCATCTTCTTTGAAGGACTTGTCCCCACGTTCGGGCAGAGTCATGCTGAGATAAACTCAGCCCAGATTTATCTTCTTTTTCTCGATGATTGCAGCCATCACAATCAGCTTTGCCTTTTGATAGTTGGTCAAAGTCGCCAAATTTGATGTCGATACACTTGGCAACTATGTCCAACAATTTGTGATAATCCTCCTTCAGCAGATCTCTTGTTTTCTTTGTGTATATTATTTTGTCAAGACAACGCGTCGGACTTGGCTATCTCTTTCCATGCGTCGGCCCAAGTTTACATCAGCCTCTTTAATCTTAGATGCTCCTTCTGGCTGGTAGTGAGCAATATTCACCAAATCCTTGGCGTGATAGTCACCGCTTTCCATGAACAGATGACTTGATTCCTTCATCGTGAATCTCAGCATTCACGTAGAATTGTGCGACCTCCTCCACGTAGGTCATAGGATATTCCAGCATTAGAAACGGTTTTAGTCCGGTCGTTTCCAGCTTCTCGGCGATTTTCTTCACCAGGGTGTCGTCGGACCCCTGCTTCACCATTCCGTCGAAATCCACGGTCGAACCGGTGTGGATTTGTTTTCCCAACTTGGTAAAATCATAAGTTGGTGCCATTTCTCAGAATAATTTCAAGGAAAAACTCAGAAAATGATTTTCAGCTTGATAGGGTTTCGAGAGTATTTTGCCTTTGCTTTTGAGAGAATGAGATGAACAGTTTTTAGAAGTGTGAGAGAGAAACGGACGAAAATGGTTTAAATATGGTTTATGAAAGGACGTGCAGACGGTTTTTGAATTGTGATCGAAATCAACGGCTTGGATTTCGCGACGATATTGAGCGTTCATGTCTCGTATTTAATGCGGCAGCATTTATATCCAATCATAGGCTTGGTGTGCAACTTTATGTCTGTACACATCATCATTATGCTTTGACGTGTTCCTTAAAACATTCCCGCTTAAGTCAAACGATTGCGTTTTTGTCACTTTGCTCATAAGTTATTCACTTATCTCTTAGCCGATTTAACTCGCTTCTCACATTTCTCTTAGTGACTCATTGCTATCGGTGACTTGGTATATTGACTTTCCGATCTGGTGATTTTGAGTGATTTTTGCTTTCACTCTTTTTCACCTTTTTCCTGTTCCATTTCTTTTCTTTGATTCTTTCGTGTCTCGGCTTAGCTCAATTAGCCCCAACTCATGTTTGAGTTCTTCAAATCTTGACTCACATAATGGTTTTGTGAAGATGTCACTAGTTGTTTATCGTTGAGATATATTCCAGATGATGTCCTTCTTTTCAACATGGTCTCTTATGAAGTGATATCCGACATCAATATGTTTTGTTCTTGAGTACAACACAGATTTTGAGTGATTGCAATGGCACTTGTGTTATCACACATGATTGGAATTTCTTTTTCTTCAACTTCATAGTCTCTCATTCTTTGTCTCATCCATAGGATTTGGGCACAACAATTTTGCCCGCAGCCTATGTATTCTCGTCACTGTAGAGGTGGCTATTGAGTTTTGCTTCTTGCTAAACCAGAAATTAGTCTGTTTCCTAGCATTTGACATGTGCCTGAAGTACTCTTCCCTGCCCACTCTGCATCCAAAGATAGTCGAGTCGAATAGCCAATTAGCTTGAATCCACCTTCCTTTGGATACCATAGGCCTACTTCTTGGCTTCCTTTTAAGTATCTCAATATTCTCTTAGTCTTTGTCATATGGCTCTCTTTTGGAGCAGATTGAAATCTTGCACATACACCTACAACAAAGGTGATGTCCGCCTCGCTAGCTGTGAGATAGAGCAATGATCCAATAAGTGCTCAGATCTTGTTTGATCTACAGCTTGCCATCCGCATCCATGTCCATTTTGATCGATGTGTTCATTGGTATTTTTACGTAAGACTTCTCCTCCATACCAAATTTCTTCATTAAATCTCGGTGTATTTTGTTTGACTTATGAAGGTTCCATCCTTCATTGTTTCACTTGAAGTCCAAGGAAGAATGTCGACTCTCCCATCATGCTCATTTCAAATTTACTTTGCATGAGGTTTGAGAATTTTTCACACTGACTCTTTGTTGGTGGATCCAAAAATGATGTCATCCACATATATTTGAACAAGCAAGATATACTCTTCTTGTCTTGAATTCTGAAAAGTGTTCTATCTACTTTTCCTTTTGTGAATCCATTTTCAATCGGGAATTGTGACAGGGTATCATACCATGCTCACGGGTGCCTGTTTGATCCATACAAGGCTTTCTTGAGTTTGTATACCTTGTCTCCAAGAGTCTTCTCGCTCAAATCCTCGGAGGTTGTTCAACATACACTTCTTCTTCCAATAAACCATTTAGGAATGCACTTTTACATCCATTTGATATACAATGAAATTCTTATGAGTCGCATAGGCAAGAAACATCCTTATAGCTTCCAATCTTGCTACAGGGCAAATGTTTCATCAAAATCTATCCCTTCTTCTTGGCAATATCCTTTGGCTACCAGTCTTGCTTTGTTTCTTACCACGTAACCTTCCTCGTTCATCTTATTTCGAATACCCATTTGGTTCCAATAACATTTTGATGTATGGGTCTTTGCACTAATTCCCATACTTTATTTCTCTCAAACCGATTCAGACTCTTCTTGCATAGCTTGAATCCAATGTGTGTCGTCCAATGCTTGTGACACATCTTTGGGCTCTATTTGCGAAATGAAGCATGTGAACATTGCTTCTTGTTGAGTTTCGATCTTGTCTTGACACCTTCTCTTATATCTCCAATGACAAGTTCTCGTGGATGGTCTCTCACCATCTTACGCCAGTTGGAGTAAGTTAGCTGGATTCGATCGACTTGCAAGGTGTGTTGCGGGTCGCCTCTCTCGTGGTCACTCACCGCAGATTTTCCACTGTTTTTGAGATTCACTATCTCATCTTCCTCTCGAATTGATAATTCCACCTTGACTTCAAAGATAAGGACTCTTTTCAGTATGGTTGGATGATTCAAATTTTATCACCGACTCTTCAATGTCTTCTCCATTTATGTTTGGCTCATCAAATACCACATGAATGGATTCTTCGCAACCATAGTCCTTTTGTTGAGTATTCAGAGGCTTTGCTTTGTTGAGTATCCCAAGAAGATACCTTCATCGCCTTTAGCATCAAAAGCCTTTAGGTTGTCTTTGCCATTGTTGTGGATGAAGCATTTGCATCCAAATATTCTCAAATATGCAACATTTGGTTTTCTTCCATCCAGATTTCATAGGGAGTCTTTGTCATTTGTCTATTTATCATACATCTGTTTTGGGTGTAGCAAGTCGTGTTGATTGCTTCAGCCCAAAATCTTTTGGTAACTCTTCACCTAACATGGTCCTTTGCTTCTTTGAGGGTTCTATTTCTTCTTTCGCAACTCCATTCTCATTGTGGAGTCCTTGCTGCCGATAGTTCATGACCAATACCATTTTCAATACAATCGAGTTATTATTCCATTGACAAACTCGGTTCCCTGTCCGATCTTATTTTGATAATGGTTTGACTCTTCTCGTTTTGAATCCTCTTCATCACCGTGGGCGTTTTTGTAGAGTTTCTTTCTTCTTACACATGAAAATTGTCCATGTATATCTTGAGTAGTCATCTACTACCACCAAGGTGTATTTCTTTCCACTTATGTTGGCTGGTTCCTTTGGGCCAAATAGATCCATATGGAGTAGATGCAATATTCTTGTTGAGGATGGGCATGTCTTTTCTTTGAATGACGACTTGATTTGTTTTCCTTCGACATGCGTCACATATACTCTCCTTCAGATATCGAGTCCTGGAAGTCCTTCCACAAGATGACTTCTTGCAAGTTTGTTGATCGTTTTGAAATTCGGATGACTCAGCTTTTTTGTGCCACAGCCAACTTGATTCATTTGTGTTTTGCAAGTAGACAAAGCTTGGGTGTTGCGATTGACCAATCAACTACATACATATTTTTCTGTCTACATCCTTGCAAAGACCACTTCATTTGATTCAATATCTTTGATTTGGCATATGCCCATGTTGAATCCAACATTGTAGCCCTTGTCACAAAGTTGATCGATGCTTAGTAGATTGAAGTTTAGTCCTTCAACATATGCAACATCCGTGATTTCTAATCCATTCCTCTTGATGGATCCAATGCCTTTTATTTCACATGGAGCTTCATTTCCTCCAAATATGACTTTTGCTCCTTTGACTTCCTTGAATTTTGACAGATTTCTCTTATTTCTGTCATATGTCCGGGAACGACCACTATCCATGTACCAGGTTCCTTGGCACTCACTTGTTCCTTGAACGCAATCAAGGAAATTAAGTTTTAGGTACCCATGCTTGTCCGGGTCCCGAGGGGTTAGAATTATAAGATGATCCAACCAACCTATAGCCAAATGATTTGACTCAAGAGGTTGCCATCTATCAGTGCCATAATCATAATTAATCCCCGCAAATTGCTTGGGGATTCTAGGTTCATACAAATTGTCTCTTTTGTCGTATGCCCGCATGTATGTTTTAGCAATTGCCTTCCTTGGGTAATTGTGGTGTTTTTGAGTGTAGTGCCTAGGTGCATATGTGTGCCGATGAAAGCTCTTATGCTTTTGGAATGGCCTTTCTTTGAGTTCTAGGCCTTTGCCATTTTGGGCTTGTATTCCATAAGTCTAGCCGATAGTTCACATTATTCCAATCGGCTTGGCTTTGATATTTTCTACCATTCCCATTATATGTATTTCTTTTATGGATTTTCTGGGGTTTTTGGTAGCTCGCTTATTCTTTACTGAGTATTTTTTGTTTGGAGTTTCTTTGAGGACTCATTGAATCTCTTCTCACTGTCCTTTCAAAGACACTCAACTCGGTCTGTTTTCCTTTTCCTTTGTAACCAAGACCAGCTTTGCTTAGTATTGTGCTTTGGAGTGAATGTGTGCAACATTTAGAGTTTTGGATTTTTTGATTCTTCATGACTTGAAGATCCTTTTTCCAAAATTACTCTTGAGGTTTGACATGACATAGAGGAATTAAATCCTAAGCCTGTCTTATCTCCACATTCTCTTTGACTCATAATAAGATCATCCAATGATTTAGATGCCTTGGTGAATGAGGCAATAACATTCTTGAGGTCATTCTCCCTCTTTTCTATAGCAAAGAATTTCTAACATTAATTTAGCATTTTCACCTTTAAACTTTTATTCTCATTAGCTATTTGACTTAGAGTACTCAGCTCCTTAGTCAGCTTTGAGTTTTGACTTTTGAGTAGGCTGTTTTCCTCATTCAATAGTGTGTGTGAGGATTTAATGTGCTCAAAATCTTTCATCATTTTGCCTAATGAATCATAAAGATCTGTAGGTGATGAAGTGTGTGTGTCACAGTCACTATCACTAGTGTCTGAGCTTGTTGAGTTAGATTGTACCTTATCTTCTTGATCTTGTTCTTTGGCCATCAAGCGATCAAGGCTTCTTCTTGAGTCACTTGAGTAGTCACTTCATCGCTCTCGAGTCACCGTGTCCCTCCCGACTTTTTGTCTCGGCGATCTCTCTGCAGCCATCATTGCCTTTTTCTTTTCTTGTCTTCTTTCTCTCAAGACCTTTCTTTCTTCTTCATCTCTGTATTTTGACTACAGGATATGAACAATCAATGGCATAGTGACCTGGTTGTCATAGTTCCAACATAGATATTCAGCCTTTTGATCACTCTTTCCATTCTTGAGTTTCGGCCACTTTGATATTCAACTTTTTGATGATCTGTTCTCTTGGTTGGCCTGTCTTCCCTTGATTTTGAGGGAGCCGAGTGTCTTCTCGGAAGATTCACCCTTTCCTCTCTTGTAATTCTTATTAAAGAACTTGTTGAATCTTTTAACCATCGGGCTATTTCTTCCGGGTCAATGGCTTCTTTGACCTCGGCTCTCTTCCCATCTTTAACAATTAGCAAAGCAGCTGTTTTGTTTTGGGTACAAATTGTCTCTTCCTGGTCCTTTCTTCTCGGCTCAAACTCATAGGCTTTGAGGTCCGAGAATAACTCATGGTTGGATGTCTTTGATAGGTCCATGGAATGTCTCAAAGTGCCATGACCTTCATTTCCCATTCAATTTGGAAGACTTTTTAGGATTTTCATACACATTTTTCTTGTATATTCCTTTCCAAGTGCGAGATAGCTCATTTGTGATTTCGTGAACCGAGCATCCAGTTGATCCAGGTTTTCTCCCGAGATCATTTTGAAGTTCTCAAATTTTTGTCTGACCATGATAGTTTGTTTTCTTTGATTTGCTCGAGCCTTCACAAATCAATGTCACTTTGTCCTGCATTTCCTTAGCCGTTTTGCAAGATTTGACTTTATTGAACATGGCTTTGTCTAAGGTTTTGTAAAGAATGTCCTTGGCTACATTGTCCAGGTTGTATCTTTTCTGTCATCATTTGTCCACTCGGTTCTTGGTTTTTCAACCATGATCGGTCCGGGAGCAAGAGATCTTCTTCTCCTTCACCGCAACTCTTCGCATGTGTTCACCTTTAATATTTGCAGAGGCCCATCTTCTATCACTATCCACATCTCATCATGTAATGCCGATAGATGAGCATGCATACGAATTTTCCAATCATCAAATTCTTCAATAGTGAACATAGGAATGCGTGTTAGATTTGCTTCCATGATAATAACTTTTAATGATAGAAAAGAGTTTTGAAAGTTTAAGTACTAAATCGACTTTGAAAAGTTTGGAGATCTAGTTCAAGAACTGTGCGGAGGGTTCAATGAACCAACCACTCGATACCACTTGTAGGTCCCAAGGGGTGTAAGTGTAAGGTTTAGAAGGGGGGGGTTGAATAAACCTTACCAAATTTTCGATTTAGTCTTTTTAAATCTACTGAGTTCTACACATTTGTGTCCTTGATGGACAATCGAATTAGTCACTCAAGAGAGTTGATCTCTTAACAAACTCAAATTTGAGCTGTTAATGGAGTAACTCATTGTTGGATATAATTTGACTCAATGTGGTTTTGTTTTTTATTGGAAGACTTAACACCCTTACGTTTAATTAAGCACAATTTTAGAGCTTGATTTAGTACTTATAAATTATCAAATGGATAGCAAATTTATCACAGATATAAGCAGTTAAAAGTGCAGAATTTAAATCTTTGAAATGTAAATGACACAATAAAATTTTTATAGAGGTTCAAGATGGGGTAATTCTTCTACTCCTCTCTTCTCCAACTCCCGGAGGAATCCACTAGGTAATGATCAGTTTACAAAGTGGTAACAGTCCGATACAAGTCTTGATCACAACGGCCGACTTGATCCTTTGGGACTCGGCCCGAGACGCCTTGATCACTCAGTGGCTTCTCGTGACGACTCGCCTTTCTTCACAGGGGCACCGCTTTGCTACTACTACGACTCACTTGCTCAAGCACTTTGGATTTGATCACGAAGCCCTCCAAAAGCTTAAGACTTGGTTCACCTTGAACCTTTCTACAATCCTTCCCGGAATGTAGACCCCTTTGTTTTCAGATATTTTCCTCTTCAACTGATTGAAGTTCTCTTTCCTTCACAGGTAAGTGTTGGATTGATGTACTTCAAATGTAGGCTTGAGGATTGAGAATGTTTCAGTTTTGATAAGCTTGTATATCTCACGTGTGTCATTCATCATTCTTCTCAAACAAACTCCTCGGCCTTTTATAGTGAACTTTCAAAAATTTGCCCGTTGAAGAGATAGGCTCATTTTTGAAAGTCACTTTGCAATCGTTGGCTTGCGAGTTCTTGGAATTGCCATTTCCTCGTATGAATTGTTTTATCACCTTTTCGAGTTCGACACGGTGTAGTGCTTCCCATTGGTTCATTCCTTTTGCACGCTTCGGGACTCGAGCACTTCAAGAAAGGTGGTATGGAGATATTACTTGTTTAAGTAAATCTCTTGATTTCGCGGCAACGGTTCTTTACGATTATCTCGACTTGATCGCATTTCCTTGCTTTCCCCAGGTGACTTAGAGTCACTTCCAATCAATCATGGATGACTCGTCACCCGACTTGAGACTTGGCTTCTCTTGAGTTGACTTGATGATGTTCCACTCCACCGCATCTCACCGCTTCTTGATCGAGTTCGTCGCATTTCTTCTTTGCCGTACTCACTGTCTCTCACAGAGTTTTCCTTCAAGCCTTGATTGTCTTCTTGCATGTTGGGGCGTAGGCGTGACTTAACTCAGCTTGGCCAGCTCTAATTGTTACAATACAATTTACAACAAGAATTGGGGAGCCAACTTTCTATTCTAAGTTTTACATGGCATTCATCAAAATCTAAACAATAAAATTCCTAACACTGATATAAATGAAGGTATGATAATTGAATCAAGGAATGATGTATTCTTCGAGAATATTTTTCCAAACAAAGAAAGTGATGATAAAGAGGAACCAAGATGAAGTAAAAGGACAAAAGTAGCTAAGTCTTTTGCTCCTGATTTTCTAACTTATATGTTAGAAAACAAACCAAGAACTATTAAAGAAGCATTGTCTAGTCCAGAAGCTCCTCTCTGAAAAGAAACTATCAATAATGAGATAGATTCCATCATGCAAAATCACACTTGGGAGTTAGTCGATCTCCCACCAGGTTGCAAACCTTTGGGATGCAAGTGGATCCTTAAAAGGAAGTATAAAGCAGATGGATCTATAGACAACTATAAATCCCATTTGGTAGCTAAAGGGTTTAGACAAAAGGAGGGATATGACTTTTTCGATACATATTCTTCTATTACGAGGATTACGTCCATTCGAGTTCATATTGCTATTGCAGCATTGCATAACCTTGAGATACATCAAATGGACGTTAAAACTGCCTTCTTGAATGGTGAGCTTGAAGAGGAGATCTATATGGAACAACCCAAGGGGTACGTTGCACCCGATCAAAAGCGAAAGGTGTGCAAAGCAATGGCATGAAAAGTTTGACTCGACTATGAAGTCAAACGGTTTAAAGATCAACGAATGTGACAAGTATGTCAACATTAAAGGTACTACAAGTGATTACGTCATAATATGCTTTTATGTAGATGATATGTTGATTATGGGTAGTAGTAATGATTAATCATGAATACTAAGAACATGTTAATGAAGAACTTTGACATGAAAGACACCGGATTATCTAATGTTATATTAGGGATTAAAATCTCTAAAAATTCAGATGGAATTGTCTTGTCACAATCCCATTATATCTAAAGCATACTTAGAAAGTTTAATGCTTTTGATAGTACTCCGGCTAAGACACCTATAGATCTAAGTCTACACTTGGCCAAGAATAGAGGAGAACCAGTTTCTCAGCTGGAATATGCAAGGGTAATTGGCAGTCTGATGTATTTAACGAATTGTACACGTTCAGACATTGCATATTCAGTGAGTAAGCTAAGTAGGTTCACAAGTAACCCGAATACGGATCACTGGAAAGCCGTGACAAGGGTACTTAGATATTTAAAGTATACCATGAACTATGGAATACTTTATACGAGATATCCAGCAGTATTAGAAGGATACTGTGATGCCAATTGGATATCAGACACAAAAGACTCCAAGTCCATAAGTGGATATGTTTCCACAATAAGTGGAGGAGCGGTGTTGTGGAAGTCTTCTAAGAAGATGTGCATAGCTCAATCCACTATGGAATCCGAGTTCGTTGCTTTAGATAAAGTTGGAGAAGAAGTAGAATAGCTTAGAAACTTCTTAGAGGATATTCCTTGTTGGAATAAGCACCTGCTGTTTTGATACATTGTGACAGTCAATCAGCAATTAGAAGTGCACAAAGTAGTATGTATAATGGTAAGTCTAGACATATACGTCGAAGACACAATACCATTAGACAGTTTATTTCGAATGGAGTTATTTTAGTTGACTACGTGAAGTTAAAGGAAAACCTTACGGATCCTCTTACAAAAGGCATAAATCGAGATCAATTGTATAAATTGTTAAGGGAAATGGGTTTAAATTCCACAAACTAAAGAATATTCATAGCGGTAACCCAACCTTGTGAATTGGAGATCCCAAGACCTTGGTTCAATGGGACAACTAAGTTATGAATGTTCAGCTGAACACTTGAAAAATGTGTTAGCTCATTCCCGAAACATCCAAGTGAATAAAAACCTGATGAATGTGGTGAGGTTAAGTTTAAGACTTTTAATGATTCCTATACCGAAAAGTGGAGTATGACAGGATACTCTTCAATAGGAGATCACCTATATAAGTGAGAAGTAATTTCCGCTTCAAAGAAACACTTATGAATCTAAGATATGATCCAGGGCCGAAATGGACACAACATGAGAACAACAAGTGTTGGAATTATTATTGTGTAAGTATTGTTGTCTCAGTTTACACAAACGACTAAGTAGTTCAAGATATCGTGTCACTAAGCAGCTAGTAAATCTGATAGTATTTTACTAAGAAAGGTTCAAAGCCACAAGCTACCTATCCTAATGCAATAACAGTTCGCCAAGGTTTTCAAGCGAATCTACATACACACATGCATTAATTTCATTCATGTGGGGGATTGTTGGAATTGTTTGGTAAAATGGGTGTGTACCCAATTTTGACCAAATAATTAAGTGGTTTCCATTAGTGAAAAATGAAATTAAATTATTTGTAAAAATTCTACTAAAAGAGTAGATGAGAATAACATTTGGAATTTATCAAAACCAATTCTGGCTGAATGAGAAATTAATGCTAGAAGTTAGCCACTTAAAACTAGAAGTTGGACTTATGGGTTTGGGCCCTTGGGGGCACCCAAGTTTTTAAAAGGGTGAGGACCTACATGCTTGTGAGTTTGGTTCAAAGCACAAACGCACGCGCGCGCTGCCGCCGCCCACCCCCTGGCTGGCTCGGCTCGGCCCGCGTCAGGTCCGGGTTTGGGTCGTGGGTCTGGTCCTGGACTTGGGCTTCAAGACCCTTATTCTTTTTGGACCAAAAACCTTTAAAATTAATAATTAATTAATTAACGGATTTCCAACTGAAGTGCTTCGCATCCAAGCATGGGAGGACACACGGCCTGTGTGTCGGGTCGTGCGTCAAGACGAGCTTGTTCACATCCATTCACGGGCGGACGCACGACTCCTGCGTCGGGTCATGCGTCAAGTCAAAACTTTGTCATTTTCGTTCGCATCCGAGCACGGCACACGCACGGGCCGTGCGTCGATGCGAAAGGCTTAATAGATGCGCCTGTTCACTGTAATCATGTCTTTTTGAGCCAAAAGACATGATCCTTCCATACCGGCACCTGATGCCTATAAAATAGAAGTCCCTGCAGATGAAAAACGCATTTAAATACATCAGATTAATAAATGGTCATTTGCATTTTGAGATATTGACATTCCTTCCATAAAAGCTTGAAAGTATCAAACACCTTTGTTGTTCGCTGTAATTTTGAGTTTGCAAGTGATGTAAACTCGAAATTGAAAAGTCGTTGTATCTTAGGGACGAGCGCCGAAACGTTAGCACTTTGTGTACGGGCGTTTTCGTCTGCAAAGATCGAATTTAATTCAGGCCTCGACTAGCCATATCAATCCAAACACTCAGCCATTTTCCGAAACAGAAACCTTCTATATTTACCCAACACTTACATATAATAAAATTTAGAAATACAATATCAATACTCATCATTAAGCATCTCAAAATACATAATTACAATCTTAATATATTAAGAATTAGAATGTTTCTCTTGCATATCATGAAAATCATCTATAAGGGAAACACGAAAGGGTATAGGCCCAAAAGTTTTAAAAACTAATATCTTGACTCATTACAATATCTATTAGCAAAATGGGGGCCAAAGGACATGACCAAAGTTTACAAAGTTTTTTTTAAACAAAAAAAATTGCCCAAATTACATAGAGAAAATCCAAGTATATGCACATTCGCCCCTGACATATTGGCCTTCTTCCTTCTTCACTGACATAGCAAATCTTGGCCTCCTTCCAAGTATATATACGTATGCCCCTGTCCACCATATAGGGCTTCTTCCTTCTTTTGACATAGCAAATCAAGTACTACTTGTTGACAGAGGCGGGAATTTCCTCTTTCCGTCGTCGTTTTGTTGAGAGAAGTTTATCGTTTGATTTGGGTAAGAAATAGATAGACTATAATGGTAATTTTAGTAGTAATTTTGCCAAGATTTCGGTTGGGTAATATTTTTACAATTTTTTGAGTATAAAAGTGGTTACATTTTTTTGAGTATAAAAGTGGTTTGTACAAAAAGTGGTATTTTTCCAATAATCCATAGTTAAATTCCATTCGGGGCAAGAATTGTGAAGCCTCGATTTTTCGATCTTGATCGAGCGTGTATTTATTTTTGTATATCAATTATGTACTATTCGTGACTACTTTATCGCGTCATTTTGACGAATAAATGTTAATAATATTTTCGCATTTTAATTTCATTTTAATTTATTTGATCAACTACTTGTTTAATATTGATCATTTATTATTTTCTATTCTATGTTTAATGATCACTTGATTGATCATTATTGCTATTTGTGTATTTATTAGAAACCTTACAATTTTAAGAGACCCATTTATTTTAGTGACTTATACCCAATAGAAATAAGAATTTGATTTGGAATAAGTGATCCTGAGACTAATAAGTCTCATTTGTAAAAATCGCCTAGCCCGATTAATCCCCGCTTTGGCGTTAGGCCCCCTTGTTGTTCCTTTATGATTTTTTTTTACCGATTAGGCCCGCCTAATCCCGCCCAGGTCCCGCCTAAGCTGCGCCTAGGCGCTAGGCCCCAGTCTGTCGACTAGCGAGTGCCTAGAGCTTTTTACAACATTTATAAGTGATTATGTGAATCACTATTAATTTTTGGAGATTGATATTATACACATATTATCATCAATTGTGAGACAAAAAAATATATGGATACCACATACAAGCATAGAGTGGATGGCCATAGTGTATATTTGGTGTAGAAGTACCTCTCAATTCACACATACACAACATTAGACAATTATACCCAAAAACCCTACACCCAGATTTTTTATTCATATTTTTCCCAACATATTCCTTCACCCAACATTCTTCTTATTCTTTCCCAATATATACTTGCCCATACTTTGACTCATCTTTTGTCCCCATTGACATAAGAAAAAAAAAAAAAAAAATCCCTCTCGCTCTCATTGAAATACCAAATGAACAAGTCTTGTTCATTTTTCACCAACTCTCCCTCTCTTGTAAGCAATTCTCATCATTTTCTCTAAAATCCCCCTACCTCTCTCTACATATTTCTTCTTCTTCTTAACTCTTAACCCCCCGGAAAAAAAGAAATCCTTCCTTTCTACTCCAAAAATTCAAACTTTATACAATAAAGGTGAGAAAATTTTCATCTTGTTCAATCTTCTCTCATTACCTTTAAGCCTTATTACTTATTCTAATTTTCTTTTAATTATTTCATTTTTGAGGTACTTAGGAGCTCTCAACTTGAAGAACTTAGAGACTTGAGATCATCTTGAAGAGGACCTCAGGATTTAATTGAAGATATTAGACTACAAGGTAAGAAATTGGGTTTGTAGCATATTTTTCTTCTCCCCCTCAAAATTCGAATTGAAAAAATATTTTTCTTGATCACCCTCAACAAGGCTCTCAAGGTTAACCCCTAAACCTCCAAAAATAAAAATGGTGGAGTATTACTTGAATCAATCAACTAGACAAGGTGGGTGGAAAAACCTTTTAATCTCCTAGCAATTTTCGAAAAATGCATGTAGTATTTTTGAAAAACTTGATATATATATATATATATGATTATGTAATGCATGTACATTTCAAGTGGTGAATTCCAAAATTTTTCAAGTGATGCTTAGAATTTCCAATTATTGCAATTTAGGTGCACGCATGTGCAATTTAATGCTTTATGTGATGAATTCTTGTATGATATGTATATGCATGTTCATGCACTAAAAAATTCATGTTTTAATTGCCTTATAATCTGGAAATTTTGAGCATAATTGGTTAAATTCCAATTTTTGGACCTTAAATGCAAAAATGGCAAATTGGTGGACTTAATTGCAAGAAAATAAAACTTAAGGGAGCCTCTGTATTTTTCCAATTTTGGGACTGTACTTATGCGTAAAAATGATATTTGGACATTATATTAAAGCTTTAAAAGTTTTGAGATAACAAAAATCAACTCTTGAAAGCCCAAAGACTAGATTATAAAATTTTGAAAGTTTAAGGGCTAAGATGTAAATTTCAATACTGTACCAGTTCCACTTTTAAAATTTTCAAAATTTTAAATTTAAAGGACTGGAAAATACATATTTTAAATGTATTCCAAAAATTAAAATATTTTGAGCTAAGAAATACAATTTTGTAAATTTGAGGGACCAAAATGTAAAATACTAAACTTAAGGACCAAAAATAAAATTTCCAGGACTCATGCAGTCCATGTACCTGGAAAATTATCTTTGACTATAATTTTATAACATTTTGAACCCATGGTTAAAATTTCATTACAATTGGACCCCTAACAAGCCTTAAAGGCAAAAACTTAAAAATTGATCTAGAATGGAATTTTTTAGAAGTTAAGGAACCTAAACTCATACCTTTTCAAAAATACTTTTGTCCCAATAATTCATTGACCTTAGTTATATTTTAAAATTTGAATCACATTAAAATTTCTTCCGGTTTGTGAGATCCGATTATTTTAAACTCGGGGCCCGAAATAATAATTTTGAAAAATTTAGGACCAAAATGGAAATTTACCAAAACCTCAACCCCAAACCTTTTGAAAACCTGAATCTCTGGACAATTTGGAGAATTTAAAAACTGATCTTATAATTTTTTGAGGTCGAGAAAAAAATTATTCAATTTTAAACTCCGAATGACTAGTTTTTCCAAAACGAGGCTAATTGTAAAATTTTCTTTTAACGAAGACCTCAACTTAATTATTTTCCTTTATTTTAGCCCTGATACTACTGAATTTTATACATTTATTTATAAATTTAGTTTTCTTAAAATTTCCCATGGCTTAAGGGACCCCCTTGACCGGACAATAAGCATTTCGCGTGGCGACTTCATTGCCTTGTGACCTTGATATTATAACGGGACTTACATCCCACCTAAATTATCAAAATATCGAAGATTAGTTATCCTCCCGATAATTAACTTCATCCAATAATTACTCCACCAATGCCGATAAACGCCACGTACAAAATTATCGCATAATTACACTTGAATCGCTTCCGTGAATTGACATACTCGACTGCCTTGTTGACATATTATACCTGTGATTATATTCTTGCTTGAGTCAACTTGGTGTGTCGAGCTCACAGTCGGAATGGACCCGTCAGGGATAGTACCAGGCAGTTTGGCTGCTATTCCACTCTCCAGCCCCATCATCCTAATCCCACAACTACGGACGAAGTGTCCAAGGGAAGTGGGTCGTAGTACTTGAGGTATAATCGCGATTATGACAATCCGGGCCTTGCAAGCCTTGCAAATACTTGTTGGATTTGTCGTGCTTATGGAGCGATAAGGTGACATGTTTTGTCCCATCTTGTTTGGGGAGTTACAAGGATGAACGAAGAAATTTGTCTGATCCACACGATTCTGGAGTTACTCGGACCCGAATACTTGCTTGGGTTGGCGCTACATTTAGTACACAACCACTACTTGACTTCTTTGAATTCTGTTCGCCAAAAATATTTTGGTTCATACAACTGCAAGTGTACAATGTAGTTTATAGGATAATGGAAGCAAGGCCGTATTCCTCAAGGATTGAATCTCGAAACACTTAGGCTATAATAACATCGTATTCCAATTTATTGAAGCGACCAAAAATTGAATAGTTTATCTAACTAAAACTCGAAAATAAAGAAAAATAAAAAAAATAAATTTATGAACCCCACAAGTATTTTCAACATCTTTAGGAGCAACCTTAGGCACATAATCTCATCATGCTTCTTCAATATTAAATGCGAATAAAGTTTTAAAAACCAATTCATGCAATTCTATGGGTTCAATTCCTAAATTCATCTATTCCTCCTTCCGGGCGGTGCGTAAATAGTTGATTAATAACAATTGTAGTCCTCCCGGATCGTTACAATTCTTATTAACTCCAAAAAGATTTGTGAATTGAATGACTCCCTACAAACACGCCTGTCACACATGTTTCATGTCTAAATTCGATTTCCGTCTTTGTTAGAACTCATCATCCGAAATTTTGTACTAACAAATATGACATGCAAATTATTGGCCAAATAAAAAGCGATTATGAATAAGCACTCGAATTCATAAAATAGAACACATGAATTAATTAAGAAAATAAGTTATCATATTTAATACAAATCACAGTTTTGTTATGCCCCTAAGATCCGAAGAATATGCCAAACATTGATTACAAACTCATAGACAAATTCAAATCAATCTTTAGATATCATATAAGCACAGACAAGAGTTCTTAGACATAGAAAGAAAATCCCTTCTTGTCAGGATGGATTCCCCTTCCAAGCCCTCGAACTCTTGTGCTCCCTAGATGCGAAAGCTTTGTGGTGTTCTTTGCGACCTAGCCTCCTTTGCATAGAAGCTCTTCGATTCTTGTATTCCTGTGTTATTTGATGTGTTTTTGTTGTATGGAATGATGTATTTTAGTGCAAGACTTGGTCCCGTTTTATAGATGCTTGGAGAGATCACTTGTAGAGTTGGAACGGGAAGCAAAAACTGAAAAACGCATCAAAACAGACTCCCACACGGCCAGGCCGTGTGGGACCACATGGGCGTGTGGTGCTGGCTTCAGCCCTTGGTCGCATGGGCGTGTGGTTTGACACGGGCAGCTGGTGAGGTTGGCGGACCTTTCCCACACGGCCGTGTGACTTCACACGGTCCAGCCGTGTGGGCCTGTTCCGTCCTCTGTTTTTCTTCCTTCTTCACACATCCGTGTGATTTTCGCACCGGCACTCCACACGACCGCGTGGCACCACACGGTCCGGCCGTGTGAAGTGTTTTGTTTATTTTTTCTGTCGTTTTGATCTTCTCTATGCATTCGACAATCTTATCCGGGTATTCCAACTGACATTTCTTTATTTTAACTCCGTTTCCTGCAAGAATTACAAGAATACGCAGTATCATGCCCTTAAGGAAATCAAGTAAAAACATAGTAAATATGCGTGCAAATGCATTAATTATATATCATTTTAAGCCCCAAAATGCAAGTATATTTTACACACATCAGAATCCCCCAAACTTAAAGCATTACTCTTCCTCGAGCAAATTTAGAAAATAATATAAGATGTAAAAACGAAAGAACATCCAAGAACACTGTAAACATTAAATGGCATTTGGCTTCATACTTAAAGAAACAATGTAACTCATCATTAAGAAGTAATTATTCATAAACTCGGTATAATTAATACTCTCTCGAATACTTGACGTCGCGACTCATAAGTAAATAGTTTATCACTCTACTCTCAAAAGTGTATGGTAAATGTTTACACTCAAATTCAATTCAATGAAAGAACTACCATAGGCTTGCAAATCGTCTAACATCTCAACCACTTTTGTGTGCACAATCTAAGAATCAAAAAGGATTTTTATTTGGTTGTAATGTATGCTCTTTGGTAAGGGTAGGAAAATTTGGAATAAGTGACTTGACTTGAGCAAATAGAATTTAAGCGCACAAACTTGCAATTCACCCACCCAATTTCAATTTGATATCAGTTTTCCTTTTTCAACTCAATTCCACCCTTATTTCTCCTTTTTCATTCTTAGGCCTTTTTTCCTTCTTTTCTTTTTCTTTAGCCTCAAGCTCTCATTCTTTTCACAATTTTCAGAATTTTCTTTTGCTTTGCTCGATTTTCTCTATATAATAATTTTTTTAAGAGATTTTCTTTCTTTTTCGAGCTTCATGTACATTTACCCAGATACTGCTCAACCCTCATTCTTTTGTCAACTTTCTCTCTTTTTTTTCATAAATTTTCACCACATCTCCCCCAAACTTATTCATTTTCTATAAGCTCAAGAAATTTTAGGGATAAAAACATGTAAATTTTAAAGATCAATGTGGCCCAGAATAAAAGTTTTGGCTCAAAATTGGCTAACTAAGGAATCATGAGTTCATAGGTAGGCTTTTTTTTGGCTAAGTAGGCTAAAACAAAGATGGCCTTAGATCATTTTCAAAAATTGCACACACACATGGCTTCAATTAAGGCTACAAACGAATCGAATCGAGCCGAATAGGAACATGCTCGAGTTCGGTTTGTTTAGTTTTTGGATCGACTCAAGTTCGGCTCGAGTTCGATTCGAGCTTTCATAATTGAGTTCGAGCTTGACTCGTTTGAAAATTATTAGGTTCACGAACAGTTCGAGCTCGGCTCATAAAAAACTCGTTTAATATATTCAACGAACTTAGCTCGAGGTCGGCTCGTAAAAGGCTCGTTATATGCTCGAATAGCTCGTGAAAGCAACCTTGAGTTCGTTAAAGATCGAGTTCAAGTTCGAGAGCCTGTAAACGAACATGTTCGCGAGCCGAGTTCGAATATAGGCTCCTAAGCCTGTAAACGAACATGTTCGCGAACTTTCGAGTCGAATATCAGTAAGCTCAAGTTCGATTTGTTTAAAAGTTCGAGCTCAAAATTTAGGCTCGAGTTCGACTCGTTAAGCCCGACGAACGATCTCGAACGAATATTTTTTCGAACTGAGACCCGAATAGCTCGCGAGAGGCTTGGTTCATTTTGCCTTAGCTTCAATGAAGATACGAGTAAGTTCCAGAGTTCTAGCAATCATGAATGACACACTCAAGAAAAAATAAGTCTGCATAATATAAAGCAGTTTATGGGACAAAAGCTCACAAGCTTATTTTTCGCAACATGCTCAAATACCCAATTTTCTCAACACATGCCAAGTAAATAAATAACTTTTCTCCTAAGAATTTATTACATTATTCCCACAAGTATGTTATCCCATGCCATAAAATATTCATAGTAAAATCATAGGGAGCTGGGCATACGAACTAAATTAATAAACACACACAAATTAAACGTGCTAAAACAAAAAATAACTAAAAATCGAAAAAATTAAACAAAAATCGAATTTTTTTTTCGCAAATTAAAATGAAAGTGCTCTACATGCAGTCCTAAATGCAATGCAATATGCAACAGTACAAGATTACACATTCTTGACAACCCCCCCAAACTTAAAATATGCTTCGTCCCGAACATATGCGGAAATTATCAAAAGAAAAGAGGAATGCGTAAAGAGTACTTACCTGGATAGTTCACACGACCCGTGTGAAGCCGCACGGACGGGCCGTGCGACCCTGCACATGGCCTGCTGTCTTACTGTATCCCACACGCCCATGTGGTGAGCACATGGCCTGGCCGTGTGGCGGTGGGCACCTCGCCTTCTCGCACGGCCTGGTCGTGTGGTATCACACGGCCGTGTGATGTAATTTGTTTTTTCGAAAATTAAAATACAAGTGCTTTACATGCAGTCCTAAATGCAATGCAAAATGCAACATTACTAGATTACGTATTCTTGATAACCCCCCCAAACTTAAAATATGCTTCATCCCGAACATATGAGGAAATTATCAAAAAGAAAGAGTAGTGCGTAATAAGTACTTACAGAGATTGTTTACGGCAAGAAGATGGTCGAAACTTCTTGTGGAGTTTCTGGCCCATAGTAGTATTTAATTCTTTGTCCATTTATGAAGAAAGTTCAACCATTCGTTGCTAATAGTTCAACGGCTCCTCCTGGTGATAACACCTTTTTGACTACGAAAAGACCAATCCACCTTGATTTAAGCTTACCCGGGAATAATCGTAATCTTAAGTTGTATAGCAGTACTACTTGCCCGGGTAGGAATTCTCGTCTCAGAATCTTTTTGTCATGCCATCTCTTTGTGCGATCTTTGTAGATTTGGGCATTTTCATATGCATCTTGACGGAATTCCTCTAGTTCGCTTATTTGCAGTTTTCTTTTCTCGCCTACCGCAGTCATGTTGAAGTTAAGCCTTTTCACTGCCCAAAATGCTTTATATTCTAATTCTACTGGAAGATGGCATGATTTCCCAAAAAGTAATCGATACGGGGACATATCCAAAGGTGTTTTGTATGCCGTACGATAAGCCCATAAAGCATCATCGAGTTTTAAAGTCCAATCTTTTCGATTTATGCTAACCGTTTTTTCTAAGATATGCTTAATTTCTATATTGGATACCTTGGATAACCCATTGGATTGTGGATGGTAAGCGGCGGCCACTCGATGTTTTACTCCAGATTTTGCCATCATGTTGTTAAACAGTTTGTTACAGAAGTGAGATCCTCCATCACTAATGAGTGCTCGTGGGGTGCCAAACGTTGCGAATATGTTCTTTTGTAAACATTTTAGCACAACCCCGACATCATTTGTTTTAGTAGGGATTGCTTCCACCCATTTGGATATATAGTCTACCGCAAGGAGGATATACACCTACCCATTTGAAACTGGAAAAGGTCCCATAAAATCTGTAGCCCAAACATCAAACAATTCCACTTCCATGATATTAGTTAACGGTATCTCATGTCGCCTTGAAATGTTTCTCATACATTGACACCTATCGCACTGCAAAACAAATTTATAACAATCTTTGAAAATAGAAGGCCAAAAGAAACCAGACTATAATACCTTAGCCGCATTGTGTGTTGGCCCGAAGTGGCCCCCACATGGTGATGAATGGCATCGCTCCAGAATGCTTGCCCATTCTTCTTGAGGTACACATGTCCTTATAACTGAATCTGCACATCTTTTAAATAAAAGAGGTTCGTCCCACAGAAAATATCTCACATCATGAAGAAATTTCTTCTTAGCAGGATATGTGATATCTGGTGGTAAAACCCCATGTACTAAATAATTGACAATATCAGCGTACCAGGGGATGGTCGTTTCGGCCATGAGGATTAATTCATCCGGAAATATTTCTTTGATTGTTGTGCCTTTTGTATTTTTATTAGTTGTTTGTTCAAGTTGTGAGAGATGATCATCTACCACATTCTCACACCCTTTTCTATCCCGAATTTTGATATCAAACTCTTGCAGTAAGAGTATCCATCGAATGAGCCTTGGTTTTGCATCTTTCTTTGCGAATAGGTATTTGACCGCAGCGTGGTCTGTATGGACTATTGTCTTTGTTCCAATCAAGTAGGACCGAAATTTGTCAAATTCAAACACCACTGCCAACAATTCTTTTTCAGTTGTAGTGTAATTTTGTTGTGCCGGATCCAATGCTCGACTTGCATAATAAATAGCACGAAATAGTTTCTCGCATTTTTGTCCCAGTGCGGCACCTACTGCATAGTCGCTTGCGTCTCACATTATCTTGAAAGGTTGACTCCAATCCGGTGTGATCAAAATTGGTGCAGTCACCAGAGCCTTCTTCAGTGTTTCAAATGCCTATACACAATCAGGGGTAAAAGCAAAAGGTACATCTTTTTCAAGTAAGTGGGAAAGGGGTTTGGTTATTTTGGAAAAATCGCGAATAAAGTGTCTATAAAAACCCGCATGTCCTAAAAAGCTCCTTATTGCTTTATCATTCCTTGGAGGTGGAAGCTTCTCAATTGCCACCACCTTTGCTCAGTCGACTTCCAAACCTGTGGAAGAAACACGATGATCGAGTACAATGACATCTCTTACCATAAAATGGCATTTTTCCTAGTTTAATACTAAGTTCGTCTTCTCCCATCTCTGCAAAACAAGGGTTAGATTATGCAAGCAATGATCAAACGAAGTACCAAAAACTGAGAAATCATCCATGAACACTTTCATGATGTTTTCAATCATTCCATGGAATATTGCCATCATACATCTTTGGAATGTTGCAAGTGCATTACATAGCCCAAATGGTAGCCTACGAAATGCGAACACACCATAAAGGCATGTAAATGCTGTCTTTTCTTGGTCCTCTAGAGCAATCACAATCTGATTATTACCCGAGTACCCATCCAGGAAACAATAGTATTCATAACCTGCAAGGCGATCTAAAATTTGATCCATAAAAAGGGAGGGGAAAGTGATCTTTTCGAGTTGCAACATTTAATTTTCGATAATCAATACAAATACGCCATCCTGTAACAACTATAGTAGCTAAGATTTCATTGTTTTCACTTTTTACTATCATCATTCCTCCCTTCTTTGGCACGACTTGTACTGGACTTACCCAATTGCTGTTAGATATAGCAAACATTATCCCATTATCTAACCATTTAAGTATTTCTTTCTTTACGACCCCTTACATAATTGAGTTAAGTCTTCGTTGATGTTGCACAAAAAGTTTACAATCATCCTCCATTCTTATTTTATGCATGCAAATCGAAGGGCTTATACCTTTTAAATCATAAATTGACCATCCAATCGCAGTTTTATGTTCCCTTAAGACATACAGTAGTTTTTCCAATTGATTTTCAGTAAGGGAAGAAGAAACTATTACTGGGTAGGTCTCTTCGTCGCCTAAGAATGCATATTTGAGATGGTCCAGAAGAGGTTTAAGTTCTGGAGAACCCGGGAGTTCATTTTTTGAAATTTCAGCTGAAAACAAGTGTCGCACGGCCGGGTTGTGTGAAACCACACGGCCATGTGGACTTAACTGTCGGGACCTACACGCACGGTCTAGCCGTGTATAGTCACACGACCATGTGAATGGCCCTCTTTCTGTCGCACGGTCCGACCATGTAGGGTCACACGGTTGTGTGATTGAAGGTCTTCAATTTCAGCGTGCCGCATAGCCTGGCCGTGTTGATCCACACGGCCGTGTACGTCTGGAGGTATGCATCGCACGACCTGGCCATGTTGTTTCACATGGTCGTGTGAGATGGTCAGAACGCCGTTTTCTTGAATTTTCTCATCCGCTGAATCTAAGGCAAACACAAAATCGATAACCTCATTGTTAGTAATATCCAAACACATACCTTGGGATTCCACCAAGTGGCTTAAGCACCATTCCAGTGCATCTTTCATCACAACCTGTTCAAACTCAGCTTCCATGCATGGGGTTAGCATATCAATCATGTTGCAATGTTCGACTTTTTCATGAAATTGCATAGCTTTGTAAATTGAAAATAATATGTGTTCATCATTTATTCACAATGTTAATTCACCTTTTTGCACATCGATTAGTGCTCTACCTGTGGCCAAGAATGGTCTTCCCAGAATTAATGGAACCTCTTGGTCGTCTTCCATCCCAACACAATGAAGTCTGCTGGGAAGATGAATTTGTCTACTCTTACTAACACATCTTCAATCACCCCTTTTGGATATGTTACCGAGTGATCTGCTAATTGTAGGATAATTGTTGTAGACTTTACTTCGCCTAATCCCAGTTTTTGAAATATTGATCGTGACATCAAGTTAATGCTTGCACCTAGGTCGCATGGTGCTTTATTAAAGGTTGTTCCCCCAATTACGCATGAAATCATGAAACTCCTGGGATCCTTGCGTTTTTGAGGTAACTTCCTTTGAATAATTGCACTACACTCCTCTGTCAGTTTCACCGTTTCATATTCTGAGAATTTTCTTTTCTTTGCCATGATATCTTTAAGAAATTTCGCATAGTTTGGCATTTGTTCAAGTGCATCCGCAAAAGGTATATTGACTTGAATTTTCTTAAAAATTTCAAAAATTTTAGAAATTGATCATCTAATTTCTTTTTCTGAAACCTTTGCGGGAAAGGGATAGGTACCTCAGTTCTTGCAATAGCTAGGCAGATTTTACCTTTTCTTTTTCCACAGGGGGTGGCGCCACCTCTTCTGCCGTGTCCTGCTCCTCGATTACTTCTATTTCTTGATAAATTGGCATCTTTGGACCTTCATAACTTGTTTCACTCCTCAGACAAATGGTTTGGCACTGTTCTCCCAGGTCTGTCTTTGTGGCTTTCGGGAATTTGCCTTTTTGGTATTGGCCATTAATTGATGTAGCAATCTGCCCCACCTGCCTTTCCAAAGATTTCAATCTATTATTCATGTTAGTATTCCTAAGATTTCAATATATATACCGCCACACTCGCACACGATCACCCATCCACTGAGAATTTTTGTCTCACCCCCTCCTGTTTGAAACGGCCAGATGAAGATTATGTGGATGATGCTGACCAAGCCACATAGGGACCTCTTCCGTGTTTTCAACCTTTGGGATTTCTGTTATTGTTATGTTGGACTTTCTCTTTCTTTTAAGTTGTAATTTGAGGGCGTAGGACCCTTTGACAATTAAGTTGATGTATTTGGGTTGTAATTTCAGATACTTGATGTTGGAATGTAATCTGTAATCTGTATTCTGCTGCTACTTGACTCTGTCTTATTTGGGTTTATGTTTGATGTTTGACTAGACTGTTTGGTTTATTTCCGTTTAAGTTATTGATTATTGCCACCTTCCCGTTTGGGGAGTGACAATTAGAGTGGTATTAAAGCTCGACTAGTAAGATGAAAACGTACACCGACCTGACCCAGGATAGGATTCTTGGCCTGTGTTGGGTAGTACCACGACTTGACTAATTAAACTTGAATTCGATCTCGTAAGGACATAAACCCGATATTAAGTTTGATGATGCATCGTGGAGAGCCGTATCACTATTGTTTAGACTAAGTTAAGATTTTATGTACTTGGAGATGCCATAGTAATAGTTGTCTTGACTTAGTTGATTCTTGATTAGTTTTGCTTGTTCTTATCTATCTTCCCATTTATACTCGTCTGACAAACCTTAGTTGTGTTTTGACCAGGAATGGAACCAGAGACACCGACGTGGTCAATGATTTGGGAGACTCGCGCAGAGCGAGACTACATGAAGGAGTGGCGACTCACTAGCATCAGAAGTTCATCCGGTCAATTCGGAGTTGCAAGAGGAGCGCAACCGCGTACGGGATCTTGAACACCTCCTGGCAAAGAACCAAGAGGACAAGCACGCCTTAGTTCTATTAGCTAAGGATCGCGAGGGTACCTTACGCGCTCGTGAGGTCCAGATTCAGTTGCTCCAAGAACGCATGGACGACATGCAGGAGAAGATGAAGTGTACCAGTGATGGCCAATACAGATGGGAGATGGAGGCACACATGTCTAGGGACACGATAGATCGTCTTAAGGAAACCATTATCAAACATATGACTATCATCCAGGACCTCACACAAGACTTGGTTCAGAGGGACATTGCCTTGGAAGCTGCTCTTGCAGCTAACGCCCCAGCACCACCGCCGCCCGAGGCAGAACCTAAAGCCGATCCAGAGGCAGATGATGAAGAGGATCCCAAAGAGAATCCAGAGGAGGCCAAAGAACCAGAGGAAGCACAGGATACAACTCCATTGGAGGACGAACCGACGTCCGATGAATGGCTTGAATTTGCTGATTGGCCAGACGCTGAGGTGTGGCATGAAGTGGAACCGGTCAAGATCATCAACATCAAGGATGACAGTGATGACGACAGTACTGTTACCGAGTAGATATGATTTTATTCTTTGTTGTTGTATTTGTTGTTGTACTGGATGCTTGTATTTTTCTTGATTTTGATGTTTGGCGTTGTTGTACGATCTTATTTCCTTTCTTGTACTTTGTATTTCGTATTAATGGATGTGCCTTTTACTTGCTGTTAATTCTAAGTCTTGATTATCATCTCTTCCATGAAAGCGAGAAAGGCGATCTCTGGAGGGGCACAAGGGTGCTTGGCATTTGTAATCAACAAGCCCAAGGTAGAGACACAAATTCACCAAATGCCTATAGTGTTGGAATACACAGACGTATTCCCGTAGGAACTCACCTCTGTCCTTCCAGATTGGGAAGTCGAGTTCACCATCGAGGTATTACTGGGAACCGCCCTGATTGCCAAAATACCATATAGAATGGCTCCTGTGGAGTTGCAAGAGTTGAAGACTCAGTTACAGAAGTTGATGGAAGTGGGATTTATCCGACTGAGTATGTCCCCATGGGGAGCACCAGTACTTTTCGTCAAGAAGAAGGATGGAACATTAAGACTGTGCATAGATTACCACGGTCTTAATAACATGACCATCAAGAATAAATATCCCCTCTCGAGGATAGACGAACTGTTTGATAAACTTCAAAGAGCAACGGTGTACTCGAAGTTTAATTTGCAACAAGGTTACCACTAGTTAAAGGTCCGTGAAGAAGACATTTCTATAACAGTATTCCAGACTAGGTATGGATACTACGAGTTTGTAGTAATGCCATTCGGTCTGACGAACACCCCTGCAACATTTATGGATCTGATGCATCGAGTCTTTCGGCCTTAATTGGATCAGTTCATAGTGATATTCATAGATTACATACTCGTGTACTCCAATTCTAGAGATGATCACGAACGTCATATGAGAATCATCCTGGAGACACTACGAGAGCACAAACTATATGCCTGTAGATCCCAAGGGATGTGGTGTAAGGTTTAGAAAGGGGGGAAGGGTTGAATAAACCTTACCAAATTTTCACAAATTTAGTCCTTTTCAACAATTTTCAACAGAGTTGACTCAAATCAGCTGTCTCCTTGGGGGACAGCTAAGTTGGCTATATTCAGCTAAGTAACCCACTCAACTGGCTCGATAGAGCTGTTGATAGTTTAACTCGGCTGCTTAAGCTAGCTTAACTTTAGTTGATTTGGTTTTTAACAATGGAAGACTTAACACCCTTTGATGGATTTAAAGCTTGTTTTTAACACTTGTTTTAGCACTTAGTTATTATCAGATGGATAGCAAATAATCTAATCAGCATATATGAAAATAATATGCAAGAATATAAGTGCTGAAAGTAAATTGACACATGTAAATTTTTATAGTGGTTCAAGGATGGGGTAACTCCTCTAATCCACTCTTCTTCAACTCCTGGAGGAATCCACTAAGTAACGGATCAAGTTACAAAGCAGTGAACAGTCTAGAGACAACCTTGATCATGTTACAAAGCAGTGAACAGTCAAGGCAAATGTAGTAGCTGACGCCTTGAGCACAAAGGCAAGTTTAGCTAGACTAATGATCCGAGAATGGAAATCATTAGAAGAATTGAGCATTTGGAATCCGACAAAAACCAATACTCAGATTACATGTCTAACATCTTAGTTAAACTTGATCTACTGAATGAGATCAAAGTCGCACAAGAGAAGGACATACATCTCCAAAAGCTGAAGGAGAAGATACTTAAAGGAGAGAGACCGAAATTTTCAGTACCCGAAGATGGGATTATAAGATTCAGAAATCGAGTTTGCGCACCGAATGATGAGAAGATAAGGAACGGAATCTTGGCAGAAACATACCTTTCGAGATATACTATATATCCTGGAGGAAACAAGATGTATAAGGACTTGAATCGAAATTATTGGTGGGTAAACATGAAGAACCAGGTAGCAGAGTTCGTTGCGAGGTGTTTAACTTGTCAACGAGTAAAAGCAGAATACCAACGGCCATCTGGTTTACTACAACCATTGAGAATTCCCAAGTGGAAATGGGAATACATAATGATGGACTTCGTGACAGACATGCCGAGGACCAGATGAGGTCTTGATGCTATATGGGTAGTTGTAGACCGGCTCACGAAATCCGTTCACTTCTTACCCATCAAGAAGACTGATAGCTTGCAGAAACTCGCGCAGACTTATATCCGACGGATTGTTCGACTACATAGAGTTCCAGTCGACATAGTATCGGACAGAGACCCAAGGTTTGTCTCAAGATTTTGGACGAGGAATTGGGTACCTCGCTGAGTTTTAGCACAACCACGTACCCACAAACTGATGGACAGTCTGAGCGAACAATCCAAACTCTTGAAGATATGTTGCGAGCCTGCACGTTGAATTTCCAATGAAGTTGGGACTCGCACTTACCACTGGCCGAGTTCGCCTACAATAACAACTTTTAGGCCAGGATTGGGATGGCACCCTACGAGGCACTTTACGGGCGGAAGTGTAGATCCCCGCTACACTGGGAGATTGATGACTAATGGACTCCAAAGAGGAAACGAAGGTCACCATCGATTCCAAAGGTTGACTTAGTTCAGGAGGCCATGGAGAAGGTCAAAATAATCAAGGAACGGATTCGTATGGCTCATAGTCGCCATAAGCATTACGCAGATAAGAGGAGAAGGGATTTGGAATTTTAAGGTGGAGATGAAGTATTCCTTAGGCTCTCACCACGGAAAGGATTAATCAATCCGAATAAAGGAGGCAAGCTGAGTCAAAGATATGTCGGACCTTACAAGATATTATAGAGGATTGGGAAGTTAGCTTACCAACTCGAGCTACCATCACAGTTTGGGGGAAAGCACGATGTATTTCATATCTCAAGGCTGAAGAAGTATCGACCTGATCCCGAGCACATCATCACACATGATACTCCCCCTCTGATGGAGAACTTATCCTACACCGAGAAGCCGATTCAGATTATTGACCGATAGATTCGTCAACTGCGGAAGAGAGAAATTCCGATGGTTAAAGTGGTGTGGCAGAACCATAACCGATACGAAGACACTACGTGGGAGATGGAGGAAGACCTAAGGAATCAATACCCCGAGCTTATTCTGAAGAGAATTTGGGGACCAAATTCTTTTAAGGAGAAAGGATGTGAAGCCCTCAATTTTTCAATCGTGATCGAGCGTGTATTTATTTTTGTATATCGACTATGTACTATTCGTGACTACTTTATCGTGTCATTTTGATGGATAAATGTTAATAATATTTTCGCATTTTATTTTTTTTTATTTGATCAACTACATGTTTAATTAATGATCATTTACTATTTTCTATTCTATGTTTAATGATCACTTGAGTTGATCATTATTGCTATTTGTGTATTTATTTGACACCTTAGAATTTTAAGATACCCAATTTTAGTGACTTATATCCTATAAAAATAAGAATTTGATTTAGAATAAGTGATATTGAGACTTATAAGTGATAATGGGAATCACTATTAATTTTTGGAGATTGATATTATACACCCATTATCATCAATTTTGGGACCAAAAAAATATATGGATACCACATACAAGCATAGAGTGGATGACCATAGGGTATATTTGGTGTAGAAATACCTCTCAATTCTTATACACAAACACAACATTATACAATTACACCCAAAAATCCTACACCCACATTTTTTATTCATATTTTCCCCAACATATTCCCACTCACCCAACATTCTTCTTAACTTCCCCAACCCCATACTTGCCCATACTTTGACTCACTCTTTTGTCCCCATGCAAGAGACATAATTCAAGCCAACACAAAAAAAATTTCTCTCTCCCTCTCCCTCTCCCTTAAATTGAAATCGGCCATAAGGCCTCAAATGAACAAGTCTTGTTCATTTTTCACCAACTTCTCCCTCTCTTGTTAGCAATTCTCCTCATTCTCTCTAAAATCCCCCTACCTCTCTCTACATATTTCTTCTTCTTCTTAACACTTAACAAAAAGTTTTTACAAGAAATCCTTCCTTTCTACTCCTAAAACTCGAACCATATACAACAACGGTGAGAAAATTTTCATCTTGTTCAATATTCTCTCATTACTTTCAAGCCTTCTTACTTATCCTAATTTTAGTTTAATTATTTTATTTTTGAGGTACTTCAGAACTCACAACTTGAATAACTTAGAGACTTGAGACCATCTTGAAGAGAACCTCAAGATTTAATTGAATATATTAGATTACAAGGTAAGAAATTGGGTTTGCAGCACATTTTTCTTATCCCCCTCAAAAATCAAATTTTGACTCCACCATTTTTATTTTTGGAGGTTTAGGGGCTGACCTTGAGAGCCTTGTTGAGGGTGATCAGGAAAAATATTTTTTTGAGACCTCCTACTTGACAAAATTCCACTATTACTTGACTTAGGGGCTGACCTAAGTGAGGTGACATTTTAAGTTGTAACTATGTCCTTCTTTTTCACCAAATCAACCAACTAGACAAGGTGGGTGGAAAAACCTTTTAATCTCCTAGAAATTTTCGAAAAATGCATGTAGTATTTTTGAAATTTAGGTGCATGCATGTGTGTGTGTGTGTGATTATGTAATGCATGTGCATTTCAAGTGGTGAATTCCAAAATTCCTCAAGTGATGCTTAGAATTTCCAATTATTGCAATTTAGGTACATGCATGTGCAATTTAGTGCTTTATGTGATGAATTCTTGTATGATATGTATATGCATGTTCATGCACTTAAAAACTCATATTTTAATTGCCTTATAATCTGAAAATTTCGAGCATAATTGGTAAAATTCCAATTTTCGGACCTTAAATGCAAAAATGGCAAATTGGTGGGCTTAATTGCAAGAAAATAAAACTTAAGGGACCCCTCTGCAATTTTTAGATTTTGGGACTGTACTTATCCTTAAAAATGATATTTGGACATTATATTAAAGTTTTAAAAGTTTTGAGATAACAAAAATCAACTCTTGAAAGCCCAAGGACTAGATTGTAAAATTTTGAAAGTTTAAAGGCTAAAATATAAATTTCAAAACTATACCAGTTCCACTTTTAAAATTTTGAATATTTTAATTTTAAAGGACTGGAAAACATATAATTTAAATATATTCCAAAAATCAAAATGTTTTGAGCTAAGAATTGTAATTCCGTAAAATTGAGGGACCAAAATATAAAATACTAAATTTAAGGACCAAAAATGAAATTTCCAGGACTTATACAGTCCATGTACCTGGAAAAATATCCTTGGCTATAATGTTATAATATTTTGAACCCATGGTTCAAATTTCATAACAATTTGACCCTTAATAAGCCTTAAAGGCAAAAACTTAAAAATTGAACTAGAATGGAATTTTTAAAAGTTAAGGGACCTAAACTCATACCTTTTCAAAATTGCTTTTGTCCCAATAACCCACTGACCTTAGTGATATTTTAAAATTGTAATCACATTAAAATCCTCTCCGGTTTGTGAGATCCGATTATTTTAAACTCGGGGCCCGAAATGATAATTTTGACAAATTTAGGGCCAAAATGGGAATTTACCAAAAACTCTACCCCACACCATTTGAAAAACTGAATCTCTGGTGGAGAATTTAGGAACTGACCTTATAATTTTCCGAGGTCGAGACAAGAACTTATTTAAACTCGAAAAAGACTAGTTTTTCCAAAACGGGGCTAATTGTAAAATTTTCTTTTAACGAACACCTCAACTTAATTATTTTCCTTTATTATAGCCCTGGTACTACTAACTTTTATACATTTATTTCTCTTAAAATTTCCCATGACTTAACAGATCCCCTTGACCGGATAATACGCATTTCGAGGGCGACTTCCTCGCCTTGTGACCTTGATATTACAACGGGACTTACATCCCACCTAAATTATCAAAACATCGAAGATTAGTTATCCTCCCGATAATTAACTTCATCCAATAATTACTCCACCAATGCCGATAAACGCCACGTGCAAATTTTTCTCATAATTACACTTGAACCGCTTCCCTGAATTGACAAACTCGACTGCCCTGTTGACATATTATACCCATCATTATATTCTTGCTTGAGTCAACTTGGTGTGTCGAGCTCACAGTCGGAATGGACCCATCGAAGATGGAATCGGGCAGCTCAGCTGCTATTCCACTCTCCGGCCCCATCGTCCTAATCCCACAACTGCGGACGGGGAGTGTTGAAGGAAAGAGGGTCGTAGTACTTGAGGTATAATCGCGATTATAACAATCCGGGCCTTGCAAGCCCCACAAATACTTGTTGGATTTGTTGTGCTTATGGAGCGATAAGGTGACATGCCTTGTCCCATCTTGCTTGGGGAGTTACAAGGAAGAACGAAGAAATCGCTGTCTGATCCACACGATTCTGGAGTTACTCGGACCCGAATATTTGCTTGGGTTGGCGCTACATTTAGTACACAACCACTACTTGACTTGTTTGAATTCACACATAGTGCTTGTATGTACATGAATTCTTTTCATCAAACTGTATAAGTATATTATTTATGAATATCATGTTGCATGCGAACTTTGTGTGATACACGCATCATAACTCACGCATTTTTTTTTTCACATTACGGTTTTCTTGCATATATATATACCGCCACACTCGCACACGATCACCCATCCACTGAGAATTTTCGTCTCACCCCCTCCTGTTTGAAACGGCCAGATGAAGATTATGTGGATGATGCTGACCAAGCCATGGAGTGACCTCTTCCGTGTTTTCGACCTTTGGGATTTCTGTTATTGTTATGTTGGACTCTCTCTTTCTTTAAGTTTTAATTTGAGGGCAGTATTTGGGTTGTAATTTCAGATACTTGATGTTGGACTGTAATATGTAATCTGTATTCCGCTGCTACTTATCTCTGTCTTAATTGGGTTTATGTTTGATGTTTGACTAGACTGTTTGGTTTATTTCCGTTATTGATCATCGCCACGTTCCCGTTTGGGGCATGACAAGGATAATATCCCTTTTTCTAGTGGCCTAATTATTAATGCGAATAGAGTTATATTGAGTGTTTTTTTCCACATTTCTATTGCTATTGCTTTTATAGTAACTACAGATGGACGGGTAAAATTCAATTTACTATTTCCACCGACGTCTCTTTATATATATAAAGCAATAACAATATATGTAAAAACAAAAAGTGATAAACATTTGATATTAAATCTATATATATATATATATATATATATATATATATATATATATATGCATAGGATCATATGTTGCAAGGATCTTACCATGTGGCAGTGTGGACAGATCTAAGCCGTTACCATGTTTAATCCAAAAGCCTGATTTTGTTCGAATTTTTTTTTATTAAATTGAACTCAGCCCATTTAAGGGCAAAATAGACAAATCCCACACAATAGGTAACGACCGATTTGGTAACTTCCCATGATTCCCCCTTTTTTTGGGATTTCAATTAATTCCTTCTCCCACTTTTTTTGCTCGGCTATTTTCACCAAAAATCAAAAAGATCCTTTCTTCATCGAGTCTTCATTATTTCACCTCCCCCACTAACAAACGTCTGCAACTCTTTTTTTCTCTGAAAAAATCGAGCCACCGAGACACCACTTTGTTCGGGCCGAATTTTGTGGACATCAAATCTCCAAGAACGCATCCATAAAACTGTTGAAAGGTAAGCCCCCGTTTCAATTTTTCAATTCTTTGGTTTGTAGATTCCCGTGGAGAGGTTTCCCCCAATTTTTTAGTTGGTTTTATCTGCCATTCAAGATGATTAATTATGGGTTTTTTTTTTCAGTTTCTTGCCCTAGGTGTAGGCCATATTTTTTTTTTATTATTTTGAATTTCCTAAGGTTTTGCTACTCGATTTTTACAGACCCCCCTTTTTAGTTGGTTATGTGGAATTATATCCTTGAATGTAATGGGTGTTTGGAGCTAGTTGCAGTAAGTAAAGCACAATTTTTTTTTATGAATTTTCTAGGGTTTTGTTCTTCGATTTTTACAGACCCCCTGTTTACTTGGTTTTATGGAATTATATTTTTTTGGTAATGTTGCAGATTTAGTAGAGATATTTTTGTATAAAATTAGGCAAAAACGATGCACATTTAGTTAATGAATTGTGTAATGTTTTATGTTATTGAATTGCGACAAGTACGTACGAATGCCGGAGAAACTGGTAAAGTCTTGCATATATTTTTTTTGTCCTTTTTTGTTTTATTTAAACGTGGAAATGAATTGATGTCAACTTACATATGAGTTTGTATACAAATAGAAGATAGTCGGTATACAGTTATTATCTTTGTTTTTATTTTAATTGTGGATGTGAATTGATGAAAACATAGATATGGATTGGTATACATTTAGGCTTTTGTTTGGTATACAATTAGTTATCAGGTAACATACAATTACATTTTGCTGGAGCCTTTTTTTTTTTTGTTGACTAGTTTGATGTTAACACATTTTGTTTTTGTTGGCATTTTTATTTTTATGTTTTTTTCAGTTGGATGAACGCGTAATGTTGAAAATATCACCCAACAAGACTTGCCATCTCGTGGAGGGATGAGCAAAACAAAATTGATTGCGTGGTCTATGTCATGCGTCATATGGAGACCTACATGGGGGGAGCATTGAAGAAATGGGAATGTGGATTTGACAAGGCCAACGCTGCGGAGTTTGAACGACTGAGGACGTTATATTGCCATGCAATTCTGATGCATGACTTGAACCAAGAGAAAGGCAGGGTGGGTTGGCTGAAAAATTTGTCAGTGGCAAGTAGTTGATTATCGATAGGTGGTTCGGTTTTGTTAGACGGAGTGTCTAATTATATTTTTATTATTATATTAGACTAGACTGTATTTTTCCAGTGCAAAACTGACAACATTTTGGTGACTACAACGATCTTAAGCAAATATGTTCTCTATTTTTTGAGCGGTGAGCTTTTTTTTTTGCCATATGGTTAGTGGATAAACAATACACAATTAATAGTATTATGGTACATGTTTATTAATTGTTTGGTATACACATGTTTATACTGTAGTTTTTTGTTATTATGTTGAAGGTGTTAACGAATCGTGTGTATGCATAATTTTTGTAAGTATTTTGTGTTGTAGTACTATAATTATTTATAGTTTTTGGAAGTCAATGTAATCTTTTGAAAATTTAAAACTCAATTTACATTAAAATGTACAATTAAGGTTGAGTTGGTATACATTTAGTATTAATTTGGGAGACGTATATTTTTTGAAAATGAGAACGGTATTAAACTACCAAAATACAAAAGGCAGGACAAATTGGCGTATATTTACTGATTACCTTGTGTATAATTAACAGTAAACATGCACGCAGATAACAATTGTACTCTCAAAGTTTTTATGGTTTAGGCCAAGTTTTTTTTATTAATTATGTCATATGGACATAAAAATGATGCGCATTTAGAATATAAATGGCATTCAAATAAACAATAAATGGCGTACAATTAACACAAGACAAATATTTGATATCAGTTTTTCGAAAGCACAAAATTGAAAATCCAGGAAAAAGGTTCTCTCATTCTGTAGGTTGTTTGGGACATATACGGTTGTTCAGGAAACTCTGATTCGTTGTTTTGCGTGTGAACTGCTTCCTTCCACACCTCCCACAGATGATGTTTGTTTGTACCCCTCTCTGTTACAAACAATGTATTGCAGACATATCTCCTTATTCTTAAATTTCCTTGACGTGTTTATTCATATGTCAAAGTCGCATCGTTGACCATATTCCCTATAAAACTCAACACCATTCTCCAAACTGACAAATTGCATGCCTATTCGGGGTATTTTATCTTGTTCTACTTCAGGTATCCAGTATTTGGTAGATCCGGGGAATATTACCAGGCGCTCTCAAACTTCAACGCGTTGGATGCCTTCATCATTAGATTCTGCAAATTTTTACATCAAATCAGTCAAATGCAAACACAAAACTGTTTTTAAATTATACAATATTCTCAATATTAGTATACATTATTATCAATTAAAACATCTAACAATAAATTGATAAATGCTTATATTATCACCCAATATTGGACAACTGTACACCAAAATATGATTTTAGGATACTATAATGAAATTAATCTATACCATATTTTTATGCTTATAAAAACACTGAATGATGCACATGTATACACCAACATACGCTTCCAATGTACAATATTGTAGATATTTTTATACCAATTTAAGTTTTAATGTTTACTCGCTAATATACATCCAAACAGGCCATAGTTTATTTTATATTAGCACAAAAGCATACATATATATACACCAAATATTGCTTCCATAGGCACGATATTACAAAACTTTGTTTACCAAAATACGCATAACAGCTCACCATCAGATAAGTTTTTATCCCATTCCGTATTGCATGCTTATATACGCACAATAATATGCATATACATACACCAACATCGCACTAACTGCATACACAATCCTTTTAATTGATACACCAAAATAAACGAATAATTATGATGTATGTTTTTGTCACATAACGTTGATAGGATGAACAACGATTTTTTTTTCGCAATAGATACGCACATACCTGGACAAAAGTCCCTGAATCGCAGCCTTCATCTGGTTCGTCTATCAACATGTCAGTTTGGTGTGACTGAGCGTATTGATCGCCCATTTCGTATACCTTATTTGCTGTTCAAAAATGGCGACCAGGAATATTTTCGTAAATTTGGTACATATTGTTTTTCCCCTGCTGTTTTTTTGGTCAATGAATAGTGAAGAAGAAGATGACACCGTTTTTTTGCCTCAAGATTATGTGTATCTGTTATGGAAAGGTGATTTGAATATATCCCTTGATTTTAGGTAATTAAATGTAGGTCCCAAGGGGTGTGAGTAAGGTTTAGAAGGGGGGTTATAAACCTTACAAACTTTTCGATTTTAGTCCTTTTAAAATAATACAGAGTTAATTTCACAGCTAAGTCCTTGAGGGACAACTAAGATAGTTAACCAGTAGAGTTAGCCACTCAACAGACTCGATTGAGCTGTTGATAGAATAACTTAGCTGTTTAGTCCAAACCTTACTTGGTTGTGATGAGATTTTCAGCGGAAGACTTAACACCCTTGAATTTGGTTTAAGTTTGTTTTAACACTCTGTTAATTATCAGTTGGTTAGCAAGTTATTAGCAGATATAAAGTGATATGCATAAATAAAATGCTGAAATGTAAATGACACAATAATTTTTATAGAGGTTCGAAGATGGGGTAATTCTTCTACTCCTCTCTTCTCCAACTCCTGGAGGAATCCACTAAGTATTGATCAGAGTACAAAGTGGTTATCAGTCCAGATACAAGTCTTGATCACACAGCTGACTTGATCCTTTGGGACTCGATCTAGAGATGCCTTGGTCACACAATCGGCTTCTCGTCCGACTCGACTTCTTCATTGGCGGTGCGCTTTCTACTTTAGCTCACTTGCTCAAGCTTCTTGGATTTTATCACGAAGCCCTCCAATAACTTGAGACTGGTTCGACCTTGAACCTTTCTACAATCCTCCTTGGAATGTAGACCCCTTTTGATTCTTCAAAAGTTTCCTCTTCAACAGTTTGAAGTTGTCTTTCCTTCACAGCTTGGTGTTGGATCGATTTCCTTCGAGATTTAGGTTTGAGGATTTTGCTTGAATAACTTGAGAATATATTATAGGTTCTGATTCAAATAATTGCTTGATAGTTCGTGGTTGTAACCTTCTCTCAATGAGATTCCTCAGCCTTTTATAGTGAACTTTCAAAAATCTGCCTGTTGAAGAGATAGGCTGATTTTCAAAAGTCACTTGTGTTCGTTGGCTTATCTTGTTGCAGTCTTTGATGTTGATATTTCCTCGTATTAAATGAATGTTCAACTTTTCGTAGTCGACACGAGGTGCGATCTTCCCATTGGTTTATTCCTTTTGCACGCTTCTGGGACTGAACACTTTCAGACATGGCAGCATGGAAGTATTACTTATTTAGGTAAGCTTCTTGACTTCTGTGAAACGGGTTCTTTTCAGTTGTCTTGACTTGATCATAGCTTCTCTAACTTCCCAAGTGACTTGAGTTATCTTCCAATCAATGGATGACTCATATGTCACTTCAACTTGAGACTTGGCTTCTTGAGTTGACTTGACCGACACTTCACATACCGTATCCCGGTGATACTCCTACAATGAAGTTCTTGACTTCTCCTCCTTGCCATACTCACTGCTTGTTTCACGGTGGAGTCTTCATTTCAATCTTGAGTTGACTTCTTGTAAATCCAGGCATAGCTGACTTGACTCAGCTCGTACAACCCTATCTATTACAATGCAAATTATAAGGAAAATGGGGTGCCAGCTTTCTAGCCTAAATTTTACATGGCATTCATCAAAATCTAAACAATAAATTTCCCAACAATTTTCCCCTTTTTGATGATGCCAAAACTTAAAACATACATACAAAATGTAAATAGCAAAGATACATACAGACAATGTAGAAACAGAGAATGTATGCGTAGAATCAATCTTTTTATTGATCATATCATTCTTGTTCTTTACAAAGCTGTTTACAATGTGTATCATAGCAAACATAACATTCTATATCTACGCAAAAGTATAGAAATTACAGATTTCTTATTCAACGTACAGAAGACTTACATACGTATGTATTTACAATAGTAAAATACATGAAGGGGTGGACATCAACACTTCATTGCCTTCTCTGCCTCCTTCTTTCTTCTTGACTCTGCCCTCTGCTCTCTTTCTCTTCTTTTCATCTTCATGCCTTGCTTTCTTTTTCTCGTATGCTCTCTTTGCAAAGATCGTCTCTTTTTTTTTTCTTTCGCTTTCTTCCCTTTGGTGATCTTGTCATTTGTTTTCTTCTTCAATCCTTTTGACATAGTCAAGCATTCTTCCTAGCCACTTCCGGTTGGCTACTTCGTCATATCCGCCCAAGAGATCCTTCCCTTCTTGCCCGGATCTACATATTCAATGTTTTTGGGTGGAGGTCTAGGTTGAAAACCTCTCGCCTCCAAAGCACTCCTTCCTCTTCCTCTGGGCGTATACTATCTGGAGTCTTCTTCTTGCCAGCTGAAAGGCTGCTTGTAGTCTGCTGCCTATCACCTTATTCACATAGCTTTAGACCCTTCTCCCAATACAAGTCCTGTTTGGGCTATGGACATATTTTTGAAGTATCCCTCGGATTCGAGCATTTTGAATTCTTCCACTGATTGTGGCTCATCTCCGTCGTCTGGAATGGCATTTGTGTCTTTTCCTGCCGGAATGCCACCGTATTGTTTCAATATATCCATTACACGGGCATCCATTTATCCTTCGACCTCCTTCATCTCTGCTTCTACGATTTTTCTCTTCTCAGACATAGGTACAACAGAGTGTTGGAGCGGCAGAGTTACTGGAAGTTTGCTGATTATGTCAGCTGTGACAAGGCCTTGTTGAGGGGTTTCAGCAAACATTAGAGTCATATCTTTTGAACCTTCCCCCTCAACTGCTTTTCCCTTTTCCTTCTTTTGTTCTTCAACTGTTTTCTTCTTCTTCTCAACAGCTGCGTCCTTCTCTTTCTCATTCACCGACTTTCAACATCTTCATGTATTCCTCTTCCCCTTTTTGGCATTATCAAAGGAGAGAGGAACCCCTGGGAACATGCCAACAAGCATGAAATCTAGGGGGCTAATAGCTGAGTTTTGCTTGGAGTCTGCTGCGGAGTATGCTGTACGAAATTCTGAGCAGGTGGCTTTGAATTCGGCTGCCACCAGCTTCATTTCAACCATGAGAAGGCTGAATTTGTTATTCATAGTTTCCTCTACGCGCAAAAGTTCTTTCTTGTGAAATTCTCGCAATAGTTCCATTTCTGTGTTGTGGGAGGCATGCATTCTGTCAATATTTTCTTGCATCCTCCTCTTCATGTCAGCATTATCAGCGCTCCAGATCAACATTTTGTTGTACAATACCTTGAAATATCTGACTTGTTCTAGTCGCATTGTACGCTGCTGTTGACACCATTCCCTGATTCTAACCACTATTCCGCGCAGATCGGCCGTAAGATTGGCATCCCTGTTGTCCAACCGCATATCCAATGTGGCCTGGTGCCGTTCTATCTTCTCAATCTCTGCAAAGATTGTCTTGAAGACCTCTCGCACCTCATTTGTCACCTCGGTCTCCGGTGGCCAAGCAAAGATCAAAATCAAAGTCTCATCTGGGACTATAGTATATGTGGGAATAATCGGGTCAGTCCGACGTTGAAGCGTGCCGCGCTTCCTCGATTTTTTTTTCATCAAGTTCAGCAGCTCAATAGAGAAAGAGAAAGTTTCTTCAAATGCATCATTACGGACATATGGTATAGATTCCACCGTTACTCGTGCTCGTGATGTGCCCGGTTGAGTGGAGTCTCGCCGCAACTTTGGGAGCCGCGAGATGACTCGGTTCACTGGGCCTTGGTGAGTGGTTTGGCACCGACCGAGCCTCACTGCCTTAACAACTTTTTTGGCCTCAATGGATTCTGCTAAATGAATTTGCTGTTCCTCAGCTGCACCATCAGCGTCATCGAAAGATGATGAGTTTTGAAGGCTTGGCTCATCATCAAAATTGAATGTTTGACGAGTAGCCTTGAGGTCCGGCTTGCTCGTGCTTGGTAGAGCATCCTCACCGAGTCTTTTGATGTGGTTGGGGTAGACTCGCCTTCATCAAGATCCCTGGAAGGTTGTATCAGGATCATCCTAGAGTCATGAAGAGCACTGATTTCCTCCTCTGAATCAACAATTATGGTCTGAGGAATGCTCTTATCTCCTTGATCTTTACCTAGGGAAGTCTCAACCTCCCTTAGGCCTTCATTACCTCCTACAGTCTCAACTGCAGTGGGGCCTTGTACAATCCCTTCTACAGTGCAAAATGCCTTAGGGTCTTCTCGCAGTGGTATCCACAGGAGTCTCAACTCCGTGGATTGCACTTTCAAAGTGCCCCAGTGTTAACTCCGGGGCGAGATCCATCTCGTGCCTCGACCGCATCGCAGCGTCCCTCAACTCGCAGAGTCGTTGGAACTTCATTTGAGACAGACTTAATCGTCCGAAGCCCGGTGAAAACGTGCCGTGGTTCAATTTCTTTTTCCTTCTCCACTTCGCCTCCTAGATTCAGGGTGGAGTCATCTCGCAGATCCTCCGACCTAGCCGCAGCGGTGGAGGAGTTTCCCCTCACCGGCGCACCAACCGAAGTGACTTATGTTGGGGTCACTCGCCCGGACTCCCGGCTTTGTCAAGTGAGTGTTCAGCCGTGGGGGCAGGTGGTAAGACACCTTCAACAGGGGTTGGCTCAACTTGGGTGCCCAAATTCCAGTGTCATCGCCAATTCCCTTAGATCCGTCTTTCTCGAGTGAATCGGGAAGTGGTTGCAAAGCAATAATAGTGGCAATCTATTACCACTCCCAAAGGATTAATTTCATGTGTGATTTGGAAGACTCTCCTGGTCCTTCCATCGCCTCTTTCTCATGCATCGTGTGGATTCCGCATGGCTTGCCTGCATGTCCAACTTTTCTTGTGCAAAGAATAGGGTCCATGTCCTCATCACTGCCTCGAGAGTATGTCAAGATGAGGATGAGTATGGTCATTTGGTTCCAGTTAGAGGACATATGTCGGCTTTTCGACGAGCCTCTACTTCCTCGCCTGTTTTGCTCTTGCCGTTCGTTTTCCTTCCGAATTTGCAAAGATATTAATATAGTTATCCTCATCCAGGGTTTGCAACATTGTATCAACTTCAAGAAACCTCAAGAGTTCCTCTTCCTCATCAATAAACTCCGGGTGTTCAAACCGCACCCTAGAGTGGCTCGCCTTCCATTTCCTCCATGCTCTTAGAAGATTTTGATGTCGGGTACAATGGAGAGCATATGATTACATCATCATCTTCATCCTCTCCTGTTGCCCTTCCTTTTCGGGAATGGAGGGTAGCAAACTCGCCGCTTCTTCACCTCGCCAGCGGCCGTCGTCGTAGGTGGAGATACGCCCCGCCGACTGGGGATACCATTGTCTCGCCGCTTCTTGTTCTCACTGTTTCGCCCACAATCGGGTCTTCAACTTGCTCTCGCCGACGCCTTCAAGCAGATTTGGCGGTTTCATCAAGCACTTTCGAGATCGCACCTCTTCCGCAGCCTCGTGATTTGCTCCAATCGAGTTGCGAGACTCAACCGCCTTCTCAAGCTCCGAGAGAGCTTGGTGAGTCTTCTCCTTCTCTTAGTTTTCACCGGAGGAATGTCCGGTTCTACTTCCTCCCGGTTCCTCGAAGGTAAAGGCCTTTGAGTTGCCTCGGGGAGATTGCCTTTCTCGCCTTGCGATCCTCTTCTTCATTCCCGGAGAAGGTATTAAGGATTCCTTCTCCACCGCGGCTACAGGGGGTAGGAGACACGCAGGCTGCAGGGGGGAGTGACTTGGCGGGCAAAGGTGCGGTTTTCTTCTTTCTTCTTTGGGGCAATATTCTTCTTCCAGTTGCATGGGTAGCTTTCTTCTTTGGAGGGGAGGTAACAATGTTTCCTCAGATCACCGATTCCCACCGTGTCCGCCCGCTTGGCGTATGCTCTCTTCTCGGGCTCCGCAAGTTGGCCCGAAACATCTTCTTGTTAACATGGAATGATTTTCCATGTCGAAGGGGAACACCCTTAACCTCCATTAGATGGCCAATGACTAGGCCATAGCCCAGTGATTCTCCAAAGGATCCATCATCTTTGAAAGACTTGTTGCCAATGTTCTGGCAAAGTCTGATGTAGATGAATTCAGCCCAGTTAATCTTCTTCTCTTCCATGATCGCAGCCATGACGATCAACTTGGTTTTGAATAGTTGATTGAAGCTTCCAAACTTCATATCCACACATTTTGCGATGATATCCATTAACTTGTGATAATCATCCTTCAGCAGCTTCTTGTCAGCTGTGTATACCACTTTAGCAGCACATTCTGGTCTGGCCACTTCCTTCCATGCAGCAGCCAAATTTACATCAGCCTCAAATATCTCCGGCACACCTCCGACGGCAGCAAACAATGCTCAGCTAGATCTTCAGCAGTGATTGTAAGATCCTTCCCGTGAACAGAGGATTTGATGCCCTCGTCATGAACTTCAGCCGCGTTCACGAGAATCGTGCTACTTCTTCAACATATGTCATCCGAAACTCCATCATGAGAAAGGGTTTCAAATCCGATTTTCGATTTTATCTCGCAATCTTCTTCACAAGGGTTTCATCGGAACCTGTTTAAATTATCCCTTCTAAATCCACTGTTGAACCAGTGTGGATTTGCTTGCCTAGCTTAGTGAAATCATGTGCTGGTTCCATTTCAGTGATTTTTATCGAACAAAACTTGACGAACTTGCTTTGAAGGCTGGTAGGGTTTTGAGAGAAGATACTTGCTTTCTTGCTTTGGAGAGATGAACAGCTTTTGAAGTGAGAGAAAGTGAACAAAAGGGTATATAAGGGTATGAAAGGACGTGTTTTCGGTTTTTGAAATATTGATCAAGATCAACGGCTCAGATTTAACACGTCTCATTTGCATTTAATTGCTCGCATTTAATGCGGCAACATTTATATCCAATCATATGCTTACTGTGCAGCTTTTGACTATACCCGTCATTATTCGCTGACGTCATCCTTAAAAACATTCACTCTTATTAAAAACGACCGCGTTTTTGTCACTTAGCTCATAAATGACTCAGCTTACTCCTTAACTTACTCAACTCTTCTTCTCTTTATTCATATAGTGACTTAGCTGTCAGCTAACTTGATACAGCTGACTTTCCGATACAGCTGATTCACTTGGCTGATTTATGAAATTTGCTCTGTTTTCATCTTTTCATGTTTCATTTCTCCTCAATGAGTCTTCTGAGTGTTAATTCAGCTCAATTAACCCTAGCTCATGCTTAAGCTCTTCAAATCTTGATTCACATAGGGGCTTTGTAAATATGTCAGCTAACTGTTTATCAGTTGAGATGTATTCCAAAGTGATGTCTTTCTTTTCAACATGATCTCTTATGAAATGATATCTGACATCAATGTGCTTTGTTCTTGAATTCAACACAGGATTCTGAGTGACTGCAATGGCACTTGTGTTATCACACATAATTGAAATCTCTTTTTCTTCAATTTCATAATCTCTGTTGATGTCTCATCCATAAGACTTGGGCACAACAAATGCGCTTCAGCCTATGTACTCACCACTTTGTGGATGTGGCTATTGAGTTTTTCTTGCTAAAACCAGAAAACCAATCATTTCCAAGCATTTGACATGTACCTCAAGTACTCTTTCGTCAACCCTACATCCAAAGATAGTCGAGTCCGAATAACCAATTAGCTTGATTCCTCCTTCCTTGGATATCATAATCCGACTTCCTCGCATCCCTTCAAATATATTATGATTCTCTTAGTCTGATATATGGCTTTCTTTTGGTGCGATTCAAATTTTGCACATACTCCTACCGCAAAGGTGATGCCCGACCGCTTGTCGTTAAATAGAGCGTTGATCCAATGAGTGCTCAGATCTGGTTTGATCTACTGTGCTTACCATCCGCATCCATATCCATCTTGATCGATGTATTCATTGGTATTTTCACGTAAGACTTTTCTTCTATACCAAATTTCTTCATTAAATCCCGGTGTACTTTGTTTGACTTATGAAGGTTCCATCCTTCACTGCTTAACTTGAAGTCCTAGAAAGAATGTCGCCTCTCCCATCATGCTCATTTCAAATTTGCCTTGCATGAGGTTTGAGAACTTATCACACAGCTCTTTGTTTGTGGATCCAAAAATGATATCATCCACATATATTTGAACAAGTAGTATACTCTCTCCATCTTGAATTCTGAAGAGTGTTCTGTCCACTTTGCCTTTGGTGAATCCATTATCTGTCAGAAATTGAGATAATGTATCATACCATGCTCTAGGTGCCTGTTTCAATCCATATAGAGCTTTCTTGAGCTTGTACACCTTATCTCCAAGAGTCTTCTGCTCAAATCCTGGAGGTTGTTCAACATAGACTTCTTCTTCCAACAATCCATTTAAGAATGCACTTTTCACATCCATTTGATATACAATGAAGTTCTTGTGAGCAGCATAGGCAAGAAACATCCTTATTGCTTCTAATCTTGCAACATGAGCAAATGTTTCATCAAAATCTATTCCTTCTTCTTGGCAATATCCTTTGGCTACCAATCTTGCTTTGTTTCTTACCACAGATCCTTCCTCATTCATCTTGTTTCTGAATACCCATTTTGTGTCAATAACATTTTGATGGGTTGGTCTTTGCACCAATTCCCATACTTTGTTTCTTTCAAACTGATTCAGTTCTTCTTGCATGGCTTGAATCCAATGTATATCATCCAATGCTTGTGACACATCCTTTGGCTCTATTTGGGAAATAAAACAAGTGAACATTGCTTCTTGTTGAGCTCTGGATCTGGTTCTTACACCATCTCTTACATCTCCAATAACTAGCTCTGGTGGATGGTCTCTCAGCCATCTCACATCAAAGTTGGAGTAAATCGGTTGGTTGATCGCCTTTGCAACATTTGTGTTGTCTTGAGCAGCTCTCTCATCATCACTTAGCTGTAGTTTTTCCAGCTGTCTTTGAGATTCAACTATCTCATCTTCATCTTGGTTGATTGCTCCAGCTTCAGCTTGGACATAAGGACTCTTCTGCATAGTTGGCTGATTTAGCTTATCAGCCAACTCTTCAATGTTTTCTCCATTTACATTAGGTTCATCAAAAACCAAATGGATAGACTCTTCTGTGACCATAGTCCTCTTGTTCAGTACTCTGTAGGCTTTGCTTTCAGCTGAGTATCCTAAGAAGATACCTTCATCAGCTTTAGCATCAAAAGCCTTTAGATTATCCTTGCCATTGTTGTGGATGAAGCATTTACATCCAAATATTCTAAAATATCCAACATTTGGCTTTCTCGTCCATATTTCATAGGAGTCTTTGTGTTGTCTATTTATCATGCATCTATTTTGAGTATAGCATGCAAAGTGTTGATGGCTTCAGCCCCAAAATCTTTAAGGCAAATCCACTTCAAACTAACATTGCCCTTGCAGCTTCCTTGAGAGTTCTATTTCTTCTTTCTGCCACTCCATTCTGATGCGGAGTCCTTGCTATAGATAATTCATGAGCAATACCATTTTCAACACAATACTGAGTTATTATTCCATTGACAAACTCAGTCCCTCTATCAGATCTTATCTTTATAATGGTTTGACTCTTCTCATTTTGAACTCTTCTCATCAGCTGAGGTAACTTCTGCAAAGTTTCCTTCTTTTTACACATGAAAATTGTCCATGTATATCTTGAATAATCATCCACCACCACTAGGGTGTATTTCTTTCCACTTATGTTAGCTGGCTCAACTGGACCAAATAAGTCCATATGCAACAGATGCAATGTTCTTGTTGAAGATGGACTGGACTTCTCTTTGAATGATGATTTGATCTGCTTTCCCATCTGGCATGAATCACAAACACTTTCCTTCTTGTACACTGAGTCTGGCAGTCCTTCTACAAGATTACTCCTTGCAAGCTTGTTAATTGTCTTGAAATTCAAGTGACTCAGTTTCTTGTGCCACAGCCAACTTGATTCGGCTGTACTCTTTACTAGCAGACAAGTGCTTGGTGTGGCAGTCGACCAATCTACCACATACATGTTCTTTTGTCTGGATCCTTGCAACACTACTTCATTTGATTCAATGTCTTTAATTTGGCACACTCCCATATTGAATCCAACATTATATCCCTTGTCACAGAGTTGGCTGATGCTTAACAAATTGAAGTTGAGGCCTTCAACATATGCAACATCTGTGATTTATAATCCATTTTTCTTGATGGATCCAGTGCCTCTAATTTCCCCTGGAGCTTCATTTCCTCCAAATACGACTTTTGCGCCTTTAATCTCCTTGAATTTTGACAGATTTTTCTTGTTTCCTGTCATGTGTCTGGAACAACCATTATCCATGTACCAGGTTCCTTGGCACTCAGCTGTTCCTTGAACCTGCAATCAAGGAAATCAGTTTTTAGGCACCCATACTTGTCTGGGTCCTGAGGGGTTAGTGTTGTAAGATGATCCAACCAACATATAGCCAAATGATCTGACTCTAAGAGGTTGCCATCTATTTGTGCCATAATCATAATTCACCTAGGCAAATTGCTTGGGGGCTTTAGTTTCATACATCTGTCTCTTTTGTCTGTATGCCTGTGTGTGTGTTTTAGCAATTGCCTTCTTTGTGTAGTTGTGATATTTCTGAGTGTAGTGCTTGGGTGCATATGTGTGCTTATGATAGATCTTTTGCCTTTGGAATGATCTTTGTTGAGTTCTAGGCCTTTGCCATTTTGGCATATATTCCATAGGTCTTTGCTGATATTTCACATTATTCCAATCAGCTTGGCTTGGGTACTTTCTACCATTCCCATCATTTGTGTTCCTTTGATAGAACTTCTGGGGATTCTGGTAGCTCTGTTTCTTCTTCACAGAGTACTTCCTGTTTTGAGTTTGCTGAGGCACTCTGGCCGATTTCTTCTCATTTTGCCCTCTCAAAGATACTCAATCGGGTCGTTTTCCTTTTCCTTTATATCCAAGGCCGCTTTGTTTGTGATTGTGCTTTGAGTGAATGTGGGTGCAACATTTGGTGTCTTGGGTTTTTGAAATGCTTCATTACTTGAAGATCCATTTACCAAGATCACTCTGGGAGTTTGACTGTGCACAAAGGAATTGAATCCTATGCCTGTCTTGTCTCCACACTCTTTTTGGCTCATAATAAGGTCATCCAATGATTTAGATGCCTTTGTGAATGAAGCAATCACATTTTTGAGATCATTTTCCCTCTTTTCTATAGCAGCTATCTCTCGCTTATTAGTTTAGCATTCTCACCTTGACTCTTTGTTCTCATCAACTATATGACTTAGAGTACTCAGCTCCTTAGTCAGTTGTGAGTTTTGGCTTTTGAGCTGGTTGTTTTTCTCATTTAATAGTGTGTGAGGATTTAATGTGCTCAAAGTCTTTCATCATTTTGCCTAATGAATCATAAAGATCGAGTGGGTGATGAAGTGTGTGTCACAATCACTATCACTAGAACCGAGTGAGATGAGTTATAGTGTACCTCATCTTCTTGGTCGGTTGATCTTGTTCTTTAGCCATTAAACGATCATTGTTTCTTCCTCGTAATCACTTGAGTAGTCACTTCACTACTCTTTGAGTCGTCAGTATCTTTGACTTAGTTTGTCTCGGCAGCTTCTCTGCAGCCCAACATAGCCTTTTTCTTCACTTGTCTTCTTTCTCTCTCAAGACTATTCTTTCTTCTTCATTCCCGTATTTATTGACTACGAGGATATGGACAAATAATAGCAAAGTGTCCTAGTTGTCTACGGTTCCAACACAGTTCTCGCTCTTTGATCGCTCTTTCCGTTCTTGGGTTATCAACTCTCGATATTCAACCTTTGATGTTCACTCTCTTGGGTGGCCTATCTTCCTTGACTTGGAGGGAGCTGAATGTCTTCTAGATGATTCACCTTTGTTTCTTTTGTAGTTCTTGTTGATGAACTTGTTGAATCTTTTAACCATCAGGGCAATTTCTTCCTGGTCAATGGTTTCTTTGGCCTCAGCTTTCTTTCCATCCTTGACTATAAGTGCAGTTGTTTTGGGTACAACTATCTCCTCTTGATCTTTTCTTCTCAGCTCAAACTCGTAGGCTTTGAGGTCTGAGAATAGCTCATGATTGGATGTTATTGTGAGGTTCATTGAATGTCTCAGGGCCATGACCTTCATTTCCCATTCAGCTGGGAGGCTTCTTAGAATCTTCATACACATTTCCTTCTGTGTATATGCTTTCCCTAGTGCAGTAATCTCAGTGAATCGAGTATCTAGCTGATCCAAGGTTTCACCTGCAAGCATTTTATAATTTTCCAATTTTTGTACAGCAACGGACAATTTGTTTTCTTTAATTTGCTCAGATCCTTCACAAACTAAAGTTAATTTATCCCAAATTTGTTTTGCGGTTTGACAAGATTTGACTTTGTTGAACATTGCTTTGTCCAAGGTTTTGTAAAGTATGTCCTTGGCCACATTGTCCAAGTTGTATCTTCTTCTGTCCTCGTTTGTCCATTCAGTCTTTGGTTTCTCAACCAGCCGGGTCTTGCTTCAAAGAAAGCCTTCCTCTCCTTCAATTGTGCCGCTTCTCCTCTGCATAACCGTGTTCAATTTCAGTATTTGTAGTGGCCCATCCTCTATCACTATCCACATTTCATCATGTAATGAGTCGATAGATGAGCATCGGGTCGCATATGAATTTTCCGAGTCATCAAATTCCTCAATAGTGAACATAGGAATCTGTACAAATTTGCTTCCATGATAATAACGGTTTTTTTTTTTCTTTTAATTTTGCATTTGCGTGAGGAAATTAAACATTGTTGTATATTTTTTTTTAAAAAATGGCTTTTTGAAAGAACATAAAACTTTTTTATAAAATTTCTTTGTTAAAAACAAAAGAAATAATGCATCACCAAAAATAGAAGCTTCTTAGTTGGATAAAAATTAAAAATATAGGATTAGAAAAGAGAAAAGGTTTTGCAAAAAAAAATTAAGGAAAAGAAAAGATTTTTTTAATGAAAATTCAAATTTGAACCAACATCTCCGCTTTTCCCAATAATTCAAAAATAATATCTTGTTCTAAATTTCATCCATTTAAAACAATGAAAATATGATGATGCCAATTAATTACCAGAGAGAGGACGATAGAGGTTGTGAGACGGGAATGGAGTGAATCGTGGACTTGTGAATTATTTTTTTTAGGGGTCGGGTATTTTATTAAAATATTTTTTTATATATCGGGTATCGGTTCCCTAAACCGAAAATTTTACCAACTTTTATCCGAATAATGCCGATTTTAGTCGGTCATCAAATTTTAAAGTGAAATAGAGTCAAATTTAATTTCATGATAATAACTTGCGGTTTTTTTAAAAATGGCTTTTGAAAGAACAAGTGTTAAAAATTTCTTTGAGAAATTGGAGATCTAGTTTAGTAACGCGGAAGGCTCAATGAACCAATAGATACCACTTTAGGTCCCAAGGGTGTGAGTAAGGTTTAGAAGGAGGGGTTGAATAAACCTTACCAACTTTTCGATTTTAGTCCTTTTAAAATAATAGAGAGTTAATTTCACAGATAAGTACTTGAGGGACAACTAAGATAGTTAACACAGATTAGTTAAAATCGATTTTATGATAGAATAACTAACTGTTTAGTCTAAACCTTAACTTGGGCCGTGATGAGATTTTTCAAATGGAAGACTTAACACCCTTGAATTTGGTTTAAGTTTATTTTAACACTTGGTTTTAGCACTTTGTTCATTATCAATTGGATAGCAAGTTATCAGCAGATATAAAGTGATATGCAGAAATAAAATGCTAAAATGTAAATGACACAATGTTAGGAAATTTATTGTTTAGATTTTGATGAATGCCATGTAAAACTTAGAATAGAAAGTTGGCACCACAATTCTTGTTGTAAAATGCATTGTAATAAATAGAGCGGCCAAGCCGAGTTAAGTCGCCTACGCCCTAACATGCAAGAAGACAATCAAGACTAGAAGGAAGACTCCACTACGAGACAATTGAGTATGGCAAAGAAGAGTAGACGGAACTCTATCGAAGAAGCGGTGAGATGCGGTGAGTGGAGTATCGGTCAAGTCAACTCCCAAGAAAAGCCAAGTCTCAAGTTGAAGTGACAGAAGAGTCATCCAATGATTGGAAGTCGACTCTAAATCACCTGGGGAAAGCAAGGAAATGCATCAAGTCGAGATAATCAGAAAAGATCCGTTGCACAGAAATCAAGAGATTTACTTAAACAAGTAATATCTCCATACCACCTTTCTCGGAGTGCTCGGTCGAAGCGTGCAAAAGGAATGAACCAATGGGAAGCACTACACCGTGTCGAACTCGAAAAGGTGAAAGAACAATTCATACGAGGAAATGGCAATTCCAAGGATCGCAACAAGACAAGCCAACGATCGCAAGTGACTTTAAAAAATAAGCCTATCTCTTCAACGGGCAAATTTTTGAAAGATCACTATAAAAGGCCGAGGAGTTTGTTTGAGAAGAAAAAAATGAGAAACGAGCTACACAAGTTCTGATTTGAACTAAAAACGTTCAAGCAATTATTAGAAAATCAAACATTCTCAATCCTCAAGTCTACACTACGAAGAACATCAATCCAACACTCAATTTTGTGAAGGAAAGATAACTTCAATCAGTTGAAGAGGAAAATATCTGAAAAATCAAGGGGTCTACATTCCATGAAGGATTGTAGGAAGGTTCAAGGTCGAACCAAGTCTTAAGCTTTTGGAGGGCTTCGTGATCAAATCCAAAGAGCTTGAGCAAGTGAGTGTGAGTAGCAAGCGCAGCTGCCCTGTGAAGAAGTCGAGTCGCACGAGAATCCGGTGAGTGATCAAGGCGTCTCCAGATCGAGTCCCAAAGGATCAAGTCAGTTTGTGTGATCAAGACTTGTATCTGGGATGTTACCACTTTGTATCGCGATCATTACCTAGTGGATTCCTCCGTGAGTTGGAGAAGAGAGGAGTAGAAGAATTACCCCATCTTCGAACCTCTATAAAAATTTCATTGTGTCATTTACATTTCAACACTTTAATTCCCGCATCTTAATCGCTTAAATCTGTTTGATAAATTTGCTATCCACTTGATAATTTATAAGTACTAAATCAAGCACTAAATCCTTGCTTAATCAAACTTAAGGGTGTTAAGTCTTCCGCTGAAAAACAAAACCACAGTTGAGTTAAGCAGTGAGTTATTTCATCAACGGCTCGGTTGAGTCCATTTGAGAGACTAACTCTACTTGATTAACTAAATTGGTGTCCATCAAGGACACAATTTGTGTAGTATTAACTCGAATATTTAAAAGGACTAAATCGAAAATTTGGTAAGGTTTATTCAACCCCCTTCTAAACCTTACACTTACACCCCTTGGGACCTACAAGTGGTATCGGAGCGGTTGGTTCATTGAACCCTCCGACAAGTTATTGAACTAGATTTCCAAACAGTTCAAAGTCCGCTTTAGTACTTAAACTCTTTTTATCATTAAAAGTTATTATCATGGAAGCAAATTTGACACGCATCCCTATGTTCACTATTGAAGAATTTGATGATTGGAAAATTCAGTATGCAGGCTCATCTATCGGCATTACATGATGAGATGTGGATAGTGATAGAAGATGGGCTCTCGCAAATCTTAAAGGTGAACACATCTCAGCACGAAGAGTGCATTTGAAGGAGAAGAGGATGTTGCTCCCCGGCACTGTCATGGTTGAAAACCAAGAACCGAGTGGACAAATGATGACATAAAAGATACAACCTGGACAATGTAGCCAAGGACATCCTTTACAAAACTTTGGACAAAGCCATGTTCAATAAAGTCAAATCATGCAAAACGACTAAAGAAATGGGACAAGCCGACATTGATTTGTGAAGGCTCGTGAGCAAATCAAAGAAAACAAATTATCGTGGTCTGTACAAAAATTTGAGAACTTCAAAATGATCTCGGAGAAAACCTGGATCAACTGGATGCTCGGTTCACGTAAATCACAAATGAATGCTCCGCACTTGGAAAGGAATATACACGAAGGAAATGTGTATGAAGATCCTAAAAAGTCTTCATTTGAATGGAAAATGAAGGTCATGGCATCGAGACATTCCATGGACCTATCAAAGACATCCAACCATGAATTATTCTCGGACCTCAAAGCCTACGAGTTTGAGCCGAGAAGAAAAGACCAGGAAGAGACAATCGTACCCAAAAAACAGCTGCTCTAATTGTTAAAGATGGGAAGAGAGCCGAGGTCAAAGAAGTCATTGATCCGGAAGAAATAGCCCTGGACGGTCAAAAGATTCAACAAGTTCTTCAATAAGAACTACAAGAGAGGAAAGGGCGAATCTTCCGAAGACACTCGGCTCCTCCAAATCAAGGGAAGATAGGCCAACCAAGAGAACAGATCATCAAAAAGCTGAATATCAAAGGATGACAATCCAAGAATGGAAAGAGTGATCAAAAGGTGAATATCTATCTTTGAATGTAGACAACCAGGTCACTATGCAATTGATCGCTCATATCCTGTAGTTAACAAATACGGGGAATGAAGAAGAAAGGAAGGTCTTGAGAAGAGAAAGAAGACAAGAAAAGAAAAAGGCAATGATGGCTGCAGAGATCGCGAGAGACAGCCTAAGTCAAGAGAGACAGTGATTCGAGAGCAAGCGGTGAAGTCGACTACTCAAGTGACTCTAAAGAAGAAGCCCGATCGCTTGATGGCTAAGGAACAAGATCAACTCGACCAAGAAGATGAGGTACACTCTAACTCATCAAACTCGGACTCTAGTGATAGTGATCGTGACACACACACTTCATCACCCACTCCGATCTTTATGATTCATTAGGAAAAATGATGAAAGATATTGAACACATTAAATCCTCACACACACTATTAAATGAGGAAAACAGCCTACTCAAAAGTCAAAACTCAAAGCCGACTAAGGAGCCGAGTACTAAGTCAAATAGCGGATGAGAATGAAAGTTTAAAGGTGAAAATGCTAAATTAATAGCGAGTAAATTGCTGCTATAGAGAAGAGGAGAATGACCTCAAAATGTTATTGCCTCATTCACTAAGGCATCTAAATCATTGGATGATCTTATTTTGAGTCAAAGAGAATGTGGAGACAGACAGGCTTAGGATTTAATTCCTTTGTGCTATGTCAAACCTCAAAAGTAATTTTGGAAAAAGGATCTTCAAGCCATGAAGAGTCCGAAAAATCCAAAACTCTAAATGTTGCACACACATTCACTCCAAAACACAATAACAAGCAAACTCGGCCTTGGTTATAAAGGAAAAGGAAAATGACCCAGTTGAGTGTCTTTGAAAAAGGCGGTGAGAAGAGATTCATGAGTCCTCAAACAAACTCCAAACGTAAAATACTCAGTAAAGAAGAAGCGAGCTACCAAAAACCCTTAAAATCTATAAAAGAAATACATATGATGGGAATGGTAGAAAATATCCAAGCCAAGTGATTGGAATAATGTGAACTATCAAAGATAGACTTATGGAATATAAGCCCAAATGGCAAAGGCCTAGAACTCAAGAAAGGCCATTCCAAAAGTATAAGAGCTTTCATCAAAGACACATATGCACCTAGGCACTACACTCAAAGACACCACAATTACCCAAGGAAGGCAATTGCTAAAACACATATGCAGCATACGGACAAAAGAGACAATTTGTATGAACCTAGAATCCCCAAGCAATTTGCCAGGATTAATTATGATTATGGCATCGATAGATGGCAACCCCTTAGAGTCAAATCATTTGGCTATAGGTTGGTTGGATCATCTTACAATTTAACCCCTCGGGACCGAGACAAGTATGGGTACCTAAAACTTAATTTCCTTGATTGCGGAGTTCAAGGAAGCAGTGAAAGTGCCAAGGAACCTGGTACATGGATAGTGGTCATTCCCGGACATATATGACAGAAATAAGAAAAATCTGTCAAAATTCAAGGACGTTAAAGGAGCAAAAGTCATATTTGGAGGAAATGAAGCTCCTGGTGAAATAAGAGGCATTGGATCCATCAAGAGGAATAGAAATCACAGATGTTGCATATGTTGAAGGACTCAACTTCAACTTACTAAGCATCACCAACTCGTGACAAGGGTTACAATGTTGGATTCAACATGGGTGTATGCCAAATCAAGGATTCAATCGAATAAAGTTGTCTTTGCAAGGATGTAGACGAGAAGAATATGTATGTCGTGGATTGGTCAATCGCAACACCCAACACTGTCTACTAGCAAAAGAGCACAAATTGAATCAAGTTTGGGCCGTGGCACAAAAAGCCGAGTCACCTAAATTTCAAAACGATTAACAAACTTGCAAGAAGTAGTCTTGTGGACGACTTCGCACTCAAAGATACAAGAAGGAGAGTATATGTGACGCATGTCGAAGGGAAAACAAATCAAGTCATCATTCAAAGAAAAGACATGCCAATCTTCAACAAGAATATTGCATCGCTACATATGGATCTATTTGGCCCAAGATGGAACGGCCCAAAGATAAGTGGAAAGAAATACACCTTGGTGGTAGTAGATGACTACTCAAGATATACATGGACAATATTCATGTGTAAGAAGAAAGAAACTCTACAAAAACTACCACGGTGATGAAGAGGATTCAAAACGAGAAGAGTCAAACCATTATCAAAATAAGATCGACAGAGGAACCGAGTTTGTCAATGGAATAATAACTCGATATTGTATTGAAAATGGTATTGGTCATGAATCGTGAGCAAGAACTCCACAGTGAGAATGGAGTTGCGAAAGAAGAAGCGAAAGAACTCTCAAAGAAGAAGAAGGACCATGTTAGTCAAGCGGGGTTACCAAAAAGATTTTGGGTCAAGCAATCAACACACTTTGCTACACTCAAAACAGGATGTATGATAAAAGACACGGTGACAAAGACTCCTATGAGATTTGGGTCGAAGAAAACCAAATGTTGCATATTTGAGAATATTTGGATGTAAATGCTTCATCCACAACAATGGCAAAGACAATCTAAAGGCTTTTGATGCTAAAGCTAATGAAGGTATCTTCTTAGATACTCACCAAAGCAAAGCCTACGAGTACTCAACAAAAGGACTATGGTTGCGAAGAATCCATTCATGTGGTATTCGATGAGCCAAATGTAAATGGAGAAGACATTGAAGAGTCGGTGATAAGTCAATCATCCAACCATACGAAGAGTCCTATCTTTGAAGTCAAGGAATTATCAATTGAGGAAGAAGATGAGATAGTGAATCTCAAAACAAGTGGAAAATTTGCGGCTAAGTGATTACGAGAGAGCGAGCACAAAGAACACGGTACCGCAAGTCGATCAATCGGCTAACTTACTCCAACCGATGTAAGATGGGAGAGACCATCCACCGTAACTTGTCATTGGAGATATAAGAGAAGGTGTCAAAACAAGATCCGAACTCAACAAGAAGCCATGTTCACATGCTTCATCTTGCAAATAGAGCCTAAAGACGTGTCACAAGCATTGGACGACACACATTGGATTCAAGCTATGCAAGAAGAGTTGAATCGCCATTTTGAATGCAAAGACCCATACATCAAAATGTTATTGGCACCAAATGGGTGTTCGAAATAAGATGAACGAGGAAGGTTACGTGGTAAGAAACAAAGCAAGATTAGTAGCCAAAGGATATTGCCAAGAAGAAGGGATAGATTTTGATGAAACATTTGCCCTCGTAGCAAGATTGGAAGCTATAAGGATGTTTCTTGCCTATGACTCACAAGAATTTTATTGTATATCGATGGATGTAAAGAGTGCATTCCTAAATGGTTTATTGGAAGAAGAAGTGTATGTTGAACAACCTCCAGGATTTGAGCAGAAGACTCTTGGAGATAAGGTATACAAACTCAAGAAAGCTCTATATGGATTGAAACAGGCACAGAGCATGGTATGATACTTTGTCACAATTCCTAACGAAAAACGGATTCACAAAAGGAAAAGTAGATAGAACACTTTTTTAATTCAAGACAAAAAGAGTATACTGCTTGTTCAAATATATGTGGATGACATCATTTTTGGATCCACAAACAAAGAGTTGTGTGAAAAGTTTTCAAACCTCATGCAAAGATTTCAATCTGCTCCAAAAGAGAGCCATATGACAGCAGCTAAGAGAATATTAAGATACTTGAAAGGAAGCCAAGAAGTTGGCCTATGGTATCCAAAGGAAGGTGGATTCAAGCTAATTGGCTATTGATTCGACTATGCTTGGATGCGAGTGGACAGGAAGAGCACTTTAGGCACATGTCAAATGCTAGGAAACAGTGATTTCTTGGTTTAGCAAGAAGCAAAATTCAATAGCCACCTCTGGTGACGAGAATACATAGCTGGGGGGGCGTGTTGCAGCCCAAGTCCTATGGATGAGACAAAGAAAGTGAGAGACTATGAAGTTGAGGAAAAAGAAATCCCAATCATGTGTGATAACACAAATGCAATTGCAATCACTCAAAATCCTGTGTTGCACTCAAGAACAAAGCATATTGATGTCAGATATCACTTCATAAGAGATCATGTTGAAAAGAAGGACATCATCCTGGAATATATCTCAACTGATAAACAACTAGCTGACATCTTCACAAAACCATTATCCGAGTCAAGATTTGAAGAACTCAAACATGAGTTATGGTTAATTGAGCTGAGTTAACATTGAGAAGACTCAAAGAAAAGAAATGGAACACAAAAAGTGAAAAAGAGTGAACACACAAATCATTTCCAAGAATCACCAGATCGGAAAGACAAATGACTACCGAGTCGGTGATAGCCGAGTCACTAAGAGAATCGTGAGAAGAAGAGTTAAATCGGCTAAAGGATGCCGAGTCACTTATGAGCAAAGTGACAAAAACGCAATCGTTTGACTAAGCGGGAATGTTTTAAGGAATACGCAAACATAATGATGATGTGTACGGACATAAAGCCGCACACCAAGCTTATGATTGAAATAAATCTTTGCCGCATTAAATACGAGACATTAAATGCTAAATAGGCGTGCAAACTCTAAGCCGTTGATTTCGATCACATTTCAAAACCACCCGCACGCCCTTTCATAAACCATACTTAAACTATTTCCGTCCGTTTCTCTCTCACACTACCAAAACTGTTCATTTCTTTCTCTCAAAAGCAAAGGCAAAAATTCTCTCGAAACCCAATCTATCTTCAAATCAATCTCTCGAGTTTTTCTTTGATAAAATCCAAAAATGGCACCAACCTACGACTTTGTCAAATTAGGGAAGCAAATCCACACCGGGTCACTTTGTGGATTTCGACAAGATGGTGAAACAGGGGTCCGACGACACCCTAGTGAAGAAAATCGCTGAAAAATTGGAAACGACCGGCTGAAACCGCTTTTCGACGTTAGAATATTCGATGACCTATGTGGAGGAGGTCGCACGATTCTACGTGAATGCCGAGATTCACGATGAAGGAATAAAGTCATCTATTCACGGAAAGCGGTGACTATCTTTGCCAAGGATTTGGTGAACATCGCTCACTACCAATCGAAGGAGCCTCGTAAATTAACGGTTGATGTAAACTTGGTGATGCTTGGAAAGAAATAGCCAAGCCCGATCTGCTAATAAAATAGTGTACACAAAGAAATAAGAGATCGCCAAGGAGGATTATCACAAGTGTTGGACATAGTTGCCAAATGTATTGACATCAAATTTGGCGAGTTTTTCACCAATCGTCAAAAGCAAAGCTGATTGTAATGGCTGCAATCATCGCAGAAAAAGAAAATAAATCTGAAATTTGAGTTTGTCTACACAGCAGACTCGCGAGAATGTGGGGAACAAATCCTTCAAGGAAGATGGCACATTTGGAGGATCCTAGGATATGGCCTAGTGATTGGCCGGTGATGGAGGTGAAAGGAGTCCCTCTTAGACATGGGAAGGCATTCCATGTTAACAAGAGGATGTTGAGCAAACCTCTCGGCGCACTGAGAAGAGAGCCTACGCCAAGAGAGCGACACGAGTGAGGGAGAATCGGTGACCTCGAAGATACTGTTGTTTCCTCTCCTTTGAGAAGAAGAAGCCGCCATCGCACTGCTAAGAAGATCGCTGCCCCTACAAAGAAAAGAAAGTCAAAATCGCTCCCGCCCTGCGCAGAGAGAGTCACCGCCTCGCAGCCTGCAAGTGTCCCGCCCTCAAAAGCTAGCGGTCGAGAAGGACTCACAAATACCTTCTCCGATCGTCAAAAGGAGGAGAACGATAAGCCCCAGACGGCCGGCTCCTCGACGAAAAACACTAGCACCGACCCCGCCACCCAAGACTCGGAGGAAACCGTCTCGAACCGTAAATCCCTCCGGTACAAACTAGGAGACGTAGAAGAATCATCAAGCACTCCGAGCTTGAGAAACCCGGCCGAGTCGACCACTCACCGAGCAGATCACGGAGCTCGCTGGAGAAGTAGAGTCTCCGGATGTAATTGATGAAACAGACCAAGTCATTCAAGGCGATCACAGAGGCAACCGGAAGACACTGTTGTAGTCCACACAAACAAACACAAGAAGAAGGCGATAGAGCGGATAGTGATGTGATGATCCTATCTCCACCTTACCCGGACATCCAAAATCGTCTGCGTGAGTGGAGGAAATGGAAGTTGAGTAAATCAAGGGAAGCAGTTCCAACGGCCCGAGTTTATAGAAGAAGAAGAGGAACTGTTAAACTTCCTTGGACTAACCACCGTGCTCCCAAAGATGGATGAAGACAATCGCACGGACATCCTGCAGATCTTCAAGGACAAGGAGAAAGAAAAGCAAGTAGAGGAAGGCGAGGCACGTGAGAAGGCCAAGATCCGCCCTATCTCCGGCACACGAGAACACACACATCCTCTCCTTGATGTCTTCTCTGGATGTGATGAGGATCCGGAGAATCCGCCGCCATAGAAGAGTTGCAAATGCAGCAAGCATTGCACGAATCGAGAATCCTTCACGAGCAAAGATTGATGGAGGGACCAGGAGAGCCCTCCGAACATAGCCGAAATTGATCCAATGGGAGTGGTTCAACAAATCGCCACTATTGTCGCTGCCACCACTTCCCCAAAGACACACTCGGAAGAAGGCAATAAGGGACATGGCGATGAAATCGGGATAGTGGGGACCCCGGTCGAGCCAACCCCTATTGAAGGTGTTTTACCACCGCCCCAACGGCTAAACATTCAATCGAAATAGCCGGGAGTTTGGAGACGAGTGACCCCATTCCAAGTCACTCACCGGTGCGCCCGCCGAGGGGGAAACTCCTCCACGGCAGCAAGGTCGGAGAATCTTGCGAGATGACTCCACAACGAATCAAGGAGGCGAAGTGGAAAAAGAACAAACACTAAACGAACAACAAGTTGTCATCAACGGAACGCGAGGCGATTGAGACGTCTCACCGAGGTGCCAACCGCTCGAAGGCTAATGACGGCTGGCGATGCGATCGAGGCACTGAGATGAAACGGCCCGGGAGTTAACACTGCAGGCGATGAAAGTGCAGTCCATGGGGTTGAGACTCCAATAGATGCCACCACGAGAAGACCCTAAGACAGTGACATCGTCGAAAGGGAGAACCAGTGCCTCGCCGTAGAGAGACCGCCGGAGGTAATGAAGGCCCACGAGAGGTTGAGACTTCCGGGGTAAAGAAGTCAAGTAGAGAACATCCCTCCTACTATCATCGACCCATCCGAGAAGGAGATAAGCGCACTTCATGATTCCCAGGATAATCGATGTAACCTTTCTCGGGATCGGAAGGCGAAGAAGAAGGCGAGTCATCCCCCGTGATGCATCCAAAAGACTCAGTGCGGATGTTCCAAGCACGAGCAAGTCGATTCCAAGACTACTCGTCAAACCTTTAATTTTGATGATGAGCCACCAATGGAAATCTCATCATCGTCCGATGACGCTCGATAAGGCCGAGGACCATCTACTCAATTGGAGAAATCATTTGAGACCAACGAAGGCTGTTTAGACACCGAGGCTCGCAAGCCGGGTCCACTTCACAACAAACCCCGGTGAACAGAGTCCATCGCGCAGCTCCTCAAGCCGCTGCAGCAGGTCAATCCCACAAAGAACTTCACGCGCACCGCTCATCATCGAACAACTCCCGGTTGGCGGTGATGAATCCTTTATAGAATCTTTTCTTTTTCCCGGAGGTACCCGACCTCCATGAAGAGTCGAGAACGAACGCGACGCTACCACGCACCAGCTCCGTTTTTCCATCGAGGCACCATTGTTCCGGTGATTATGATTTTGACGCTTTGCATGGCCATCACCGCAACGGAAGAATCGATTGAAGTCCGCGAAGTGTTCAAGGCATTATTCGGCCGAGATTGAACGGATGGAGAGGCATCAAGCCTCTCTCGGATATCGATGGACAACGAGAGATGCAAATCTCTCACCGGCGATTTAAGAGGCATAAAATCGGGATCGGGAATGGTGGCAACATCGCAAACAATGCGTGTGGAACAAGTTAGATACTTCAGGACATTGTTCAACAAGTCAGCGGTATGGAGAGTGAAAATGCCGATGCAAAACGAAGGCGAGAGAACATATTAAGCACATGCATGAAGCTCACATTGCCGAGATAAAGGCGCTGCGTGAGCAAAACAAAAGTGATCTACGGCGTTTGGAAGAGACCATGAATACAAAATTCAGCCTTTTCATGGTGAGATGAAGCGATTTCAGCAGAGTCCAACGCTTCTCGATCCGAATTTCGTCGCATACTACTGCAGCAGACTCAAGACAGAACTCTACCATCATCAAGAGGCTAGACTTCCCGCTTGCAAGTCTGTTTCGGTGTTCTCTCTCCTTTGATGATGCCAAAAAGGGGGAAGAGGAATACCTAAAAAGGCGAGAAGGAGGAGGAAGCGGCTGCGAAGGGAAAGTCGGTGAGGAAGTGTTGAAACAAAAGAAAGGAAAGCTTGTTGAGGGGAAGGATCGCGGATGTGACCTTGATGATTGCGCAAACCCCCAACAAGGTCTGTCACGGTGACATTATCTCGAACAAACTCCCTCAGTGACTCGCCACTCCAACACTGCTATATCTATGGCCGAAAAGAGAAAAACAATTGAAGCGGGGATGAAGGAAGTGGAAGGAAGAATGGATGCACGAGTTATGAACATCTTGAAAAAACATGGAGGCATTCCGGTGAGACAGAGACACTTATGCCATCTCGGATGTCGGGACGGAGCCACGATCAGTTGATGAATTTAAAACGCTCGAATCAAGGATACTTTGCAAATATGTCTATGGCTCAAGCTTGGGACTATCTTGGGAAAAGGGTCTCACGGTATGTGAAGAAGGCGACAGACATGCCAGACCTCTTGGTAGTCACTCTGGTCACTGGTCACTCAATTTGGAAAGAAGAAGACCCAAGATAAAGACACGCCCGAGAGGTAGAGGGAAGAAGCAGTGGTGGAGGAAGAACTTCGGACCTAGGCCTCTCGCCCAAAAACATTGAATACGTGGATCCGAGGAAAGAAAGGAGGGATCTCTTTGGGCTGGTCTTGACCAAGTAGCAAATTTGCAAGTGGCGAAAAGTAACGCTGAGTATGCAAAAAGATTAGAAGAAGAAAACAAGAGACAAACTCGGCTATGGGAGGAAAGACAGGAAAGATTAAGAAGAGATGAAGCGCCAGGAAGGCATATGAAAAAAAAAAAAGAAGGCGGTGACGATGAGAAAAAGAGAAGAAGAGAAGAAGATCTTGAACAAGATGAAAGAAGGAGACAACGAAGGAGATGAAGTGTTCTTTGTCCACCCCTTCGTGTATTTTATTATACAATGTAAGTCTTCTACGTAATAAAGCTATAAATTCTTTATTTTCTGTGTAGACAAATATGTGCTCGATACACCTTGTGATTGTGTAAAAGAACAAGAATGTTATGATCAATAAAAGGATTGATTCTCACAAGATACATTCTATGTCAATACACTATCGGTATGTATCTTTGTTGTTTGCATTTTTGAATGGTTTAAGTTTTGGCATCATCAAAAAGGGGAAATTGTTACGAAATTTATTGTTTAGATTTTGATGAATGCCATGTAAAACTTAGAATAGAAAGTTGGCACCCCAATTCTTGTTGTAAAATGCATTGTAATAAATAGAGTGGTCAAGCCGAGTTAAGTCGGCCTACGCCTAACATGCAAGAAGACAATCAAGACTAGAAGGAAGACTCATTGCGAGACAGTGAGTATGGCAAAGAAGAGTAGACGGGAACTCTAGAAGAAGGTGAGATGCGGTGAGTGGAGTATCGGTCAAGTCAACTCAAGAAAAGCCAAGTCTCAAGTTGAAGTGATGAAGAGTCATCCAATGATTGGAAGTCGACTCTAAATCACCAGGGGAAAGCAAGGAAATGCAATAAGTCAATCGAGATAATCAGAAAAGATCCGTTGCACGTAAATCAAGAGATTTACTTAAACAAGTAATATCTCCATACCACCTTTCTCGGAGTGCTCGATCCCTAAGCGTGCAAAAGGAATGAACCAATGGGAAGTACTACACCGTGTCGAACTACGAAAAGGTGAAAGAACAATTCATACGAGGAAATGGCAATTCAAGGATCGCAACAAGACAAGCTAACGACTACAAGTGACTTTCAAAAATAAGCCTATCTCTTCAACGGGCAAATTTTTGAAAGATCACTATAAAAGGCCGAGGAGTTTGTTTGAGAAGAAAAAAAATGAGAAACGAGCTACAAATTCTGGACACTGAACTAAAAACGTTCAAGCAATTATTAGAAAATCTGAAACATTCTCAATCCTCAAGTCTACACTACGAAGAACATCAATCCAACACTCTTTGTGAAGGAAAGATAACTTCAATCGAGTTGAAGAGGAAAATATCTTTTTTGAAAAATCAAGGGGTCTACATTCACACAAAGGATTGTATGAAGGTTCAAGGTCGAACAAGTCTTAAGCTTTTGGAGGGCTTCGTGATCAAATCCAAAGAGCTTGAGCAAGTGAGTGTAGAGCAAGCGAGCTGTGAAGAAAGGCGAGTCGCGAGAAGCCGGTGAGTGATCAAGGCGTCTCGGATCGAAGTCCCAAAGGATCAAGTCAGTGTGTGATCAAGACTTGGTCGAGTGATCAAGGCGTCATTACCAGTGGATTCCTCCGGGAGTTGGAGAAGAGAGAGTAGAAGAATTACCCCATCTTGAACCTCTATAAAAATTTGTGTGTCATTTACATTTCAAGACGGTGATCTTAATCATTACTGTGATAAATTTGCTATCCACTTGATAATTTATCATTCAAGCACTAAATCCTTGCTTAATCAAACTTAGTGGATTCCTGAGTTATTTCGGGAGTTGGAGAAGAGAGGATTAACTAAAGTAGAAGAATTACCCCATCTTCAACCTCTATAAACATTATTTTTGTAGGTCCCATCTTCTACTCCTCTCTTCTCCAACTCTTGGAGGAATCCACTAAGTATTGATCGAGTACAAAGTGGTTATCGATCCGGATACAAGTCTTGATCACACTGGTGACTTGATCCTTTGGGACTCGATCTGAGATGCCTTGGTCACACTGGTGGCTTCTCGTCCGACTCGGCTTTTTCTGGCAGTGGTCGCTTTGCTACTTGACTCACTTGCTCAAGTTTCTTGGATTTAATCAAGCCCTCCAATAACTTGAGACTGGTTCGACTTGAACCTTTCTACAATCCTCCTTGGAATGTAGACCCCTTTTGATTCTTCAAAGTTTCCTCTTCAATAGTTTGAAGTTGTCTTTCCTTCACAGCTTGGTGTTGGATCGATTTCCTTCGAGATTTAGGCTTGAGGATTTTGCTTGAATAACTTGAGAATATATTGCAGGTTACAGTTCAAATAATTGCTTGATAGTTCGTGGTTCAGGTAACATTCTCTCAAAGAGATTCCTCAGCCTTTTATAGTGAACTTTCAAAAATCTGCCGGTTGAAGAGATAGGCTGATTTTCAAAAGTCACTTGTGTTCGTTGGCTTGTCTTGTTGCGATCTTTGATGTTGACATTTCCTCGTATTAAATGAATGTTTGACTTTTTCACGATCGACACGAGTGTGGTGCTTCCATTGGTTTATTCCTTTTGCACGCTTCCGGACTTAACACTTTCGGACATAAATAAAAGCATGGAAGTATTACTTATTTAAGTAAGCTTTCGACTTGACTCGGCAACGGGTTCTTTTCGATTGTCTTGACTTGATCATAGGTTTTCTAACTTCTCGGGTGACTTGAGTTAGCTTCCAATCAATGGATGACTCATCTGTCACTTCAACTTGAGACTGGCTTCTTGAGTTGACTTGACCGACACTTCACATGTTGTATCCCAACCGATACTCCTTGATCGAGTTATTGACTTCTCTCCTTGCCATACTCAATTTGCTTCACAAATGAGTCTTCATTTCGATCTTGATTGACTTCTTGTAAATCCAAGCATAGTTGACTTGACTCAGCTCGTACAACCCTATCTATTACAATGCAAATTACAAGGAAAATGGGGTGACAACTTTCTAGTCTAAGTTTTACATGGCATTCATCAAAATCTAAATAATAAATTTCCCAACATTAAATATGGTATTAATTTTACACCATTTTGATAGTTACCGATTTGCCCTTATTACATATAAAATAATTACAAAATGGTGTATTTTTAGGCCTAATCTGAACCTTTGATTTATTAGAATGGATGGATGGGATTTGTCCACACTGCCACATGGTAAGAGGCTGCCACATGAGATCCCATCCTATATATATATATATATATATATATATATAAAGCAACATGTTTCTATTTTTATTTTTCCGCCTAAATGCTATTGCCTAAATAAATTTTTGATGTTTTATATATGAAAAAAATTAATTTGCATAACAGGCTGGAATTAATTTTCTTAATTGCAATAATTAATGTTGTCACTCTATTTTTGGAATGATTAATAATAAATTTTAACCATGATTCCATTTGACTTATTTTTGGGTTAGATATTAATCAATGATTTTAATGTTGGAATAAATCATTTAGGTAATATTTTCATTTGTTTTGAAAAGTTTGTTTAATTGATTAATTGCATTCCACCAATAAGCATAAGAAATAAGTTAGCCATTGATTAATTTCAGCTAAAATTATATACTAACATTCCAAAATCATGAGACACAATTTTTGATTAAAAAAATCAATAAAATAGTCAGAATATAAATAAAAGATACTAAAATATGCAATTAAGTTTCCATGGTGTAGAAAATAAGAATACATATTTTCCTTAATTATTCTCATTAATTCACCTATAAAATGAGTTATCATTGCAATCATTTTTACTGCATATTTTCTCTGCAAATCGGAAGCTCATCTGGATAAAAATCTCTGTCAATATTTCTCACATTAAAAAAAAAAAAAAAAAAAATGGATTCATTGCTCACACTTATCAAGAATATCAATATAGGTAAGCATCAATGAGCTATGAAACTGTGTCTGGTTCATCTCTAAGAGAAGTTGTGAGACCCCACATTTAGAGGGCGACGTAAATATCAAAATGATAACTATTTGGGCTTAATCAACTATATATAATTGTTGTTGGCGATATTTTTATGGATTTTAACAAGTCATTTTATTTGATTAAATAATGAGTTGGATTAATATAGCTTACTTGAATAACACTATTTTTGTTTTTACTCAAAACCATTAGTTAAAACCCAACACTTTAGCCATTTAACAACTCTTATTTTTGTTTGCTTATTCATCTTCTTCTTTCCTTTTTCATTTTTTGGAGTATTTGAGATTTTTCAATAGAACCATGGAGATTTAATTTCCTTGAGAGAAATAACCAGTCTGATCACCATCACCACGCCACGCCACTGCACCATTGAACTGCCGTTGCCCGTGGCCGTCAAGGAATTGCCTTGAAACCACCTCGGTGACTTGGTATTCCACTACAAGATTTTAACTAAAGGGGGTAAACCATTTTTTTTCCCTACAAATATCTCAATTAAATAAATATTAAATCCTGCAATTTTAGATTCTTTGGGATGATTCTGTTTATAAGGCATAATATAATTGGTACATGTTTGATGTTGGTGGTGTTTTGCTGTGAGGATTTAGATAAGGACTATAATTTAATAATTTATTGAACTGAAAAATAAAAACAAAAATAAACCGATGACCATTAAATATAACCATTAAGATCCATTTTGTCATCCTAGTAGCCTAAATACTTTAGCTTAAGCCTGGTTATGGCACTTTTCCTAATCTTAGTTTAATAAGAGTTAATATATAAATTAAGTAATATAAACTAATTCAAATTGAAACAAGAAGGTAGGAAGCTTAAATATTAAATCATGTAGAATAGAATTTATAAAATTCTGAATTTTAACTTTCGAAATTTTTCTTTCTCCCTACTAATCTTGATATTATTTAGAGGTGACTTCACCATTCCAATTGTGAAACGTCACAATCTGCCTACCGAAAGATATGGCTTATATGAAACCAATAATTCATATTTGGATAATATCAATTTCTTCAAATGATACGATAATAATGAAAAGGGAATACCATAGTACCAAAATGATAAAGTAAACAACTTACTTACAATAGTGCTTAGTAAAATATTAATCTAAACTAGGAGTATTAAAAGTAATGCTAAAATAATAGTACAATAATAATAATAATAATAATAATAATAATAATAATAATAATAATAATAATAATAATAATAATAATAATAACATGGGATAGTATTTGATAATTGTTGGGTTTCATTGTAGAAAACTTTGGAAGCTCCGATAAGAAATTTGTTGATGAAATTTGGTGATTAAAGTGAAGGTGGGCAAATTATCATCCTCTTAAAGAAAAATTAGGTTTGCTTGTAATTTCATGAATTTCACGACATTAGTTATTTCATGAACTTCATGACATTAAACAATTGCATAATTTCATGATATACATCATTTTCATGAAGTTCATAATATAAGATTGTTTAAGAAAACATAAAGTATATCATTCATGATCATATTCGCTTGCATTTTAACTATGTAGAAAATTGACTCGGCCTTTGGGCAAATAAATGTCACTTTGACAAAAACTATCGATTGTTTGAGTCTATCATTGCGGCGTGGGTAGGTTAGATAATGGATCGAACAGGGTTGCTGGGTCCTTGTTTGACTACCCATATGCCTAATCCCATTTTCGGTCGGTAGGAGGCGACGACGTAACCTGGGTCGTAGAACGGTATATTCATGAATATGACAATCTCTGGGGCAAAAGCCCAGGCCAAAGAGACGTCGAGCCTAGTGGGAGGGATAAGGTGACAGGGCTTCGGCCAAATATTGTTGGAAGCAACAAGGAGAACGGACAGGGACAGTGTCCGATCAACACTGATCCTACGTTTCTTATTTCGGGCTGACGAACTAATTGATTAACTGTTTATACTTTATTTTTAAAATGAGGTATCCATTATTTGTTTTAAAAATTGGGATATCTATTGACCGTTTGAAAAGTAAAATATTTAACGTACTTGACTAACTGTTGTCCAATGTGCATGGCATCACTGATAGAATTAAACATTAATATCTCAATATTGAATTGCAATATATTCTTGATCATTACGACAAATAATTCTTATGTGCAGCATTATCATGCATACATAAATACTTTTAGACACACTAAGTGCTTTTCTCAAAGAAACACTTCATATTTCATTAAACAAATATTGCATTCCTCTACCCTAACCCATTGAGCTCGTTTAGCTCACCCCACGATTTTTATAAAAACTTTTCAGAAATTGAAGGTTCTGAGATTGACGAGACTAACACCAGACTTCTAGCTCAGAGTTGACTCTACATGGTAGTTTATGCTCGAAATCTTGAAGGGCTTATCTGTCAGGGCTTGAACTAAATAACCATATTATCTTGTAATAGTTAGGTAAGTTACAACTCTAGAATAATGGTATGTCATGAGATATAAGCTTCCGCTGTATTTATTGGTTTTTTTTTTATTTGTACTTAGATAATAGCTCTTGTCGAGCCTAAGTCAGGATATTTGGGTTGTAACCTGTTGGATGCTATTCTATTTTATTGGGTATGTAAATTGGGGCGTGACAGAAGTCAATATATAACGATCGAAACAATGTGAACAGTCTGGAGCGTGTATTTCATGACATAGAAGTGTGATTTTTTAATATTTTTGGTCGTTGGAACACTTAAATTCATTATAAAAACTAAAATAAAATGTAATGATATTATAACATTTAAATATTTTTGCAGGGAGTTGGAATCCATGGAACGATAAGAATAGCCAACATTGCATAACATAAAATGATGCTAATCGAGGAGAACGTGCATGCTATAAAAGACTTCGTCGTTGCTAAAGGCACTGATAAATACAAAACTACGAGTATAAGATATCTTAAAACTATATATATGTTTCCTCAAAAAAAAAAAAAAAAAAACTATATATATGTAACAAATAGAAATTTTTTAGTTGAATTAACTTGTGGATTCCATATGAATATATATTTATATACTTATATATGTAACAAATATAAATTGGTTCCTTTTTAGTACAGATTGTGTAGACATGTGAAACCCGCGTAGAAATATAAAAATCCAGAAAAAGAATATTTGTTCAAATATGAAGATGTATTCATTATTGTAAAGAAACATTCAACCATTAGGTGTATAAAAAAATATTAAATAGAGGAATAATGAATTATGACTTGAATCTTCCTTCAAATATGAATTTTGTGCAACCATTTAAATGTTTATAATTTCTTAAGATCTATTGGCATGTATCGAACTCAAAATGTTCTTGAAAATACCTTAGAAATATATATGAATATATATATATATATAATATATAAATATATAATATATAAATTGATTAATTGCAGTAACTTGTGTTTTCAACAATTGAATATGATGACATTTTTATCTTACATTTTATGGTATTCAAAAGCATAACGCATGATCATATTTTAGTTATACAATGATATGCATGTATCATATTTAATTGAATTTAGTATTTATCCAAAAAAATTACCATATATGCATATAATTCTGAAAAAGAATATGGGATACATAATAAATGAGATGAGATACTGTATCAGTGTAATCTGGTTTTATAACTAATTTATGTAAAGATTGATGATATTTAATCATATAATGATATACATAAATCTTTTTTATTGGCAAGAAAGAGGGGTTAGTTTTTATAAATTATTCCAAAAAGTGTCATAAGCATATAAATCCCAAAAATGAGTATATCGATAGAATATATAATAAAATATGGCATGAGATACCATATCGGTGGGATCGATCCAATTTTATTGTAGAAGAGGTCCCGGGTAAGAAGGGTGAATTGTAAGAGGTTAGAAGGGGGAGGTTGAATAAACCTTAAATTTTTCGCATTAAATATAGTCCTTTTAAATAATTGGGAAGAGTTAACTCAAATCACTTTGAAGTCCTAAAGGTGGGAAGACCGTGCGACACGCATTAAATGTGAATGACATCTTGACTTCAACAAAGTTACCACTCATTATGGGACATTATAAAAGGAGTAAACTATCATCATCTTATAACTTTTACATTTGGACATTCTTAAACAACAACTAACTTGATTTACAATTAATTTGGTTTTGTTGTTGGGAACATTTGAGTTTAAGACGTGAGAAAAGACTTATCACCATTGATGTTTTAAACTTGTTTTTAACATTTGATTTTAGCAATTGCTGGTGTTTTGCTCGTATATGTTATTATCGACTCTAATTAAATTTTATCTCTGACTCTGTTTTCTCTTTTGAGGTCTGCAGCAATTTTAACTTAACAACATATATCAAAAATCAAGCAAGAAAGTAAATGATGTAAGCTCTTGCCGGAAAATGACACAAGCCAAATTTTATGCTTTTTGGATTTCGCCCAAGGATGGAGTTAGCTCGATTCGCGCCTGAAGGCCTTCGTCCTAATCCAGCTGTTCGTGGATCTGCAAACCGCTTCGCCTACGCTTCGACCCGTGAATCGGCCTCTCTGTGTAACCAGGTTGCTGAGCTATCGTACGGTCTGCTGGTGGCTCTCACTTTTCGACGACCCAACCGCAGTGCCTAGAGCTTACTTTCCGGTGACTTTGTAGCTTGGTCGACTGCCTCTCTCTGGCCACCCCGTAGATTGCTGGTGGGTTTTGCTCGCGTATAGTGGTTCCCTGCGACCTGTTTCGCCGGTGCTTTTCCGTCAACGTTGCTAACCCGACAGGGCAAAACAAATGTCCAATTGGGTGAGCTCCACATTCTGGGAGGTACAAGCATTAACTTCATGATTATTAGAATGTATACTATTAAAAGTTGAAAATTGAACACCACATTTTGTCTTACAAACAATGAATAGCTCAAATCTTATTTTATCCATTGTTTATCTTGTCCATTTATTTCTTTGAAATATCTCATTAGTAAAATTTAATTTCTTAAAATACGTGTCATCGGTAAGATGTTGGGACTTTGCTTAAATCACCTTTCTTTCTTATTATGTAAATGTTTAGATTTCTTAAAAGTTTATTTGACTTGCTCTTCAACTTTGATTCTGAAACATTTTTCTTTTCCTTCCAAATCCTAAAATGTCAGACTTAATGGACAAGAAAAATCAAATTGAATAAATAAATACATAAATAAATGATTTTTGTATTCAGATCTAGGGAAGGTTTTCTAAAATGGAGGAGTGTATTCCAATTCGGTTATATGGTTGAAGAAGCCCTAATCTCAGTTCTAGTAAGGATTTTGGATATTCGGGAAGTTAATGATTGGATTAATTGAGGCTTTCATTTTCCTCGGGGGCGATGTGTTCTCTATGAGATTAAATTACGCGAACGAACTTATAATTCTTAACGTATTATCCGCTTAATATCGTCTCAGAAATTTCTCTTTTGGGTAATTGTTGAATGTCAATGAAAGCTTTGCTAATTGTTGGACTGATACTTAATTATTACTAATTTTTCATCTCTGGATCTAATTCAACTCTACTTGCAAAAGATTCAAATACTATCAATTTAGTTTATCTAATGCTTGGGAACTCAAACCCCGAGGCCGGGTCAGGCTAAACTGCCATTTGCGATGGATGTATATGTTTTTTTTTATTTTAATTCTTAGTTTTCTTGCTTGATTGCTTGATGATTCTCTTAGAATACGTTTTTTGATTCTCGTAACGTCTTTATTTAATTCTCATTTAGATGGATAATTTCTCAAGTTTTGGCTTTTTCTGTTTTATAGTGCTTATTTGAAAATTTCCTATTGAAGAGATATGTAATTTTCAAATAATACTTTTCTAATGTTTTTCCGTAGTTCAAAGCTTGTCTTGTCTTGATCTTGTTGATGGAGGTTAATTGAGCTCAAATGGTGACATTTCCTTGTATCACAAGAAAATGAGGGAAACGCCAAATCAAGTCTTTTCTTTGTCTGTGACACAAGCTCACAAGTGTTTCCCATTGGTTTATTTTATTTGCAGTATCATGGACGTGTTATTATATTAAGTAAAGTTTTGTACTTAGGAGTATCACAAGAAAAAGCGAGGGATTTATATTAGTCGACTTGAATTGACAAGAAAACCCGCGAGGGAAGAGGATCTCTTTAACCGCCCCTTAGGAGTATTTAACTTGAGTGAGCTCCAACCTTTTAAGAATGACTCAATCCCGAGGCCGCCCGTGTGGCCCCTTAGGAGTATCACAAGAAAACGAGGGAAGACTTGGCTCGTCTTGACTTGGCCCCGGGGTAAGATTTACCCGAAGGAGGGAATCGTGGCTCAACCTAATTTTCATTTTCTTTTTGTACTTTACTCGGATGTCCCAAAGTTGGGTCTCTTGACGAGGACTGCGGAAGCTAGGTATGAGTTGTGGGTAAATTTTCATTTCTGTGAGTCAAGAAAGTCAGGGAAGACGAGACTTTCATCTTAACTTCGAGTAGGGTGGGTGACACATACCGGGTCTTCACTTCAAGCTTGAGTTGACTCTTGTATTCTTACAATATAGCCGACTCCACTCTTTAGGGTATGACAAGAAAACCCCTCATGCGATCCTATCTATTACGAATAGAAATACAAGGAAAATGGGGTGCCAACTTCCTATTCTAAGTTTTACATGGTATCATCAAATTCTAATCATAAATTTCCTAACAATTTCTCCATTTTTGATGATGCCATTAAATGTGAAAACTTAAATAATTACCCGACGCATTAAATGTAAGGACATCTTGATGTGACAAAGCGTAAAGTATAGTAACAAAGAATGTATGAGTTGAAATTTCAATTTTATTGATTAGATCATTCTTGTAATTTACAAAGTTGCTATATATTATACTCTTTTATACATAAATCTTTTTTATTGAGTTTATAAATTATTCAAAAAGTGTCATAAGCATATAAATCCCAAAAATGAGTATATCTATTACATTGTGAGATTAGAGTCTCAATTTTATTGTACAAAGGTACAACATGTAAACCTTAAATTTTTTCAATATAGCAAAATGGGAAACTTACAAACCATTTGTTTTAAATTTACAATTAAGTAAAAGCAAATAGTGGCTCGAGGATGGAGTAATTCCTTTAAACTGGTTACAAAGGAATTATAAGTGAAAGGGGTTTGACAGTTTATCCCGTCTTCAATGCCTCGACTTCTTCCTTCTTCTCTCGTCTTCTTCAACTCTTTCCTTTTTTTCTTCTCATAAGCACTTTTTGCAACAAGGTATTTTTTTCTTTGATTGCTTGATGATTCTCTTAGAATACGCCTTTCTTCCCATTCTCTATTCAACCTTTCATTTTCTTAGCCTCATGTCTTTTTCTTGCCTCCTCATTCTTGCGCTCCACTTTAATGTTAGCAAGTAAAGTTTTCGCAACGGATTTATAAGCCCATCAATTCATCCATTTCTTATGCGAGATCAATAAATCTCGGTATCCTTATGTCTTGACTTGTTTTCACTTCTTTGTACTTTACTCGTGGTGGAGTGCCTTCGCCTCTTCCACACACTTCTTAGACCTTCCAATATAGCTCACTGTATGACTCGGCTCCTCCTATCTATTAGTGAAATGTCTTGGTGCCTTCCTATTCTAAGTTTTACAGTGATCATCTCTAATCGGAATTTTAACAATTTCTCAATGCCAAAACTTAAATCCGCACAATTCAAGACCTTTTTCTAGTACAAGTCCCCGCGCTTTGTGGTATTAGTCATGTTCTTGAAATTTGGAAACTTACAACTTGTATTTACAATTAAGGGAATACACAGTGAAGGGGTTTGAAACGTAACCTTCAATCCTCTATTCTATTCTAGTTTGAAACTCCTCTAATGATCTTGGTTCGGATCAACATCGGTATCGTGATTTTTCGGGGTTTTATTGTCTTTGGGAATTTTTAGTAGTCATCCATTTCTTATGGGGCCATTGAAACTCCTTATGTCTTTGTGCCTCCGCTCTTCCATCTTTGATGCGCTAAAGTGCTTTCGGCTTCAGTGCTCTTGGAACCTTTTTCCGCAAATTCAAGATCTTCCATGGCCTTTCTCTCTTTGGAGTTTGAAACTGCCATTTTAGCTTTCTCCCTCTATGGTCACTCATTCAGAGTCTCTGTTGGGGCGAGAATCTTTGACATTTTGATGCGTCACTTCTCGCCTACCTTTTCACTTTATTGTGGGATCTTAGCAAACATTATTTTTAGCGGAGGTTTCTTCACAAAACTTTCTTCCCCTTACTTGTTTCCCCTTTGATTGCTTCTCTTTGCTTCCTCCTTATCACTCCCTTGCCCTTTCTTTAGCTCCTTCATAGCTTTAGCTTTTTTCCCCCATTTTAGCATCATCACCAAGGGTAGAGTGCTAAGTTTGGGAAAATACCACTCAAGAGAAAATCAAGTTTGTTGTTCGTAGAGTCATGCTTGTCATGGGTCTTGAGTACTCTTGCTCGTTTCTGAATTTCGACCCAGGCCGAAGTTTGGCTCGGGACTCACCGCCATCGCCTTCATTTTGCCTGGAGCACCTTAATTTGTTGTTCAACATTGGCCTCCATTCTTGAATTTCGGACTTGTAATAAAGCTTCGAGTAACTCCATGTCGACTGTGTGACTCATCCATCCCGAATATGTGGTCCTGTTGCCTCTGCTGGAACTTTAGGTTATCTGAGCTCCAAATCACCATTTGTGTGAATAATGACTTAAAGTAGGTGACCTGCTCACGCCCCAAACCCTTGACTTGTCCAACCCATTCTCGAATTCACAAAGACAAGACACCTATGATATCTCCGGTGATGGTAGCATCCATATTGTCTAGCCTTTGGTCTAATGATGCAAAGCCATGCTCGTCTTCTCTATCTCAAAGATATATGACTTTAAAGGCTTTTGGATTCTCATTGTCTCTCAGGTGATCCTCTAGCCATACAGCATCAACGTCGAAACCAATAGGCATAATGGAGGTTTCACCTGGAGCTCTGAGTTCTTCTGGGGGAACTTGGACATTGTATCGGGCTAGTTCTACAGCTAATTCGGCTTCAAAAGGAATTTGGGCTTCAAAAGGGAAATATTATGCAAAAACATCTTCAGGGAATATAGGTATGTCCACATTATGAGCTTGTGGAGCCTTTCCCTTTTCTTTCTGTATATTCTCAGTTCTATGTGCCTCATTTTTTTTGACTTCATCAACATCTTGGCGATTGTGTTGCTTTCTTTGGTGATCCTCAAGAAATTCAATACCCAGTATTAATTTCAGTATATTCTCAGCTCAATTTCGCCTATCTTAAGGTTTCCTTGATAACTAACCCTCAGTTGTCGTAACAACTTCCTCGGCATCAGTTGTGGCTTCCTGTTGAGTTGACTGTTCCTCAATTGACTTATCAGCTTCATCGGAGTGTAATGGTGCCATTGGAGATGGCACATCAACCAAAATAAATTGCATTGGAGCAATTTTGTCACTGACTTGGCTCCGAGTTACCTGTGCATCCTCATTAGCTGTGTCCTTATTAGATGTATTAATAGGAGTGGACTCAGCTTCGTCATCAGACTCCAGGAATTTAATGTCCATATTCTCTTGGGAGTCATGAAGAACGCTGATCTCTTCTTCTTCAGCAACATCCACATGAGAAGCAGGCTCATTTTCAACAACTTTCTTACCTAGGGAAGTCTCAACCTCCTCTAGGCCTTCTTTACCCTCAGCAGTCTCAACTGCTGATGGTCCTTGTTCATCCATGTGTGCAGTGTCAACCGCAGTAGGGTCTTCTATGTTTATCCCTTTAGCATACGAAGCTGCTTTAGGGTCTCTAATGGCATCCGTCGGAGTCTCAACTCCTTGGATTGCACTTTCAGGGCCAGGAGTCTCAACTCCCAATGCTTCACTTCCATCTTGTGCCTTAACTGCTTCAGCAGTGTCATCGGCCTGCAGTGCAGTTGAAGTCTCAACTGAGATAGTCTGAACTGTTTGAGCTTTGTTAGCTTCACTCTGCTGAACATTTAGGTTCTACTCTTCGCCTCCAAACTCCATAGATGGTTGGTCTCCCACAACATCCTCCGACCTAGCTATGGTGGTGTGAGTTTTTCCTCAGTTGGCGCACCAGCTGAGTCTGGAGTAGTGGGGTTACTCAACACTGAGACCCGACTGTTATTCCTACTGAGTGATCAGCTGTCCGGGTAGGTGTCTCAACACCTTCTGCAGGAATTGCTTTGGCTAAGGTGCCCGCTTCTTCACCTTTCTTAGCTTCATCGCCAATTTTCTTGGTGCCATCTTCTTCTGAGTGCACAGGGGATGTGGTGGCCGCAATGGTTCGCACCACATCCATAACATCAGGGATAACATAGATTTGAGAAGACTCTTCTGGAGCCTCTTGCATCCGCTGCTCGTGCATTTCTTTTTATTCTTTGATAACTTGCCAGAACTTAGCTTTCTTGGCTACAACAGCAGGATCGATCTGCTCAATGTCACTGTCGCTGCTGTCAGTTGAGTCCATGGCAAATTTAGCTACATCTGAGAAAGGGCAAGAGTGGGGCTCCTTTGATTCTTCAATAGCCTTTGCCTTCTCCAAGGCTCTTTGTTTCTCTTCATCCCTCCTCTGAGAAAGAATGGTCATGCAGAAATCAGGATCATAGGCCGAGCTAATAGCTATGTTACCCAGGAAACAAGAGCTCATCTTCTTCTTCAATAAGCTCCAGGCTCTGGAATTGATATCTTGAGTAACTCATCTTCCAGCTTCTCCATACCCCAGTCTCTCCTGAATGTCAGGATAATCAGGAGACAACATTAATACATCATCATCCTTCTTTTCCTGAATAGTTGCAAGCGGAGCATGTTTCTCCTCAGGTTCTTATGCATCCGTCTGAGTGGACTGAACAACTATTTCTTTGGTATGTTCAACTATCTCAACTCCTTGTTCCTCAGTTGTCTCTCAAACAGTTGGGTCTTTAACAGTCTGTTGATCCACATCAGTAGTCTTCTCGACTTTCGTGGTGATCACTTCACCACTAGCAACTTCTTTCGACTGCTCTTCCTGAGCTTCAGCAGTCTCTTTCTGTGCAGGCTGAGTGCTGGACTCAGCTGGCTTCTCTAGCTCGGACTTCTTGAAAAGTCTTCTACTTTTGATTAGAACCAGAGGGACTTTTGGCTCCACATTTTCAGGCTCATCGAAGAAGGTACTAGAGGTTTCTTCTCAGTCTTGGCTGCATTGGCAGGTGCAACTTTTGGCACGGCTGCAAGGGCAGGAGCTTGGGTGGACTTGGCTGCTTGGACAGGTGCATGCTTAGGGGCCAGGCAGTCAGTGCTGCGACTCTCTTCTTCTGAGTCGGCTTTGGAGAAGGAGCTGGAATGGTTGCAGCTGTGTCTTCTGGAACTGGATAAGATGATTCACCTTCGCTGGTGTCAGCTCTTCGTGCATACACTTGCCTCTGAGCACCAGATATATTCTCTTTGAACATTTTGCTACTGACATGGAAAGGCTTTCCATGCCTAAAAGCAATCCCCTTCACCTCCATAAGATGGCCAATGACCAGGCCATATCCCAACGAGCTTAAAAACAAGCCATCATCAGTAATGGTCATGTTAAGTACATTCTAGCAGATGCGGCTGAAAACGAACTCAGCCCAGTTGACCTTCTTTTCCTCCATGATCGTAGACATCACGATCAGCTTTTTCCGAGATAGCTGATTAAAGCTGCCGAATTTTATGTCAATACATTTGGACACGATGTCCATCAGCTTATGATAATATTCCTTTATCAAAGACTTCTTGGCTGTGTAAATAGCTTTAGTAGTTGACTCTGGCTTGGCAATCTCCTTCCATGCCGCAGCCATGTTAACCTCTTTCTCAGCAATCTCTTTCATCCGTTTCGAAGGTAGATGACAGTACGCAGCTAAGTCCGCAGCAGTTATTTTGATGTCCATGATATGGACCGATGATCTTATCTCCCCATCATGAACCTAAGCATTCACGTAGAACATAGTGACCTCTTCGGAGTAGATGTGGGAGTATTCCATCGTGCGAAATCCCTTCAGGCCGGATTTCTCCAACTTTTCAGCAATCTTTTGAATTAGGGCCTTATCAGCTCCCTGTTTTAGCATATCTTCGAAATCCACAGTCAAGCCGGAGTGGATTTTCTCGGACATTTTGACGAAATCATATGAGGCATCCATTTTCTTGAAAAACATAAATGGTGAAATATTCGCAGAATCTTGCTTGAAGAACTAGGGTTTTTGATGCTTTGCAGAGAGAAAAACTCGAACTTGCTTTCTGGAGAAGAGAGTGTTGTGAGGAGAGAGAAAATGGGATTTTTGTTTTTATGGGATGTTAGAGGACGATTTTTGGAATTTGAAAAGTTTGATCAAAATCAACGGTCAAGATTAAACCTTTAAAATCGCATTAATTTCCCCGTATTAAATGCAGCAACATTTATATCCAATCATTGGCTAAATGTGTGTAGCTTTTGTTTTGACATCATAATTATGCTGACGTAACGCCCAAAAACATTCCCGCTCACAGAAAATGACTGCGTTTTGTCACTTAGCTCTTAAATAACTCAGCTATCATCCAAAGTGACTCAACTCTGCTTCTCTCTTCACATAAGTTTACTCAGCTATCAACTAACTCGATACAGCTGATTTCCCATCTTAGTTGTTTCACTTGGCTGGAAAATGAAACTTGCTAAATTTATTTCTATCTTCTTGGTCTCTGCTGATTGAGTCTTCCGAGTCTACTAACTCAGCTCAATTAAACCTAGCTCATTCTAAGCTCTTCAAATCTTGATTCACATAGAGGCTTAGTGAATATGTCACTAACTGCTTATCAGTTGAAATGTATTCCAAAGTGATGTCTTTCTTTTCAACATCATCTCTTATGAGATGATATCTGACATCAATGTGTTTAGTTCTTGAATGCAATACTGGATTCTGAGTAATTGCAATAGCACTTGTATTATCGCACATAATTGGAATTTCTTTTTCTTCTATATCATAATCTCTCACCTATTCTCTCATCCATAGAAGTTGGGCACAACAGCTGCCCGCAGTTATGTACTATGCTTCAGCTGTGGATGTAGCTATTGAATTTTGTTTCTTGCTGAACCAACAAACCAATCTATTTCCAAGCATTTGACAAGACCTGAAGTACTCTTCCTATCCACTCTACATCCAACATAGTTTGAGTCTGAGTAGCCTACTAGCTTCAATCCTCCATCCTTTGGATACCATAAGCCAACTTCTTGGCATCCCTTCAAATACCTTAGGATTCTCTTAGCTGCAGTCATGCGTCTCTCTTTTGGTGCGAATTGAAATCTAGCACATACACCTACAACAAAGATGATGTCTGGCCTAATTGCTGTTAAATAGAGCAATGAACCAATGAGGGCTCTATATCTAGTTTGATCAACAACTTTGCCATCTGCATCCATATCCATCTTAATTGAAGTGTTCATAGGAATCTTCACTGAGGACTTCTCTTCCACGCCAAATTTCTTCATCAAATCTCAGGTATATTTGGTTTGACTTAGGTTCCATCTTTTATTTGCTTGACTTGAAGTCCTAAAAAGAAAGTCAGCTCTCCCATCATGCTCATTTCAAACTTCCCTTGCATGAGGTTTGATAACTTATCACACAACTCTTTGTTTGTGGATCCAAAGATGGTGTCATCCACATAAATTTGGACAAGCAGTATACTATCTCCATCTTGAATTATAAAGAGTGTTCTATCAACTTTTCATTTGGTGGATCCATTGTCAACTAGAAATTGTGACAATGTGTCATACCATGCTCTTGGTGCTTGTTTCAATCCATACAATGTTTTCTTGAGCTTGTAGACTTTGTCTCCGTAGTTTTCTGCTCAAAACCTGGAGGTTGGTTAACATAGACTTCTTCTTCTAAAAGTCCATTTAGAAATGCACTTTTCATATCCATTTGATATACAATGAAGTTCTTATGTGCATCATAAGCAAGAAACATCCTTATTGCTTCCAGTCTACAACAGGAGCAAAGGTTTCATGAAAATATATACATTCCTCTTTGTAATACCCTTTGGCTATCAATCTTGCTTTGTTTATTACTACAGATCTTTCCTTATTCATCTTGTTCCTGAATACTCACTTAATACCAATAACATTTTGGTGAGTAGGCCTTTGAACTAATTCATATACTTTGTTCCTTTCAAATTGATTCAGCTCTTCTTGCATAGCCTGAATCCAAGGTGTATCATCCAAGGCTTGGGACACATCTTTAAGCTCTGTCTGAGAAATAAAACAAGTAAACATGGCTTCATGTTGAGCTGTGGATCTGGTTCTTATTCCATCTCTAACATCTCCAATTATTAACTGAGGTGGATGGCCTCTCAGCCATCTCACATCTGGTTGGAGTAAATCTGTTGAATTCAGCCGTCTCGCAGATAAGTTGCCTTAAACAACTTCTTCATCATCATTCAGCTGCAGACCTTGTAGCCGTCTTTGAGATTCAACAATCTCATCATCTTGAGGATTGAGTGCTCTCACATCTACATCAAACATAAGGAATCTTCTGCATAGTTGGATGATTTTGCTTCTCAGCTAACTCATCTATGTCTTCTCCATTTACATTTGGCTCATCAAACGCCACATGGATAGACTCTTCTGTGACCATAGTCCTCTTGTTTAGCACTCTATAGGCTTTACTCTCAGCTGAGTATCCCAAAAGATACCTTCATCAGCTTTAGCATCAAAAGCTTTTAAAATGTCTGTGCCATTGTTGTGGATGAAGCACTTACATCCAAAGATCTTGAAATATCCAACATTTGGTTTTCTCTCTGTCCAAATCTCATAGGGAGTGTTAGACAATTGCCTATTGATCATGCATCTATTCTGAAAATAGCAGGAAGTATTTATGGCTTCAGCCCAAAATCTCTTAGGCAATCCAGCTTCAGCTAACATTGTCCTAGCAGCTTCCTTGAGAGTTTTGTTCCTTCTTTCAGCTACTCCATTCTGCTGTGGAGTTCTTGCAGCTGAAAGCTCATGAGCAATACCATTTTCAATACAATAATGTGTTATAATCCCATTGACAAACTCAGTTCCCCTGCCAGATCTTGTAGGTCCCAAGAGTTGTGGGGTAAGGTTTAGAAGGGGGACGAATAAACCTTACCAAATATTCACTTTTTAGTCCTTTTAAGATTTTCAACAGAGTAGACTCAAATCAATTGAGTCCTTGGGGGACAACTAGGTTGTCTTACTTCAGCAAAGTTACCCACTCAACAGATTCGACTGCGCTGTTGGTAGTATAACTTAGATGCGTCAGCTAACATTTAACTTTTTAGTTGATTTTGTTTTATACAGCGGAAGACTTAACACCCTTATAAGTTTTAAGCACGTTTTTAACACTTGTTTTTAGCACTTGTTATTATCAGTAGAGTTGGCATTTTAACTAATCAGCATATATAATAGTATGCATGTAATTAAAGTGCTGAAAGTAAATGACACAAGTAAATTTTATAGTGGTTTGAGGATGGGGTAATTCCTCTAATCCACTCTTCTCCAACTCTAGGAGGAATCACTAAGTAACAGATCAGGTTACAAAGTAGTTCTTCAGTCTAGAGACATCCTTCATCACACAGCTGGCTTCTCCTGCAACTCAGCTTCTTCACAAGACAGATGCCTTGCTACTTTAGCTCCCTTCAAGCCTTTGGAATTGATCACACAGCCTTCCAACAAACTTGAAACTCCTGGTTGGACCTTGAACCTTACTACAGCTCCGTTAAACTTGGAGAGTAGACCCATTTTGTTGGTTGAAGTAATCTTTCCTTCACAGCATGTGTTGGATCGAGTTCCTTCGAGTTTTTGGCTTGAGGAATTTTCTTGATAAGCTTAGAGAGAATGTATGCAGATTTGCTTGCTTTCAGTTGCTTGAAATATTTGATCTCTCGTGTGTCATTCATATCTTCTCTATTTTACTTCCTCAACCTTTTATAGTGTTCATTTGAAAATTTGCCCGTTGAAGAGATAGGTGATTTTCAAATAACACTTTCTTATTCGTTGGCTTGTCTTTTCTTGACCTGCAACATTCTGATGGTGACCCTTCCTCGTATTAACTAACTCTACAGCTTTTCAGGGTCTGACACAAACTTCAGTGCTTCCCATTGGTTTATTCTTTTTGCACGCTTATGGAACAAGCATTTTAAGACATGGCAGAATGGAAGTATTACTAATTTAAGTAATATCATTGACTTACGTGCAGCGGATTAATCTCAGTCGACTTGACTGGACAACTGCCTTTACCCCTTTGACTTGAATAAGCTCCAATCATTTGGGAATGGCTCAACCGTCAATTCAACTGTTAGTCTTGGCTCTTTATTGACTTGACTGACACTTCCACATCCATTACTCAGCTGTTCCTCAGCTGGATCTCCTTCAGCCGAGTTTGTGCCTTCCATCTTGACCATACTCAGCTAACACATAGTTGGGTGTTCACTTGTGCTTCAGTTGACTTCTTGCATTCTTCGATGTAGCTAACTTCACTCAATTCATTCAGTCCTATCTATTACAAAATAGAAATACAAAAAATATGGGGTGCCAACTTTCTATTCTAAGTTTTACATGGTACATCAAATCTAATAAACAAATTTTCTAACAATTTTCCCTTTTTTGATGATGCTAAAACTTAAACAAAAATTACAGCAAACACAAGTAGTGTAGTAACAATGAATGTATGTTTTGAATATGTCAATTTTATTGACCATAACATTCTTGTCCTTTACAAAGCTGTTTACAAATTTTATTCTATACAATGTATTAGAGCTTATAGATACATTGAATCAGAGCAGCTTATAGATACATTGAATCAGAGCAAAGAAGAAATTACAACAAGTATCAGAGCTAAGTTACAAAGGTATCAGATTATTATTACAGAGTACTTATAGCTGTGTATTTACAACTAAGTAAAATACATGAATAGGTTACAGTCGTCTCCAACGCCTTGGATGCTTCCTTCTTCTCTCTTCGTCTTCAGCTCTCCACCTGTCTTCCTCTACTCTTCTCTTTTTCTTCTCTTCTTATTCCTTTTTATTCTTTTCATAGGCACGCTTTGCAACATTGTCATCCCTATGTTGCCTCTCCTCCCATTCGCGATTTACCCTTTCATTTTCTGCTTCTTTCCTCCTCACCGCTTCTTCATTCTTGTGCATCACTTCTAAATTGGCAAGATGGTCGAACCTAGCCCAGTAAGTGATCCCTTTCTTTTGTGGATCAATGTACTTTATGTAGGTCCCAAGGGGTGTAAGTGTAAGGTTTAGAAGGGGTGGGGGTTGAATAAACCTTACCAAATTTTCGATTTAGTCCTTTTAAATATACAGAGTTGATACTACACAGATGTGTCCTTGATGGACAGTCAATTTAGTCACTCAGTAGAGTTAATCTCTCAAGCAGACTCAACTGATTTTGTTGATGGAATAACTCGGATGTTGGCTCTAAATTAACTCAGTTGTGGTTTTGTTTTGATGGAAGACTTAACACCCTTAAGTTTGATTAAGCAAAAATTAGTGCTTGGTTTAGTACTTATAAATTATCAAGTGGATAGCAAATATGTCAGCAGAATTAAACAATTAAGATGCAGAGATTAAAGTGTTGAAATGTAAATGACACAATGAAATTTTTATAGAGGTTCGAAGATGGGGTAATTCTTCTACTCCTCTTCTCCAACTCCTGGAGGAATCCACTTGGTAATGATCGTATACAAAGTGGTAACAGTCCAGGATACAAGTCTTGATCACACTGGTGACTTGATCCTTTGGGATTGATCCTGAGACGCCTTGATCACTCGGTGGCTTCTCGCGACTCGGCTTCTTCTTCACAGGCGTTTTGCTTGCTACTACTGACTCACTTGCTCAAGCTCTTTGGATTTGATCACGAAGCCCTCCAAAAGCTTAAGACTTGGTTCGACCTTGAACCTTCCTACAATCCTTCGTGGAATGTAGACCCCTTGTTTTTCAGTATTTTCCTCTTCAACTGATTGAAGTTATCTCTCCTTCACAGGTGAGTGTTGGATTGATGTTCTTCGTAGTGTAGGCTTGAGGATTGAGAATGTTTTGATTTTCTAATTACTTGTATATCTCATATGTGTCACTCGTGTGTCTCTTTTTCTCAAACAAACTCCTCAGCCTTTTATAGTGATCTTTCAAAAATTTGCCCGTTGAAGAGATAGGCTTATTTTTGAAAGTCACTTGCAATCGTTGGCTTGTCTTGTTGCAGTCCTTGGAATTGCCATTTTCTCGTATGAATTGTTCTTTCACCTTTTCGAGTTCTAACATGGTGTAGTGCTTCCCATTGGTTCATTCCTTTTGCACGCAAGGGATGAGCACTCGAGAAAGGTGGTATGGAGATATTACTTGTTTAAGTAATTCTCTTGATTTTCGGCAACGGATCTTTTCTGATTATCTCGACTTGATCGCATTTCTTTGCTTTCCCAGGTGACTTAGAGTCGCCTTCCAATCATGGATGACTCTTTCGTCACTTTAACTTGAGACTTGGCTTTTCTTGAGTTGACTTGGTGATACTCCACTCACCGTATCTCATTGCTTCTTGATAGAGTTCGTCTACTCTTCTTGCCATACCATATTGTCTCATGCGGAGTTTTCCTTCAAGTCTTGATTGTCTTCTTGCATGTTAGGGCGTGGTGACTTAACTCGGCTTGGCAGCACTCTAATTATTACAATGCATTTTATAACAAGAATGGGGTGCCAACTTTCTATTCTAAGTTTTACATGGCATTCATCAAAATCTAAACAATAAATTTCCTAACAATTTCCCCCTTTTTGATGATGCCAAAACTTAAACCATTCAAAAATGCAAAAAGCAAAGATACATACAGGATAGTGTATTGACATAGAATGTATGCGAGACTCAATTCTTTTATTGATCATAACATTCTTGTTCTTTTACACAATTGTTTACAAGGTGTATCGAGCACATATTTGTCTACACGAGAAAATAAAGAATATATAGTTTTATTTTAGGAAGACTTACATTGTATGTATTTACATAATAAAATACACGAAGGGTTGGACAACAACACTTCATCTCCTTATTTGTCTCCTTCTTTCATCTTGTTCAAACATCTTCTTCTCTTCTTCTCTTTTTCTCGTCGTCATTTTGCCTTCTTTTTCTTTTCATATGCCTTCTGGCGGCTTCATCTCTTCTTATTCTTTCTGTCTTTCCTCCCATAGCCGAGTTTGTCTCTTGTTTTCTTCTTCTATTCTTTTTGCATACTCGGCGTTAGTTTTAACCACTTGCAAATTTGCTACTTGGTCAAGCCCAGCCCAAGTAGATCCCTCCTTTCTTTCTCGGATCCACGTATTCAATGTTTTTGGCGGAGGCCTGGGTGCAAGCTTCTTCTTCCTCCACCATGCTTCTTCCTCTACCTGCAAGGCGTATCTTTGTCTTTGGGGTCTTCTTCTTTCGGTGAGTGACCCGGTGAGTGACCAGCAGAGTGATGCTTAGGTAGTCTCGTTTGCTGTTAGCTTCTTCACATAACGTGAGACCCTTTTCCCAAGACAAGTCCCAAGCTTGAGCCATAGACATATTTGCAAAGTATCCTTGATTCGAGCGTTTTGAATTCATCAACGATCGTGGCTCTATCCGACATCCGAGATGGCAAAAGTGTCTCTCATCTCTTTGGAATGCCTCCATGTTCTTTCAAGATGTTCATAACTCGGGCATCCATTCTTCCTTCCACTTCCTTCATCCCTCGCTTCAATTGTTTTTCTCTTATCGGCCATAGATATAGCAGAGTGTTGGAGTGGCAGAGTCTGAGGAGTTTCTTTTGCGATAATGTCATTTGTGTGAGGACCTTGTTGGGGGGTTTGTGCAATCATCAAGGTCACATCGCCGATCCTTCCCCCTCAACAAGCTTTCCTTTCTTTTGTTTCAACACTTCATCATCGGTGACTTTCCCTTCGCATTGTTGCTTCCTCCTTTCGCCTTTAGGTATTCCTCTTCCCCCTTTTTGGCATCATCAAAGGAGAGGAACGCTCGGAAATAGACTTGCAAGCGGGAAGTCGAGCCTTTGATGGTTGAGTTTTGTCTCGAGTCCTGCAGAGTATGCGCCACGAAGTCGGATCGAGTAGCGTTGGACTCACTGAAATCGGCTCCATCTCGGCCATGAGAAGGCTGAATTTTGTATTCATGGTTTCTTCCAAACGCCGTAGATCACTCTTGTTTTGCTCACGCAGTGACTTAATCTCGGCATTGTGAGCTTCATGCATGTGCTCAATATGCTCTCTCGGCTTCGTTTTTGCATCGGCATTTTCGACTCTCCATACCCCGACTTGTTGAACAATGTCTAAAGTATCTAACTTGTTCCACACGCATTGTTTCTTCTTTGTTGCCACCATTCCACGATCTCCGATTGTTATGCCTCTTAAATCGGCGGTGAGATTGGCATCTCTGTTGTCGATCGCATGTCCATAGAGGCACGATGCCTCTCCATCCGTTCAATCTCGTGAATAATGCCTTGAACACTTCGCGGACTTGGTGATTCTTCCGAATTCGGTGATGGCCATGCGTCAAAATCATAATCATTTGGAACAATGGTGCTTGATGAAAAGACGGAGCTGGTGCTGTGATAGCGTCGCGTTCGTTCTCGACTCTTCATGGAGGTCGGGTACCTCCGGGAAAAAGGAAAAGATTCTATAAAGGATTCATCACCGCCCATTGGGATTTGTTCGATGATGAGCGGTGCGCGTGAAGTTCTTTTAGGAATCGACCTGCTTGACTTGAGGAGCTGCGCGGTGGTCTCTTGTTGGTGGGGTTTGTTGTGAAGTGGACCCGACTTGCGAGCCTCATTGTCTCAACGGCTTCGTTGGTCTCGGTGATTTCTCCCAATTGAGTAGCGGTCCTCGGCCTTATCGAGCGTCATCGGACGATGATGAGATTTCCATTTGTGGCTCATCATCAAAATGAAAGGTTTGACGAGTAGTCTTGGGATCGACTTGCTCGTGCTTGGAACATCCGCATTTGAGTCTTTTGGATTTGTCACGGGGATGACTCGGCCTTCTTCTTCGCCCCGATCCCGGAAAGGTTACATCAGGATTATCCGGGAATCATGAAGTGCGCTTATCTCCTTCTCGGATGGGTCGATGATAGCGGGAGGATGTTCTCTCTTGACTTCTTTACCCGGGAAGTCTCAACCTCCGTGGGCCTTCATTACCTCCGGCAGTCTCTCTCTTTGCGGCGAGGCCTTAGTCTCCCTTTCGGCGAGTGTCGGCTATCTTAGGGTCTTCTGCGGTGGCATCCATTGGAGTCTCAACCCCATGGATTGGACTTTCATCACCCAGTGTTAACTCCCAGTGGCTGCTCCTTCCGTGCCTCATTTGCATCGGCGGCGTCATTAGCCTTCGGAGCGGTTGGCACCTCACCGAGAGCAGTCTCAACTGCATGCGAGCTTCGTTGATGGCAACTTGTTGTTCTTCTTGTGTTTGTATTTTCTCTACTTCGCCTCCTTGATTCGTTGTGGAGTCATCTGCGCAGCATCCTCAGGCCTTTCTGCGGTGGAGGAGTTTCCCCCCGGTGGCGCACCGGTGAGTGACTTGGAATGGGGTCACTCGTCTCCAAACTTAAATTGTTTCGATTGTTGTTCAGTTAGTTGGGGCAGGTGGTAAAACACCTTCAATAGGGGTTGGCTCGTTTGGGGTCCCCACTATCCCAGTTTCATCGCCATGTCCCTTATTGCGCTTCTTCCGAGTGTCTTTGGGAAGTGGTGGCGGCGACAACGGTGGCGATTTGTTGAACCACTCCCATTGGATCAATTTCGGTGTGTTACGGAGGACTCTCCTGGTCCCTCCATCAATCTTTGCTCGTGAAGGATTTCGGATTCATGCAATGCTTCTTTGCATATGCAACTCTTACGTGGCGGCGGCATTCTCCAGGATCCTCATCAGCTGTCGAGAAGACATCGAGGAGAGGATGTGTGTGTTCTATGGTTGGAGATAGGGCGGATCTTGCCTTCTCACGTGCCTCGACCTTCTTCGCTTTGCTTTTTCTTTCTCCTTGTCCTTGAAGATGCGGGATGTACGTGCGATTTTCTTCATCGATCTTTGGGAGCACAATGGTTAGTCAAGGAAGTTTAGCAGTTCCTCTTCTTCTTCTATAAACTCAGCCGTTGGAACTGTTCCCTTGATTTACTCAACTTCCATTTCCTCCACTCACGCAGAGCGATTTTGGATGTGCGGGTAAGGTGGAGATAGGATCATCACATCACTATCCGCTTTATCGGTTTCTTCTTGTGTTTTTGTTTGTGTGGACTACAATTTGTGTCTTGAGTTACCTCTGCTTTGATCGCCCCGGCGAGACTTGGTTGTTTCATCAATTACATCCGGAGACTCTAATTCTCCCGGCGGTCTCCGTATCTGCTCCGGTGAGTGGTCGACTCATTTGGTTTCTCAAGCTCGGAGTGCTTGATGATTCTTCTTCGTCTCTAGTTTGTACGGAGGGATTTACGGTTCGAGAGATGGTGTCCTCTACGAGTCTTGGGTGGCGGGGGGTCTTGGTGTCTTTTTCGAGGAGCGGGCCGTCTAGGCTTCTCGATTCTCCTCTTTTTGACGATCGGAGAAGGTATTTGTGAGTCCTTCTCGACCGCTGCTGCAGTGCGGCGGGAGACACGGCTGCAGGGCGGGTGACTCTGGCTGCAGGGGCGGGAGCATGTTTGGCTTTCTTTCTGCGGGGGGATCTTCTTTTAGCATTGCGGGCGCTTTCTTCTTGGGTGGAGAGGAAACAATTGTATCTTTAGGGTCGGTTGATTCCCCTCACTTGTGTCGACTCTCTTGGCGTAGGCTCTCTTACGTGCGCCGAGAGAGGTTTGCTCGAACATCCTCTTGTTAACATGGAATGCTTTCCCATGTCTAAGAGGGACTCCTTTCACCTCCATCGGTCGGCCAATTACTAGGCCATATCCTGAGGATCCTCCAAATGTGCCATCTTCCTTGAAGGATTTGTTCCCACGTTCGGGCAGATGCTTTGAGACAAACTTAGCCCGATTTATTTTCTTTTTCTGCGATGATTGCGGCCATTACAATCGACTTTGCCTTTGTGATTGGTCAAAGCCGCCAAATTTGATGTCGATACATTTGGCAACTATGTCCAACGACTTGTGATAATCCTCCTTCGATCTCTTTTTTTGTGTACACTATTTTATCAACAAGAGTCGGGCTTGGCTATTTCTTTCCAAGCATCGGCCAGGTTTACATCACCGTTAATCTCGATGCTCCTTCCTGGTGGTAGTGAGCAATGTTCGCCAAAATGCTTGGCGAGAGATAGTCACCGCTTTCCGTGAGCAGATGACTTTATTCCTTCATCGTGAATCTCGGCATTCACGAGGGTGTGCGACCTCCTCCACATAGGTCATCGGATATTCTAACGTCGAAAGCGGTTTTGACCCAGGCGTTTGAATTTTTCAGCGATTTTCTTCACTAGGGTGTCGTCGGACCCTGTTTCACCTTTCCATCGAAATCCACATCGACCGGTGTGGATTTGCTTTCCTAACTTGGTAAAATCATAAGTTGGTGCCATTTTCAGGATTTTATCAAAGAAAAACTTGGAGATTGATTTGGAGATAGATAGGGCTTGAGAGTATTTTTGCCTTTGCTTTTGAGAGAAAGAAATGAAGCAGGTTTTGGAAGTGTGAGAGAGAAACGGACGAAAATAGTTTAAATATGGTTTATGAAAGGGCGTGCGGGTGGTTTTGAAATGTGATAGAAATCAACGGCTTAGATTTTGCACGCTTATTTAGCATTTAATGTCTCGTATTTAATGCGGCAAAGCATTTATATCCAATCATAAGCTTGGTGTGCGGCTTTATGTCTGTACACATCATCATTATGCTGACGTATTCCTTAAAACATTCCCGCTTAGTCAAAATGACAGCGTTTTTGTTATTTTGCTCATGAGTGACTCAGCTTATCCTTTAGCCGATTTAACTCTTCTTCTCACGATTCTCTTAGTGACTTATTTGTCGGTGACTCGGTGTAGTTGTCTTTCGATCTGGTGATTCTTGGTGATTTGTGTGTTGACTCTTTTTCATTTTTGTGTTCCATTTCTTTTCTTTGAGTCTTCTCAATGTTAACTCACTCAATTAACCTAACTCATGCTTGAGTTCTTCAAATCTTGACTCACATAATGGTTTTGTGAAGATGTCACTAGTTGTTTATCGGTTGAGATATATTCAGGATGATGTCCTTCTTTTCAACATGATCTCTTATGAAGTGATATCGACATCAATATGCTTTGTTCTTGAGTGCAACACGAGATTTTGAGTGATTGCAATTGCACTTGTGTTATCACACATGATTGGAATTTCTTTTTCCTCAACTTCATAGTCTCTCATTTCTTTGTCTCATCCATAGGACTTGGGCAACAAATTTGCCGTGACTATGTATTCTCGCCTCATTTGTAGAGGTGGCTATTGAGTTTGCTTCTTGCTAAACCGGGAAATCGGTCTGTTTCTAGCATTTGACATGTGCTGAAGTGCTCTTCTGTCCACTCTGCATCCAGCATAGTCGAGAATCGAATAGCCAATTAGCTTGAATCCACCTTCCTTTGGATACCATAGGCCAACTTCTTGGCTTCCTTTCAAGTATCTCAATATTCTCTTATTTCTTTGTCATATGGCTCTCTTTTGGAGCAGATTGAAATCTTGCACATACACCTACTTGCAAAGGTGATGTACGGCACGCTTCTTTGTGAGATAGAGCAATGATCCGATAAGTGCTCGTATCTTGTTTGATCTCTGAGCTTGCCATCTGCATCCATGTCCATTTTGGTGATGTATTCATTGGTATTTTTACGAGAAGACTTCTCCTCCATACCAAACTTCTTCATTAAATCTACGGTGTATTTTGTTTGACTTATAAAGGTTCCATCCTTCTTTTGTTTCACTTGGAGTCCAAGGAAGAATCTCGACTCTCCCATCATGCTCATTTCAAACGTACTTTGCATGAGGTTTGAAAACTTTTCACATGACTCTTTGTTCGTGGATCCAAAAATGATGTCATCCACATATATTTAAACAAGCAAAGTATACTCTTTTTGTCTTGAATTCTAAAAAAGTGTTCTATCTACTTTTCCTTTTGTGAATCCATTTTTGATTAGGAATTGTGTGAGTATCATACCATGCTCACGGGTGCCTGTTTCAATCCATATAGAGCTTTCTTGAGTTTGTATACCTTATCTCCAAGAGTCTTCTGCTCAAACCCTGGAGGTTGTTCAACATACACTTCTTCTTCCTATAAACCATTTAGGAATGCACTTTTTACATCCATCTGATATACCATGAAATCCTTGTGGGCTGCATAGGCAAGAAACATCCTTATAGCTTCCAATCTTGCTACAGGGGCAAATGTTTCATCAAAATCTATCCCTTCTTCTTGGCAATATCCTTTGGCTACTAATCTTGCTTTGTTTCTTACCACGGAGAACCTTCCTCGTTCATCTTATTTACGAACACCCATTTGGTGCCAATAACATTTTGATGTATGGGTCTTTGCACTAATTCCCATACTTTATTTCTTTCAAAGCGATTGACTCTTCTTGCATAGCTTGAATCAATGTGTGTCGTCAATGCTTGTGACACGTCTTTGGGCTCTATTTGTGAGATGAAGCATGTGAACATGGCTTCTTGTTGAGTTCGGATCTTGTTTTGACACCTTCTCTTATATCTCCAATGACAAGTTCGGTGGATGGTCTCTCGGCCATCTTACATCGAGGTTGGAGTAAATTAGTTGGATTGATCGACTCTTGTTTGTGTTCTTTGTGGTCGACTCTCTCGTAATCACTTAGCCGCAAATTTTCCGGCTTTTTTGAGATTGACTATCTCATCTTCTTCGAATTGATAATTCGGCTTGACTTGACATAGGGACTCTTCACGTATGGTTGGGTGATTGACTTATCGGTGACTCTTCAATGTCTTCTCCATTTACATTTGGCTCATCAAATACCACATGAATGGATTCTTACGCAACCATAGTTCTTTTGTTGAGTATTACGTAGGCTTTGCTTTTGGTGAGTATCTAAGAAGATACCTTCATCGACTTTAGCATCAAAAGCCTTTAGATAGTCTTTGCCGTTGTTGTGGATGAAGCATTTACATCCAAATATTCGAAATATGCAACATTTGGTTTTCTTCAGTCAAATCTCATAGGAGTCTTTGTCATTTGTCTATTTATCATACATCTGTTTTGAGTGTAGCAAGTTGTGTTGATTGCTTGACCCAAAATCTTTTGGTAACCCTGCTTCATCTAACATGGTCCTTGCTTCTTTGAGGGGTTCCTTCTTTCTCGCAACTCCATTTTGTGGAGTTCTTGCTGCTGATAGTTCATGACCAATACCGTTCTCAATACAATCGAGTTATTATTCCATTGACAAACTCGGTTCCTCATGCCGATCTTATTTTGATAATGGTTTGACTCTTCTCGTTTTGAATCCTTTTCATCGGATGTGGTAGTTTTTGTAGAGTTTTTTCTTCTTACACATGAATATTGTCCATGTATATCTTGAGTAGTCATCTACTACCACCAAGGTGTATTTCTTTCCACTTATCTTTGTTTGGTTCCTTTGGACCAAATAGATCCATATGTAGCGGATGCAATATTCTTGTTGAAGATTGGCATGTCTTTTCTTTGAATGATGACTTGATTTGTTTTCCCTTCGACATCGTCACATATACTCTCCTTCTTGTATCGAGTTTGGAAGTCCTTCCACAAGATTACTTACGGCAAGCTTGTTGATCGTTTTGAAATTTAGGTGACTCGGCTTTTTTGTGCCACGCCCAACTTGATTTTGTGCTCTTTGCTAGTAGACAGTCTTTGGGTGTTGCGGTTGACCAATCCACGACATACATATTCTTTGTCTACATCCTTGCAAAGACAATTTCATTTGATTCAATATCTTTGATTTGGCATATACCCATGTTGAATCCAACATTGTAGCCCTTGTCACGAGTTGGTGATGCTCGATAAGTTGAAGTTGAGTCCTTCAACATATGCAACATCTGTGATTTCTAATCCATTCCTCTTGATGGATCCAATGCCTCTTATTTCACCGGGAGCTTCATTTCCTCCAAATATGACTTTTGCTCCTTTAACTTCCTTGAATTTTGTGATTTTTCTTATTTCTGTCATATGTGCGGAGCGACCACTATCCATGTACCAGGTTCCTTGGCACTCACTTCCTTGAACTGCAATCAAGGAAATTAAGTTTTAGGTACCCATACTTGTATGCGGGTCCCGAGGGGTTAGAATTATAAGATGATCCAACCAACTTTGTAGCCAAATGATTTGACTCTAAGGGGTTGCCATCTATCGAGTGCCATAATCATAATTAATCCTGGCAAATTGCTTGGGGATTCTAGGTTCATACATCTGTCTCTTTTGTCGTATGCTGCATATGTGTTTTAGCAATTGCCTTCCTTGGGTAATTGTGATGTCTTTGAGTGTAGTGCCTAGGTGCATATGTGTCTTTGATGAAAGCTCTTATACTTTTGGAATGGCCTTTCTTTGAGTTCTAGGCCTTTGCCATTTGGGCTTATATTCCATAAGTCTATCTTTGATAGTTCACATTATTCCAATCGGCTTGGCTTGGATATTTTCTACCATTCCCATCATATGTATTTCTTTTATGGATTTTCGGGGTTTTGGTAGCTCTGCTTCCCTTTTACATAGTATTTTCTGTTTGGAGTTTCTTTGAGGAATTCTGCTTTGAATCTCTTTCGGTTGTCCTTTCGGCGCACTCAATCATTTTGTTTTCCTTTTCCTTTATAACCAAGGCCAGTTTGCTTGCTATTGTGCTTTGGAGTGAATGTGTGTGCAACATTTAGAGTTTTGGATTTTCGGACTCTTCATGGCTTGAAGATCCTTTTTCCAAAATTACTTTTGAGGTTTGACATAGCACGAGAGGAATTAAATCTAAGCTTTGTCTTGTCTCCACATTCTCTTTGACTCATAATAAGATCATCCAATGATTTAGATGCCTTAGTGAATGAGGCAATAACATTCTTGAGGTCATTCTCCTCTTTTCTATAGCGCAATCTCTCTTTATTAATTTAGCATTTTCGGCCTTTAAACTTTCATTCTCAATGACTATTTGATTTAGAGTACTCGGCTCCTTAGTCGACTTTGAGTTTTGATTCTTGAGTAGGTTGTTTTCCTCATTCAATAGTGTGTGTGTGAGGATTTAATGTGTTCAAAATCTTTCATCATTTTGCCTAATGAATCATAAAGATCGAGTGGGTGATGAAGTGTGTGTGTCACGATCACTATCACTAGAGTGCGAGTTTGATGAGTTAGAGTGTACCTCATCTTCTTGGTCGAGGTTGATCTTGTTCCTTGGCCATCAAGCGGATCGGGGCTTCTTCTTGAGTCACTTGAGTAGTCGGCTTCTTTGCTCTCGAATCATTGTCTCTCTTGACTTGGTTGTTTTAGTGATCTCTGCAGACCATCATTGCCTTTTTTTTTCTTGTCTCCTTTCTCTCGAAGACCTTCCTTTCTTCTTCATCCTGTATTTGTTGACTACGAGGATATGGACGATCAATGGCATAGTGACCTGGTTGTATACGAGTTCAGCATAGATATTCAACCTTTTGATCGACTCTTTCCATTCTTGGATTGTCGGCCCTTTGATACTCAACTTTCGATGATCTGTTCTCTTGGTTGGCCTATCTTCCCTTGATTTGGAGGGAGTGAGTGTCTTACGGAAGATTCACCCTTTCCTCTCTTGTAGTTCTTATTAAAGAACTTGTTGAATCTTTTAACCATCGGGGCTATTTCTTCCGGGTCAATGACTTCTTTGACCTCGGCTCTCTTCCCATCTTTAACAATCGAGCAATTTTGTTTTGGGTACAATTGTCTCTTCCTGGTCTTTTCTTCTCGGCTCAAACTCGTAGGCTTTGAGGTCCGAGAATAACTCATGGTTGGATGTCTTTGATAGGTCCATGGAATGTCTCGGTGCCATGACCTTCATTTCCCATTCATTTTGGAAGACTTTTTAGGATCTTCATACACATTTCCTTCTGTGTATATTCCTTTCCAAGTGCGAGATAGCTCATTTGTGATTTATGTGAACCGAGCATCCAGTTGATCCAGGTTTTCTCCTGAGATCATTTTGAAGTTCTTAAATTTCGTACGACCCATTTTGATAATTTGTTTTCTTTGATTTGCTCGAGCCTTCACAAATCAATGTCGACTTGTCCTGATTTCTTTAGCCGTTTTGCATGATTTGACTTTATTGAACATGGCTTTGTCAAGGTTTTGTAAAGGATGTCCTTGGCTACATTGTCCAGGTTGTATCTTTTTTGTCATCATTTGTCCACTCGGTTCTTGGTTTTTCAACCATGACAGTCCGAGAGCAACATCTTCTTCTCCTTGATTCACGACTCTTCGCATGCAATTTGTGTTCACCTTTAAGATTTGCAGAGGCCCATCTTCTATCACTATCCACATCTCATCATGTAATCTTTGATAGATGAGCTCGCATACGAATTTTCCAATCATCAAATTCTTCAATAGTGAACATAGGGATGCGTGTCAAATTTGCTTCCATGATAATAACTTTTAATGATAAAAAGAGTTTTGAAAGTTTAAGTACTAAAGCGGACTTTGAAAAGTTTGGAGATCTAGTTCAAGAACCGATGCGGAGGGTTCAATGAACCAACATCTCGATACCACTTGTAGGTCCCAAGGGGTGTAAGTGTAAGGTTTAGAAGGGGGTTGAATAAACCTTACCAAATTTTCGATTTAGTCCTTTTAAATATACTGAGTTGATACTACATTTGTGTCCTTGATGGACAGATCAATTTAGTCACTCAGTAGAGTTAATCTCTCAATAGACTCAAACCGAAATTTTGTTGATGGAATAACTCATTTGTTGGCTCTAAATTAACTCAAGTTGTGGTTTTGTTTTATTGGAAGACTTAACACCCTTAAGTTTGATTAAGCAAGAATTTAGTGCTTGGTTTAGTACTTATAAATTATCAAGTGGATAGCAAACATGTCGTGAGAATTAAACAATTAAGATGCGAGAGATTAAAGTCTTTGAAATGTAAATGACACAATGAAATTTTTATAGAGGTTCGAAGATGGGGTAATTCTTCTACTCCTCTCTTCTCCAACTCTGGAGGAATCCACTAGGTAATGATCGGTATACAAAGTGGTAGCAGTCCGGATACAAGTCTTGATCACACGGTGACTTGATCCTTTGGGACTCGATCTGGAGACGCCTTGATCACTCGGTTGGCTTCTCGTGCGACTTTCGGCTTCTTCACAGGCGGTGCGCTTGCTTTGCTACTACTGACTCACTTGCTCAAGCTCTTTGGATTTGATCACGAAGCCCTCCAAAAGCTTAAGACTTGGTTCGACCTTGAACCTTCCTACAATCCTTCGTGGAATGTAGACCCCTTGTTTTTCAGTATTTTCCTCTTCAACTGATTGAAGTTATCTCTCCTTCACAGGTGAGTGTTGGATTGATGTTCTTCGTAGTGTAGGCTTGAGGATTGAGAATGTTTTAGATTTTCTAATTACTTGTATATCTCATATGTGTCATTCGTGTGTCTCTTTTTCTCAAACAAACTCCTCAGCCTTTTATAGTGATCTTTCAAAAATTTGCCCGTTGAAGAGATAGGCTTATTTTTGAAAGTCACTCACTGCGATCGTTGGCTTGTCTTGTTGCGATCCTTGGAATTGCCATTTCCTCGTATGAATTGTTCTTTCACCTTTTCGGAGTTCGACACGCGGTGTAGTGCTTCCCATTGGTTCATTCCTTTTGCACGCTTCGGGACCGAGCACTCGAGAAAGGTGGTATGGAGATATTACTTGTTTAAGTAATTCTCTTGATTTCGTGCAACGGATCTTTTCGATTATCTCGACTTGATTTGCATTTCTTTGCTTTCCCAGGTGACTTAGAGTCGACTTCCAATCATTGGATGACTCTTTGTCACTTTAACTTGAGACTTGGCTTTTCTTGAGTTGACTTGGTGATACTCCACTCGGTTGTATCTCACCGCTTCTTGAGAGTTCGTCTCTCTTCTTTGCCATACTCAAATTGTCTCGCGCGGAGTTTTCCTTCAAGTCTTGATTGTCTTCTTGCATGTTAGGGCGTAGGCGACTTAACTCGGCTTGGCACTCTAATTATTACAATGCATTTTACAACAAGAATTGGGGTGCCAACTTTCTATTCTAAGTTTTACATGGCATTCATCAAAATCTAAACAATAAATTTCCTAACACTTTATGTCTTTTGGTCTTGGCTGTGGTTGAGTGCTTCTACTTCTTCCACTGCTTCCAGACCTTCCCCTTCCTCTCCCTGATTCAGCTCCTCTTCCTCTGGGAGTGTACTGTATTGATGTTTTTCCAGCTGAGTGACTACTGGAACTCTGCTGCTTATCAGCTGATTTGCACAAATCGAGACCCTTCTCCAAGTACAAGTCCCAGGCTTGCGGTAGAGTCAAATTCTTGAAATAGTCTTCTGCATCTAGAGTTTGAAATTACTCTAGTGATCTGGGCTCAGATCCAACATTGGGCATTGCAATTTCTCTCGGGGGTTTGATCATTGGGGAATCCTTCAATAATCCTACTGGGGGACCATCATACCTTGCCCTTATATCTTTGATTCGCGAAGAATGCTTCTTTGCTACCTTTTCGAACTCAGCTTTGATGACTTTTCTTGATTCTTTAAATGCCAACTCAGCTTTCTCTTTCACAGTCATCTCTTTCGGTAGTGTGTTGAGAAGTGAAGTTGTTACTTCTCCTTGCCGAGGAGTTTTGGCAAACATAAGTTTTAGAGGGCGGCTTTTAACAGAACTTCCTTTCTCCTTAGCTATTTCTCCTATCTTCTCCTCCTTATGACTCCCTTGCCATTCTTTTAATTCCCCATAGCTTCCTCTTCCTCCTTTTTGGCATCATCAACAAAAGGTAAAGGCAAGCCAGGGAATATTCCACTTAGAATGAAATCAAGTCGGGTGTTGGTTGAATCATGCTTATCATATACTTTGGAGTAGGCTGATCGGAATTCTAACCACATATCCTTTGACTCAGGTGCCATTAGTTTCATTACTGTTTGGAGAACACTGAGTTGCTGACTCATGTTAGTCTCCAATCTTGCAATCTCGTTCTTGTGATGCAGCTTGAGTAACTCCATATCCGACTTGTGAGATTCTTCTATCCTCACCATGCAATCCTCTGCCCTGCTGAAACTGAATATTATCCGAACTCCAGACCACTAACTCTGCAAATAGTGACTTAAAGTAGCGGACTTGCTCTCTTCTCATAGCTATTGTTTGTCTAACCCATTCTCGAATTTGTAGAACAACACCGGGAATGTATTTGATGTTGGCATCACGGTTATCCAGCCTTTGGTCTAATGATGCAAAGTCGTGCTCTATTTTCTCAATCTCAACACAAATATCTTTAAACGCCTTCCGGAAGTCGTCTGTCAAAGCTGACTCATCCTTGGGCCAAACGACATCAAAATCAAAACCTATAGACACCATTGCTGAATCAGCTGGAACTCTGAGTTGTTCTTGGACAGTATACTTGGCTTGTTCTCTAGCAGATTCGGCATCCATGGGTGGAAGTTGGGCTTCAAATGGAAAGATATTTTCGAACAGATTATCAGGGTAAAGAGGGATCCCTGCAAGTCCAACTTGTGGAGCGTTACCCTTTTCTTTCCGTACTTCTTCAGCTCTACTTGCCTCAACTAATCCAATTTCATCGACATTAGGAGCAACTGTGTTAGCCTGCTGAGCTGATGGAGTTTCTGCTTGAGTAGTTGTATGAGTCTGCTCAGCTGATTGATTTCCAGCTTGAGCAGCTGTGTTAGCCTGCTCAGCTGAGTGACCCTAAGTTGTGTTAACAACTTCATCGGTATCATTTGGGGCTTTCTATTGAGTCGTCTGGTCCTCAGCTAATCTATTAGCATCATCGAAGTATAATGGAGCCATTGGGTTGGCTCATCAACAAACACGAAACGCATTGGAGCAGTTTTGTCACTTGCTTTACTCTGAGATTCTTGAGCATCCTCAGTGTTGTCCTTAATAGATTCATCAATGGGAGTGGACTCAGCTTCATTGTCAAATTCTAGGAATTCTATGTCAACATGTTTCTGTGAATCATGATGGGCGCTGATCTCTTCTTCTTCACCAGCTACCTCTACTTGAGGAATTTGCTCATTTGCAGCTTCTTTAACCAATGAAGTCTCAACCTCTACTTGGGCCTTCTACTTCACCGGCTACCTCTACTTGGGCCTTCTACTCCCTTAGCAGTCTTAACCACTGGAGGGCCTTCAACATCCCTATATGCAGTCTCAACTGCAGTAGGGTCTTGGGCAGTTCTCCCTTCAGCAGACTCAGCTGCTTTAGGGTCTTCTATGGCATTCGTCGGAGTCTAAACTCCTAGGATTGCACTTTCATGGCCAGGAGTATCAACTCCCATGGCCTCCTTCCCATCCTTTGCCTTAGATGCTTCAGCAGCGTCATCGGCCTGCAGTGCAGATTAAGTTTCAGCTGAGACAGTCTCAACCGTCTGAGCTTCATTAACCTTAGTCTGTTGTTCTATTTGTTTCTCACCTTCGCCTCCTAACTTCATTTTTTTGTCTCCTACAACATCCTTCGGCCTGGCTGTAGTGGTGGGAGCTTCCCCCTTAGCTGGCGCACCAACTACGTTAATAGTTGTGGGGTTGCTCTGCACCTGAGACTCGACTATTGTCCCTCTAAGTGATCAGCCGTGGCGTCAGGTGTCTCAACACCTTCTGCAAGAGTTGGCTTGGCTAGGGTGACTGCTTCATCTCATTCCCTAACTTTATCGTCAATCTTCTGAGAGCCATTTTCTGAGTGAACAGGGGATGTGGTTGCAACAGTATCGATAATTATTTTCCACGCCACATCCAAATGGTTAGTGCTGGGAGAGAGTTGAGAAGACTCTCCCGGACCCTCTTGCATTTGTTGTTCGTGTGGCTTTAGATTATTTGATGGCCTATTGGAATTCAGGTTTCTCTTCTGCTATAGCAGGGTCGATCTCCTCTATGTCATGTCAGTAATTTCATGCTCAGGTCCACCAGTAAACATACACATCTTTGACTTTTCAATGGACTTGGCCTTCTCCAAAGACTTTTCTTTTTCATCGTCCTTCATGTCACGAAGGATAGTCAAGCAGAAATCTTCATCGAGGGAAAAGTGGATAGAGATATTCCCAAGAAAGCTTACGAGCTCCTTTTCTTCTTCAATATACTCTGGTTGCTCAAATTGTTATCGAGAGTAACTTAGCTTCCAGTTAGTCGAATCCCTAAATCTCTGCTGAATATCAGGATAGATAGGAGATAACATCACCATATCATCATCGTCATCTCCATCTTCCAGAATTGTGGCAAGTGGATCTTGCTCCTCCTCAGGTGCATGTGCATCCGTCTGAGGGGAAAACACAGCTCGTTCCTTAGTAATCGTAGTTGTCTCAGTTCCATGTTTCTCCACAGTTGTCTCATGAGCAGCTGGGTCTTCCACAGTCTGTTGATTGACATCAGCAGTCTTCTCGGCATCCTTGGGGGCAGCATCTCCACCATCTTTTTCTTTAAACTGCTCCTCTTGAGTTTCAACAGTCTTCTCGGGCTTCTCGAGCTGAGTGGCTGACTAAGCTTTCTCAAGTTCAGACTTCTTAACAACTCTTTTTCTCTTGGTTTGAACAAGAGGAATTCCATCATCTTCTTCTGTGGTGGCTTCTGGCTCCACCATCTTTATCTTTTTCGCAGCAGCTGGCTTGCGAGGCACAATTGTGTACTTCTTCTTCACTATCGGAGAAGGCTTAAATGTGGCCTTCTCGGTCTCGACTACTGGGGAAGGTGCTTTTGTCTCGGTTGCAGAGGCAGGAGCCTTTTTCGACTTGGCTGCAGGGGTAGGTGTTGGCTTAGCTGCATCAGCTCTCTTCTTCTGGATAGGCTTGGGAGAGAGAGTTAGAGCGGTTCTGTTGTGTCTTCGTAGCAGGTCGGTGACTCACCCTCACTAATATCGATTTCCTTGCATGCGCCTTTCTCGAGCTCCGGATAGATTGCCCTTGAACATCTTCATGTTAACATGGAATGGCTTTCCATGTCTCGGGGCAATCCTTTCACCTCCATCGGATGGACAATTACGGACCATACCCCAACGAGCATCCAAATGTCCCATCCTCCTTGATGGTCTTGTTGATCACATTTTGGCAAATACGGTGAAGACAAACTCATTTGATTGATCTTCTTTCTTCCATGATCGCAACCATCACCACCAGCTTTGTTCGAGAGGCAGTGATTAAAGCTGCCGAACTTCATATCGATGCATTTGGACAGAATGTCCATCAGCTTATGGTAGTCATCCTTTATGAAATCCTTCTTGAATGTATAGACGGCCTTCACGGTTGACTCGAGGCTTGGCTATCTCCTTCCAAGCCGCAACTAACTCGATACAACTGATTTCCCATCTTGGTTGTTTCACTTGGCTGGAATGTGAAACTTACTTATTTTTCTTTCTCTCTTCTTTGTCTCTCCTGATTGAGTCCTTTGAGTATTCTAACTCAACACAATTAATCTTAGCTCATTTTTTAGCTCTTCAAATCTTGATTCACATAAAGGTTTAATGAATATGTCAGCTAACTGCTTATCAGTTGAGATGTATTCCAAGGTGATGTCTTTCTTTTCAACATGATCTCTTATAAAATGATATCTGACATCAATATGCTTTGTCCTCGAGTGCAACACTGGATTCTGACTAATTGCAATAGCACTAGTGTTGTCACACATAATTGGAATCTCTTTTTCTTCAATATCATAGTCTCTCAGTTGTTGTCTCATCCATAGAACTTGGGCAACTTGTTTGCGCAACAATATACTCTGCTTCAGCTGTGGATGTAGCTATTGAATTTTGTTTCTTACTGAACCAAGAAACTAATTTGTTTCCAAGCATTTGGCAAGTGCCTGAAGTACTCTTCTGTCCACTCTGCATCCAACATAGTCTGAGTCTGAGTAGCCTACTAATTTGAATCCTCATTCCTTTGCATACCATAAGCTAACTTCTTGGCATCCCTTCAAATACCTTAGCTGCAGTCATGTGACTCTCTTTTGGTGCAGATTGAAATCTAGCACATACACCTACAAAAAAGGTGATGTCTGGCCTGCTTGTTGTTAAATAGACCAGTGATCCAATGAGGGCTCTATATCTAGTTTGATCACCAGCTTTGCCATCTGCATCCATATCCATCTTGAGTGATGTGTTCATAGGAATCTTTACTGATGACTTTTCTTTCATGGAAAATTTCTTCATCAAATCTCTAGTATACTTGGTTTGACTTATGAAGGTTTCACCTTTCATTTGTTTCACTTGAAGTCCTAAGAAGAAAGTCAGCTCTCCCACCATGTTCATTTCAAAGTTCCCTTGCATGAGGTTTGAGAACTTATCACACAGCTCCTTATTTGTGGATCCAAAGATGATGTCATCCACATATATTTGAACAAGCAATATACTCTCTCCATCCTGAATTACGAAGAGTGTTCTGTCAACTTTGCCTTTGGTGAATCCATTGTCAATTAGAAACTAAGACAATGTTTCATACCATGCCCTTGGTGCTTGTTTCATTCCATATAATGCTTTCTTGATCTTGTAGACCTTATCTCCAATAGGTTTCTGCTCAAAACCTGGAGGTTGTTCAACGTAGACTTGTTCCTCTAACAGTCTATTCAGAAATGCACTCTTTACATCCGTTTGATATACAGTGAAGTTTTTATGTGCAGCATAGACAAGAAACATTCTTATTGCTTCCAATCTACCAACATGAGCGAAGGTTTCATCAAAATCTCTACCTTCCTCTTGGCCATACCCTTTGGCTACCAATCTTGCTTTATTTCTAACAACAGATCATTATTCATTCATCTTGCTGAATACCCACTTAGTACCAATAACATTTTGGTGAATATGCCTTTGAACCAATTCCTATACTTTGTTTCTTTCAAACTGATTTAGCTCTTCTTGCATGGCCTGAATCCAAAGCGTGTCTTCCAAGGCTTGAGACGCATCTTTAGGCTCTATCTGGAAAATAAAACAAGTGAACATAGCTTCATGTTGTGCTCTGGATCTGGTTCTTATGCCATCTTTGACATCTCTAATGATTAACTCAGGTGGATGGTCTCTCAGCCATCTCACATCTGGTTGAAGTAAGTCTGTTGGATTCAGCCATCTTACAGCTGAGTTGTCTTGAACAACTTCTTCATCATCATTCAGTTGCAGACCTTCTAGCTGTCTTTGAGATTCAACTATCTCATCATGTTCAGGGTTGAGTGCTCTCACATCTGCTTCAACATAGGAACTCTTCTGCATAGTTAGTTGATTCTGCTTCTCAGCTAGCTCATCAAATGTCGTCTCCATTCACATTTGGTTCATCAAACACCACATGGATAGACTCTTCTGTGACCATAGACTTTTGTTTAGCACTCTATAGGCTTTACTCTCAGCTGAGTATTCCAAAAAGATACCTTCATCAGCTTTAGCATCAAAAGCCTTCAAATTATCCTTGCCATTGTTGTGGATGAAACACTTACATCCAAATATCTTGAAATATCCAACATTTGGCTCTCTCCCTGTCCAAATCTCATAGGGAGTTTTGGTTAATTGCTTGTTATCATGCATCTATTCTGAGTGTAGCATGTTGTATTTATGGCTTTAGCCCAAAATCTCTTAGGCAATCCAGCTTCAGCTAATATTTTCCTTGCAGCTTCCTTCAGGGTTTTGTTCCTTCTTTCAGCTACTCCATTCTGCTGTGGAGTCCTTGCTGCTGATAACTCATGAGCAATACCATTTTCAACACAATACTGAGTTATAATCCCATAGACAAACTCAGTTCCTCTATCAGACCTTATCTTTATAATGGTTTGGCTCTTTTCATTTTAAACTCTTCTCATCAGCTGAGGTAACTTTTGCAGTATTTCCTTCTTTTTACACATGAAAATTTTCCATGTATATGTTGAATAATTATCCACCACTACTAAGGTGTATTTCTTTCCACTGATGATGGTTGGTTCAATAGGACCAAATAAATCCAAATGCAACAGATGCAATATCCTTGTTGCAGAAGGACTTGGTTTATCCTTGAAAGATGATTTGATTTGCTTTCCCATCTGGAATGCATCGCATATGCTCTCTTTCTTCTATATTGAGTCAGACAATCCTTCCACAAGATGACTCCTTTCAAGCTTGTTGATTGTCTTGAAATTCAAGTGACTCAGCTTTTTGTGCTACATCCAACTGGATTCGGCTGTACTTTTGGACAGAAGACATGTGCTTGGTGTACCAGTTGAGCAATCCACTACATACATGTTCTTCTATCTTGTCCCTTGCAGTACTATCTCATTTGATTCAGCATCCTTGATCTGGCATACTCCCATGTTGAATCCCACATTGTAGCCTTTGTCACAGAGTTGGCTGATACTTAGTATATTGAAATTTAGACCTTCAACATATGCAACATCTGTGATCTCCATACCATTTTTCTTTATTGATCCAGTGCCTTTGATTTCCCCTGGAGCTTCATTTCCTCCAAATATGATTTTTGCACCTTTGATTTTCCTAAATTTTGACAGATTTTTCTTGTTTCCTATCATATGTCTGAAACAGCCACTATCCATGTACCAGGTTCCTTGGCACTCAGCTGTTCCTTGAACCTGCAATCAAGAAAATTAATTTTTAGGTACCCATACTTGTCTGGGTCCTGGGGGGTTAGTGCTATAAGATGCTCCAACCAATCTATAACCAGATGATTTGACTATAAGAGGTTGCCATCTATCAGTTGCATAATCATAATGCACATTTGCAAATTGCTTGGGGGTTTTAGGATTATACAACTCTCTCTTTTGTCTGTATGCCTGTGTGTGTGTTTGAGCATTTGCTTTCTTGGGATAGTAGTGGAATTTCTGGGTGTTGTGCCTTGGTGCATGTGTGTGCTGATAATAGCTCTTTTGCCTTGGGAATGACCTTTGCTGAGGTTGAGTTCTTTGCCACTTTGGCTTGTATCCCATAGGTCTTTGTTGATATTTCACTTGGTTATTCCAATCAACTTGGTTTGGATAGTTTCTACCATTCCCATCATATGAATTTATTTGTTGAAATCTCTTGTGTTTTTGGTAGCTCTATTTAGGTTTCACAAAGTATTTTCTATTAGGAGTTTACTGATGGACTTTTCTAAATTTCTTTTCAGTTGTCCTGTCAGCTTACTTTGTTGGCTTCTTTCCTTTTCCCTTATATCCAAGGCTAGTATGATTGTGATTATATTTTGATGTGGGTGTTGGTGCAACATATGGTTTTTTGGGTTTTTGGATTCCCTCATTGTTTGAGGATTCTTCTCCAAAATCACTTTGGGAGTTTGACTATGCACAAAGGAATTGAATCATATGCATGTCTTATCTCCACACTCTTTTTGACTCATTATTAGTTCATCCAATTATTTGGATGCTTTTATAAATGAGGCAATCACATTTTTAAGATCTTTTTTCTCTCTTTTCAGTAGCAGCTAATCCTGCTAAGATCTTGGCATTTTCAGCCTTCAGCTTGGTGTTCTCATCGGCTATGTGACTTAGAGTACCACTCCTTAGTCAATATTTATTTTGTGAGTTTTGGCTTTTAACCTGGTTGTTTTCCTCATTCAAAAGTGTGTGTGAGGTTTTAATGTGCTCAAAATCTTTCATCATTTTACCTAATGAATCATAAAGATCGTGGGTGATGAAGTGTGCGTGTCCTTTGTCGCTATCACTTGAATCTAAATGAGATGAGTTAGATTTTACCTCATCTTCTTGATATTGTTCTTTGGCCATGAGGCGGATCAAAGCATCTTCCTCGGTGTCACTTAAATAATCGGCTTCATCGCTATCGAGTCAATTTGGTTCCTTAAATTTAGCTAGTTTGATCTCTGACTAACATTGCTTTCTTCTTTTCTGTCTTCTTTCCGGAAGACTCCTTTTTCTTCTTCATTCATGTATTTGTTGGTGGTGGATAGGAGCAGTCAACAACAAAGTGTCTGGTTGTCCGCAATTCCAACACGGGTTTTAGCTCTCGATCGCTCTCTCGGCTCTACGATTATCGGCTCTACGATGTTCGACTCTCTTGGGTGTTCTATCTTCCCTTGTTTTGGAAGGTGCTGAATGTTTTCTGGAGGTCTCTCCCTTGTTCATTTTGTAGTTCTTGTTAAAAAACTTATTGAATCTTTTTAACATGAGAGCAATTTCCTCCTGGTCAATGGTCTCCTTTCTCTCAGCTTTCTTCCCTTCACTGGCCATCAATGCAGCTGTCTTGGGTACAACTATCTCCTCCTGCTCTTTTCTTAGCTCAAATTCATAAGCTTTGAGATTGACAGCTCATGATTTGATGTTTTTGAGAGGTCCATAGAGTGTCTCAGGGCCATGACCTTCATTTCTTATTTAGCTGGTAGGGCTCTTAGAATCTTCGTGCACATCTCCTTTTCCTTTCCCAAGAGCTGAAAGCTCATTTGTGATCTCTGTGAATCTAGTATCCAGCTGATCCAGACTTTCACCTACAAGCATTTTACAATTTTAAAATTTTTGAGTTGTCCTTTATCTGCTCAGATCCTTCACAAATCAATGTTAGTTTATCCCACATTTCTTGTGATGATTTGCAAGACTTGACTTTATTGCACATAGCCTTGTCCAATGTCTTGTAGAGAATATTCTTGGCAACATTGTCGAGGTTGTATCTCTTTTTGTCTTCATTTGTCCATTCACGGCGAGGTTTCTCAACCATGGTGGTGCAGGCTCTTTTGCAAACATCATCTCCTTGATCTTGAGGAGCTTCTTACTTGATGTTAACTTTGAATATTTGTAATGGCCTATCTCTATCATAAACCACATCTCATCGTGTAAAGGTGATAGGTGAGCTGCATACGAATCTTCCAGTCATCAAACTCTTTCACAGTAAACATAAGAATACGAGTTAGATTAGCTTCCATGATAATAAATTTGCTTTGAGATGAAAGACTTTGAAAACGCAAGTGTTAAACCTTTTGAAAAAGATTGAGATCTAGTTTAGTAACCAGTGCGGAAGGCTTAATGAACGAACCGCTCTGATACCACTTGTAGGTCCCAAGGGTTGTGGTGTATGGTTTAGAAGGGGGTTTGAATAAACCTTACCAAATTTTCACTTTTTAGTCCTTTTAGGATTTTCAACAATGTTGACTCAAATCAGCTGAGTCCTTGGGGGATAGCTAGGTTGGCTTACTTCAGCAAAGTTATTCACTCAACATAGTCGACTGAGCTATTGGTAGTATAACTTATCTGCGTCAGCTAACACTTACTTTTCTGTTGATTTGGTTTTATACAGCGAAAGACTTAACACCCTTATATGTTTTAAGCACGTTTTTAACACTTGTTTTTAGCACTTGTTATTATCAGTAGAGTTGGCAATTTAACTAATCAACAGATATAAAAGTATGCAAGTAAGTAAAGTGCTGAAAATAAATGACATAAGTAAAATTTGTAGTGGTTCGAGGATGGAGTAATTCCTCTAATCCACTGTTCTTCAATTCCTGGAGGTTGCAAAGTAATTCTTTAGTCTAGAGATAGCCTTGATCACACGGTTGGCTTCTCCTATGACTCAAACTTCTTCACAAGACAGGTTGATTTGCTACTTGACTCCTTCAAGCCTTTGGAATGATCACACAACCTTTCAACAAACTTGAAACATTTGGTTCGACCTTGAACCTTACTCTGACTCCTTCAAACTTGGAGAGTATACTCCTTTTGTTTCTTTAAAACTTTTCCTCTTCAACTGGTTGAAGTAATCTTTCCTTCACGGCGTGTGTTGGATCGAGTTCTTTCAAGTTTTAGGCTTGAGGAATTTTTTTGATAAGCTTAGAGAGAATGTATGCAGATTTGCTTGCTTTCAGTTGCTTGAAAAATTTGATCTCTCATGTGTCATTCATATCTTCTCTCTCTTGCTTCCTCAACCTTTTATAGTGTTCGTTTGAAAATTTGTCCGTTGAAGAGATAGGCTATTTTCAAATAACACTTTATTGTTCGTTGGCTTGTCTTTTCTTGACCTACAACAGTGTGATGGTGACCCTTCCTCGTATTAATTAAATCTGCAGCTTTTCAGGGCCTGACACAAACTTTAGTGCTTCCCATTAGTTTATTCCTTTTGCACGCTTCTAGAGCAGTACTTTAAGACATGGCAGCATGGAAGTATTACTAATTTAAGTAATATCCTTGAATTTCGTGCAACAGATTAATCTCAACTGACTTGACTCGACAACTGCCTTTGCCCCTTTGACTTGAGTCAGCTCCAGTCATTTTGGAATGACTCAACTGTCAATTCAATTGTTAGTCTTAGCTCTTTATTAACTTGAGTGACATTTCCACATCCTTTACTCAGCTGTTCCTCAACTGGATCTCCTTTAGTCGAGTCTGTGCCTTTCGTCTTGACCATACTCCGCTGACACACAGCTGGGTCTTCACTTGTGCTTCAGTTGACTTCTTGCATTCTTCGACGTATCTGACTTCACTCAGCTCATTCAGTCTTATATATTACAAAATAGAAATACTAGGAAAATGGGGTGCCAACTTTATATTCTAAGTTTTATATGGTATCATCAAAATCTAATAAACAAATTTGCTAACAGATCTTATCTTTACAATGACTCTTCTCATTTTGAACTCTTCTCATCAGTTGAGGCAATTTCTGCAGTGTTCCCTTCTTTTTACACATGAAGATATTCCATATATATCTTGAGAAATCATCCACCACCACTAAGGTGTATTTCTTTCCACTAATGTTAGTTGGCTCAACATGACCAAATAAGTCCATATGTGACAGATTGTAATATCCTTGTTGAAGAATGACTTGGCTTGTCCTTGAAGGATGACTTGATTTGTTTTCCCATCTGGCATGCATCACAAATGCTTTCTTTTTTGTATACTGAGTTAGGCAATCCTTCCACAAGATGACTCCTTGCAAGCTTGTTGATTGTCTGAAGTTTGGGTGACTCACTTTTTGTGCCACAACCAACCTGATTCAAATTTGTGCTCTTTTTGCTGCTTGAGACATGTGTTGGGTGTAGCGAGTTGACCAATCCACTACATACATATTTTTACGCCATGTTCCTTGTAGCACAATTTCATTTGATTCAGCATCTTTGATTTGGCAAACTCCCATATTGAATCCTACATTGTAGCCTTTGTCCAGATTTGGTGATGCTTAGTAGATTGAAGTTGAGACATTCAACATATGCAACATTTGTGATCTCCAATCCATTTTTCTTCATGGATCTTGTGCTTTTGATCTCTCCTGGAGCTTTATTTCCTCCAAATATGAATTTCGCACCTTTGGTTTCCTTGAACTTTGATAGACTTTTCTTATTCCATGTCATATGTCTGCAGCTGACCACTATCTATGTACCAGGTTCCTTGGCACTTTTGCTCCTTGAAACTCGCAATTAAGGAAATTAATTTTTAGGTACCCATACTTTCTTGGGTCCTTAGTGCTATAAGATGTTCCAACCAACCAATGGCGGATGATCGACTCTAAGAGGTTGCCATCTATCAGTTCCATAATCATAGTGCACATTTGCAAATTGCTTAGGGGTTTTAGGATCATACATCTGTCTCTTTAGTCTGTATTTCTATGTGTTTGTTTGAGCATTTGCTTTCTTAGGGTAATAGTGGAATTTTTGTGCTTGATGGGTTTTGTGTCTGGGTGCATATGTGTGCTGATAATAGTCCTTTTGCCTTGGGAATGACCTTTGCTGAGATTGAGGTTTTTACCATTTTGGATTGTATCCCATAGGTCTTTGCTGATATCTCACTTGGTTGTTCTAATTAGCTTTGTTTGGATAGTTTCTACCATTCCCATTATATGAATTTCTTTGTTGTAATCTCTGGGGCTTTTGGTAGATCTATTTAGCTTTCACAGAGTATTTTCTGTTTGGAGTTTGCTGATGGACTTTTTAAATTTTATTTTAGTTGTCCTTTTAGTATACTCTACTGGCTTCTTTACTTTACCCTTATATCCAAGGTCAATATGATTGTGATTGTGTTTTGGTGTGGTGTTGGTGCAAGATATGGTGTTTTGGATTTTTGGACTCCCTCATTACTTGAAGATCCGTTTTCCAAAATCACTCTTGGAGCATGAGAATATGCACAAAGGAATTGAATCATATGCATGTCTTATCTCCACACTCTTTTTGACTCATTATTAGTTCATCCAATTATTTGGATGCTTTTATAAATGAAGCAATAACATTTTTGAGATCTTTCTCTCTCTTTTAAGTTCTTTTGACTAGCTCTGCTTGGATCTTGGCATTTTCAGCCTTCAGCTTTTTATTCTCATCAGCTATGTGACTCAGAGTACTCGGCTCTTTAGTCAGCTGTGAGTTTTGGCATTTAAGCTGGCTGTTTTCCTCATTTAAAAGTGTGTGCAAGGTTTTGATGTGCTCAAAGTCTTTCATCGTTTTGCCAATTGAATCATAAAGATCTGTGGGTGAGGAAGTGTTTATGTCCCTATCACTATCACTAGAATCTGAATGAGATGAGTTAGAGTGTACCTCATCTTCTTTATCTTTTAGATCTTGTTCTTTGGCCATCAATGCCTCTTCCTCGTGTCACTTGAGTATTCCTTTACTACTATCTGAGTCTGCTTGGTTCTTTGCACTTGGCTGGTTCAAGTAGATCTCTGACCAACATGACTTTCTTCTTTTCTTGTCTTTTTTCTCTCAAGACTCTTCTATATTCTTCATTTATGTATTTGTTGGTGGTGGATAGGAACAATCAATGACAACATGTATTGGTTGTCTGTAATTCCAACACAAGTTTTCCACTCTCTACAAGTCGACTCTTTGATGTTAACTCTCTTTGGTGGCATGTCCTCCTTTTCTTTGGAGGGTACTGAGTCTTTTGGAGGTTTTACCCTCATTTCTTTTATCGTTCTCATTGAAAAACTTGTTGAACCTTTTCACCATGAGAGCAATTTCCTCTTGGTCAATTGTTTCTTTTGGCTCATCTTTCTTTCTTCCTTCGCCAACAAGTCGGCTATCTTAGGCACAATTGTTTCCTCTTGCTCTTTCCTTCTCAGCTCAAACTCATAAGCTTTGAGGTCTGGGAACAGCTCATGATTTGAAATTTTAGATAGGTCCATGGAATGGCGTAGGGCCATGACCTTCATTTCCCACACAGATGGGAGGGCTCATAGGATCTTCATGCACATCTTCTTTTGAGTGTACTCCTTCCCAAGAGTTGAAAGCTCATTTGTAATTTCTGTGAATCTGACATCTAGCTGATCTAGATTGTCATCTGCAAGCATTTTAAATTTTCAAAATTTTGAACTGCAACAGTTAATCTATTCTCTTTTATTTGTTCAGATCCTTCACAAATCAGGGTTAGCTTATCCTGCAGTTTTCTTTGGGTGTCTGTATGATTTGACTTTGTTGAACATAGCTTTTGCCCAAGGTTTTGTAGAGGATGTCCTTGGCAACATTTTCAAGTTTGTATCTTTTTCTATCTTCATTTGTCCATTCACAAAGTAGTTTTTCAACCATAGCAAGGTCTAGGCTCTCTGCTGCATCTTCTCCTTGTTTGGAGATGCTTTCTTCTAATGATAGTGTTGACCTTTAAGATTTGCAGTGACCCATATTCTATCACTAGTCACATCTCATCATGCAAAGCTGATAGGTGAGCCTGCATACGAATTTTTTAATCATCAAACTCTTCCACGGTAAACATGAGAATGCGAGTTAGATTTACTTCCATGATAATAACTTTGCTTTTGAAATAGAAGCTTTGAAAACTCAAGTGTTATATCTTTTGAAAAGATTGAGATCTAGTCTAGTAACCAGTGCGGAAGGCTCAATGAACCAACCGCTCTGATACCATTTGTAGGTCCCAAGGGGTGAGTTGTAAGGTTTAGAAGGGGGGTTGAATAAACCTTACCAAATTTTCGAATTTAGTCCTTTTAAATAATTTATCATAGTTAACTCAAATCAGCTAAGTCCTTGAGGGACAGCTAGGTTGGCTTACTTCAGCAAAGTTACCCACTCAACATATTCGACTGAGTTGTTGATAGTATAACTCAGCTGAATCGGCTAACACTAAGCTTTACAGTTGATTTGGTTTTGTTCAACGGAAGACTTATCACCCTTGATGTTTTAAACTTGTTTTTAGCAATGTTATTATCAGCTAGGTTTAGCAATTTAACTTAAGCAGATATCAAAAATTAAGTAGGAAAGTAAAGTGTTGTAAGTAAAATGACACAAGCAAATTTTATGGTGGTTCGAGGATGGGGTTCCTCTAATCCACTCTTCTCGAAAACCTGGATGAATCCACTAAGTAACAAATACGGTTATAAAGTAGTTATCGATCCATGTCGGCCTTGATCACACGGCTCGCTACATGCAGGTCTCGGGTTCTTCACAAGACATTTGTCTTGCTACTTTAGCTCCTCGAACTCTTGGAATTGATCACACGACCTTTCAACGAGCTCAAATCTTTTAATTCGATCTTGAACCTTACTACATCTCCTTCAACCTTGGAGAGTAGACCCTTTTAGTTCTTAAAATTGTTTCCTCTTCAACTTGATGAAGTATTCTTTTCTTCACTGAATATGTTGGATCGAGTTCCTTCGGTTTTAGGCTTGAGGAATTTCTATGAAAGTTTGAGAGTATTTTTGCAGCTTTTCTTGCTTGATTGCTCGATTATTATCTTAAAATACGTTGTGATTGGTAACCTTCTCTCACTTGCTTACTCGGCCTTTTATATTCATAATAGTATTTTATGTATAAAAAATTGTTTTTTATATATTAACGTACTTTTCATGTTAATAGAAATAATTTTTTATATTTATCAAAGTATTTGGATATTCAAGTTTCAAAGTTCTTGTATTTGAAATTAGTTATGAATTTATCTGTTTGATAATTGTTTTTGATATATGTGTATATATAAAAATAAAATAGTTTTTAGGGTGCTTAAACGGTAGATAGTCGTAGTTTTGGCTTCTTCATTTTTCAATCAAAATTGGTAAAAAGAAAAAGATTGAAGTGTGAAATGGCTTAGTTTTCAAATATGTGGAATAAAAAGCTTCAGATTTTAGGAGAGATTTTAGGAGTGATTTTGATGTTTGTGAAGGATTTGAATTTGTTGGAAGATATGAGGTTTGTTGTTGTACGATTGTACACCTTGTTTTTATTTTCTTTTTTAGAAAATAAAATCTCTTTCTTCTTCCCGATGAAGTGAAGACATGTTTAAGTACTATTTTTTCTTGCTTGAACTTCATATCTTCATTTGCGACTATTATTTTTCTCGCCCTAGTTGGTTATGAAATTGGTACCAACGAAAAGTCCATGATAAGCTGTCATATTCCGACCTTATATGTTGTTGTGGATGTACAATGTCACGAGAACTGTGTTTTCAATTTTGCAAGATATATGTTGTTGAAGTAAATATATTTTTGGTAAAATGTATTACACATTTAAGTGAAAAATAATAATACATGATTAAGTGAAAAGTATTACATGTTGAACTAAAAAAATTATTACAATTGTAAGTGAAAATATTATATGTTTTAATTGAAAATGTATTATTTTTTGAACTAAATAGAATTACAATTTTAAATGAAAAATATTACACGTTTAAGTGAAAAAAATATTATATATTTTGGAGAACTCAAAATAGTATGTCCATTAAATTTAAAGCGAAAGATAATTTAAGTAACTTCACTTCTTACCTAAGAATAAAGAGTGCTAAAGGTCCTAGAGCGAAGTCCCACTAAAAAATCAAAAGAACTTGGTTGGTCTGAATCTTATCTGAACTACGAGATTAACGGACTAAGCTGTGTCATAAGGGGTCATTCTCCAAATGAGACGAGGTCAAGCTTTTAGGTTGTTTAAATAGGTTGGGTGACAGATCGGCCATAGGAGTACTGTGGGATATAAACCATGGCAACATAAGTGGAGCATACGATGATGTTGCCTATTGAATTGAAAAGTATTACAATGTTAAGTGAAAAAAGTATTACACATTTAAGTAAAAAAAATTTACACGCACGTTCAATAAAAAAATATCACTTATTCCTTAAAATCATGTCAATTCTCTCGCGCGCCAGCCATTATGTCGAGTCACTGCCCATTTCCATCATCTTCAATACTATATTTTTTTAATAAGTTGGGAGTAGTTGTTGGAGAGGAGGTGATAAATTTCAAAAAAACTGAAAGATACAGGGTTCAAACCCTGGTCAACACCCTTACAAAGGGTGAGCTAGCGATACCACTTGAGCTACAAGCTCATGGTATATTCAACACCATATTTAATAAAATATTTTATCAAAAGTATTACATGTTGGCGGTCCATTAATTTTATCAAAATATTTTTAAAAGTATTAATTTTTTCTCAAAACGTATTACGAAACTAATTTTGGCGGTCCATTAATTTTTTGTTGACCCATGGATTTCATGTTGAACCCATCTGATCCCACCCGTCTCACTAATAGAGATGTTCAATGGGTTAACCCTAGCGTTTCGGACCAGCCCTAATGGGCTTAGGGCTAATCGGGACACTATCTAATGAGCCAGCAATATTGAGGACCTAATCGGACCACTATATAATGGGCCAACAATATTACAGACCTAACCCTAATCCTATCGGGCTAAACGGGACACTATCGGACTACAAGCCCAAAAAATAAATTTTTTAAACTTAAATCTAAAATTTTATATTAAAACATGCATATATTAACAATCAAACTAAATATATAACATTAATAACCACATATTTTGTACTTGCATTATCACATATACAAAATCTCAAAGTCAAACACTCAAGCTTTAAACTTCAAAAATCATAAAAATATGATGCAAGTGCATAACCAGGTAAGTTTAATCAAGGGTCATTTTCATCACAATTGATCTTTTCTTGAACAACGTATTGTACTATTGTCATTCAATTCTTCTTCGTCTAATGTATAATATGTTTAAAAAAATATAATATAAAACAATTGAAAAAATTATTAGTATGAAGTTTATATTTACACATATTATGGAAATCAAATCATAAAAGAAGAATTGTAAAATTATTATAAATGAGTTGTAGAGTAAAACTCAGTAACAAATAATTAAAAGTGCTTTTAAAAATAGTTAATTACGTCATACAAACTAAAATCATCACGTGAATTTGGAAAATATTTACTAGTAACACATAATAAAAATAGATATAAAATATTATATAATTACATTATATATATTTTAAGAAATAATTGTGGGGTTGGTCTAAACGGCCGAGCCAAAAAAAGGTCATAATTTAAATGGGCCAAAATACTAGGCCCTAGTCCTTTTATTTTCGGGTTTAAATGGGTTGGTCCTGTGGCTACGACCCGTTTAATATCTTTACTCACAAATACAGATTCGTAAGAAAATCTTACGAGAGACATTCTCTTGAGTTTTAGTTTTTAAATTAAAGGTATAAGAATCCTTATGGGTGTGAGTGTGGCCATAAAGACAGAATATACATAAAGGGTAGCAACTCTATTTTTCATTTTTTTTTTTTTTTTGTTATTTAAAAAATAAAAGACAAGGAATCATGTCATCAAACGACCGTGACGATCTTTCTCGAATGTGAACGTAGAGCTTTAAGTAATAACTAATTTTGATTCACTATATAACTTTGATCCACATGCTCCCTTTTCCTTTTTTTTTTATAACTCAGCTTCCAGGCTTACGCCTGACTATGCCTGAGGACAACAGCTCCGGCTCCTCATTGCTGCCGCCAAGGTAACCGCGAGATGTGCACGCATTGGCGGTGTTCGACGGGTGGCGGCGTACAACCAGATCCTCCCAGGTAAAGAAAACAATTATGTTCGACCCCCCAATCTACTAATAACGATCTCTCCCCGAATCATTTCCAAAGTTCCAATACTTTATTCACCTTCTTATTTTAATACATTAAACTCGTAGATCTCTTTGTTCACAAACTTATAAGCCATTATAAATAGTCACTCTATTCCCATTAATTCTCCCCACACCTTATTTTCTATACGACTATACCCACATATTTTTCTCTAACTAGCTTTGTAACCATTTTTCTTCTCAAATTTTCTTCGTTTTAATTAGGATAAAAATTAAACCATGGTTGGGAGTTCACCTTGTGCTTCATGCAAGCCGCTCGACGGTCTTTGCGCCAAAACCTGTGTATTTGCACCGTCTTCCCGGACGACCCTCACAAGTTTGCCGTTGTTCACAAGGATTTTTGTGATAGCAATGTTAGCAAAATGTTGCAGGTATGTATAACTACATATCTTTCGTTCTAATATTGCTCGTCACAACATTTTCAATTAGTCCTAAAATAAAGTATTTGATCGATAATAAAGGCGGAGTTAGTATTTATTGAACCGCTGTTATAGACTATTATAGTTTGCTTGCATTCAAATATAGCCTGAGCCAGAATTTATATATAGGTTGAATTAATGGGGATTTTCATATATAAAAGAATAATCCACTTCAATTTTGTGCAATATTAAGCGCGTAGGCAGGGGGCAACCTGGGCACCAACACCCCCACCTCCATTTTTTTTTTGAAAATACACTAGAAGTTTTCTTAAAAAATATATTTTAATTATTATTTATATGATTTTCTTTTAATTTTTTATCCAATCCACTGCATTTTCATGTATCAGCCCACCCTGATTTTGTTTGACTCTGCGCCCTTTGCAATATCAAATTTTATCATAAAAGTCAAAATGTTGTTTTTATTTATTAATTTTGGGTGGGTTGGGGAGGAATGGGGTGTTGTAGTCCTTTGGACCTTAATTCATGCCATCTGAGTTGTATAAAACCTCAACTACAATTCAAAGGCCGAAGCCAAATTTTTTAAACTTTTTAACCAATGTGTGAACATAAATTATAAAATTTAATTAGTCACAACCTACAAAGTCTAATTATAAATCATGCATGTGAGGATCTTAGTTGGTTGTCTCGCATTAATAGACCCTATAAACCACCAAAGTAGCCCTTAAATCTTAATTAATTCAAGGGATAATTACGAAAATTACCTTAGGTTTGAGCGAATAACAACAACAACAACAATAAAATAAGAGGTATATGAAAATTAAAAAAATTCCTTTGAAGTCTGATTATGTATTACACTTTACTCCCATAACCATTACTATACGTTTGTAAACATATTGCAGTAATCCCATTATATTAAAGACATAATCAAACTTAAGAGGATTTTGATCTTTTGTAATTTTGAAGAACACGTGAAGCCCCGATTTTTCGAATATATAATTGATTCTTATTGCCGTCTATGTATTTGATCGACTATTTTACGCGTCACTTTGACGGGTAATTATTAATAACATATATATATTTTGTATTTTATTTCATTTTATTTAATTACTTGTGATCATGATCTTTATTAATTCTATTTCACATTTATAATCACTTGATTTATCATTATTACTATTTTTGTATTTATTAGTCACCTTAGAATTTTAAGAGACTATTTATTTTAGAGACTTTTACCTTATAGAATTAAAATTTGATTTAGATTAAGTAATCATGAGACTTATAAGTGATCAAGGAAATCACTAATTATTTTGGAGATTGATATATTTCATCTATTATCATCAAATTTGGGACAAAAAAAAATTATGGAATTACCATAATACCCTTATAATGGACGGCCATGGTGATGATTTTGGAGTAGAAATATCATCCAACTCTTGTACACTTACACCTTATATTAGTCATCTTGTGTATAATTATACCATTAATTCAAACATTATACACATTATCTTATACCTCAATTTTATATCATTAAATTTCTCAACATGTTGGAGTCTTCTCAACATTCCTTCTCTTCCCATACCTTGCTCATACCTTTGACCACCCTTTTGTCTCCATGCAAGAGACAAATTACAAGATACAAATTAAACAAAAAAATTTCTCCCCCTCCCTCCATAGTGGACGGCCATTATGGCAAAAAATGAACAAATTTTGTTCATTTTATCCAACACAACTTAATTTCTAAACTAATTCTCCTCCTTCTCTCTAACCTCTCTCTAAAATTCATTCACATCTTCAAATCTTCAAACACAAAATCATTCACATCTTCAAACCTTCAAACACCAACTCTTCACATCTTCAAATCTTCAAACATAAGTTCTTCATATCTTCAAGTACCCCTTCTTCACATCTTCAAATATTCAAACGCAAGTCCTTCACATCTTCAAACCCATCTTCATATCTTCAAGAACATCTTCTTCCTAACATCAAACATACCTTCTTTTCTTCAAACATCTAAACCAAAACAAACAATCTTACCACTTAAACACCAAAATTTTGAACACCTCTATTTCAAGGTAAGAAATTTCACTCCTCAATTCAACTTAAAATCTTACTACTCCTCACCTTCTCTTTTTAATATAAGCTTGAATTTTGGATTTTGAGATACTTAGAAGACTACTTGGAGACATGCATGCATGGTGGTGAAACTTGAAGACTTGAAGAATAACTAGTAGAGAAATTTGGACTACAAGGTAATAATTGGACACTAGAACCCTTCTTTCTTTTTCTCCCTATTTTTTTTTCAAATTTTAACACCCCTTTTTAATTTTTGAGAAATAGGGGCTGACCTTAGGTGATTTTGGAGTTGAAACAAAATTTCCAAATTTGAAGTTTCAACTAGTTTCAAATCACCTACTACACAAGGTAAAGTGTAGTCCTTCCAATTTCCTTATCTCCTTTTTCTCCTTAATTTTTCTCTCATTTTTCTAACTCCAAATTTTTGATATTTCTTGACTTAGGGGCTGACCTAAGTGACCTCATCAAAAATTGTGAAATTTATCCTTTTATTTCACAATTTTCCAATTTTAAGGTGGGTGGAAAAATACTTTCTAACTTCTAGGTGTTTTTATTAAAATGCATGTAGAATTTCGAACATGAGCCCTTGAGATATACAATCTATGTATTGCATGTCAATTTTATATATCAAATCATGAAAATTCTCAAGAGTTGCTCAAAATTGCTATTTATTGAATTTTAGGTGCATGCATGTACAATTTAAAGTTTTATTTGATGAATTCTTGTATGTATTGGACATGCATGTGTATGATCTTTGAAATACATGTTTTGTATGACTTATAACCTCGACAAGTTCAGCATAATTGATTAAATTTCAATTTTGGACTTAAAAATGTAAAAATGGAAAGTTGGTGGACTAAATTGCAAGAAAATGAAAGTTAAAGGACCCCTCTGCAAATTTCGAATTTTGGGACTGTACTCGGGTTCAAAATGACTTTTGGACATTTTAAAATAAAGTTTTAAGAGTTTGAAGATAAATAAAATCAACCTTTAAAAGCCCAAGGACTAGATTGTAAAATTTTGAAAGTTTAAGGGCTACTTTGCAAATTTTGAAACTGTACCAGACCTTAACTTTAAAATTTGAAATTTTTACTCTTAAGATACTGGGAATGACATATTTTAAATGTATTTCAAAAATCCAAGTGTTTAGGGCTTGGAAAGTAATTCTAAAATTGAAGGACTAAAGTGTAAAATACTAAACTTGAGGACCCAAATGAAATTTCCAGGACTTATGCAGCCCATGTACCTGGAAGTACTAACTTAACTATAAATTAATTATATTTTGGACCCAAGGTTCAAATTTCATAACAATTGGACCCTAAAAGCCTTAAAGGCAATTATTTCAAAATGGGACAAAAATGATATTTTTAAAAGATAAAGGACCTACACTTATTTCTTTTAAAAACTGCTTTTGTCCCAATATCCTACTAACCTTAGTGACATTTTCCAACTGGAATCACATTAAAAGCCCTTCGGTTTGTGAGTTCCGATTATTTTAAACTTAAGGTCGAATTGGCAATTTTTTCAAATTTGGGGCCAATGTGAGAATTTTATAAAAACTCGACCTCAAAACTTTAAAAACCTGAATCTCTGGACAATTTGGAGAATTTAGGAACTGACCTCATAATTTTTCAACGTCGGGATATTTATTTATTCAATTTTTAACCCCAAAAGTTTTGGTTTTTTACATAACGAGGGCTAAATTGTAATTTTTCTTTTATAAAGGACCTAACTCAAATTATTTTCCCTTTTATTAAAATAGCCCTGGACCCTTTTACTTGGAGATTTAATTAAAGTATCTTTATTTTCTCAAAAACCCTTGACTTATCGGAGTGATTCGACCGATTAATACCCAATCGCGGGGCGACTTCCTCGTCTTGCGGTTTTGAATCTATAACAGGACTTATGTTCCATCTAATATTTCAAGATATCGAAGATTGCTTATCCTTCCGATAATCATCTTCATACAAATAACTCCACCAACGCCATATTGCTACTCGCGAATTTTCAAAAATTTTCTCAATTGCTTCCACTGAATCAATCATACTCATTGCTGGTTGTTGCTGTACTTGTATTTACTTTCTGCTGAGTCAACTTGGTGTGTCGAGCTCACGACTCGGAATGGATCGTCGGGGATGGGCAGGCGCTCGGCCGCTATTCCACTCTTAGGCCCCATCGTCTAATCCCCATGGCCCGAGGGACGGAGTGTCGGGAAGCGGGTCGTAGTATCTTGAGGTATAATCATGATTATGACGGTCAGGCCTTGCAAGCTCCCTTTGTGGATTTTGTCTTTGCTTACGGAGCGATAAGGTGTGGTCTTGGATCATCTTGCAGGGAGTTACAAGAAAGAAGCGAGAAGGAATCATTTAACGATCCACACGATTTAGGAGTTATCGGACCCGTTTGGTTGGCGCTACAAATTAAATGAACAGCTTACTTGTTTTGCATTGGTTGGCGCTACAAATGCGTGCGCATCCATTATTTGTCTTGCATGGGATTGGCGTTACATTCGTGCAATCTACTGTCTTTTTTGAATCACATAATGCCTTTGTGACCATGAATCTTTTTTCTTGAGCGTATAAGTATATTACTTAAATATATTTATCACGACGCTTGTGGACTTTGTGTGAATTCATCGTCATACTCACGAAGTTTTCATATAATGTTTTTCGCATTAAGCGTATATCGCCACACTCGCACACGATCACCTCATCCATTTGAGATTGTTGTGTCATCCCCCACCTGTTTTCTAACCTTTAGATGAGGACTTCGTTGAAGATCTTTGAACAGGCCTGGGGATTGAGCCCTTGTACTCGCTTGTTGGATTTACTACTTCTTGTTGTTATTGATGGACTCATTTCTTTTGATTGTTGTTGGACTATTTTATTTTCTTTTCATTCCGATTTGTGGCCAATGGCGTAAGACCCTTTGACTTTTAAGTTGTTATCGTTGGTTGATTTTCGAGGATGTAATTTGGATTATGGATATTGTTTGTAAGTTGTAATTTGTACTTGTTATTTTTCATTTGCTCTTAGACTGTTCCATTGGGTTTTGATGATATTCGTCTATTTGTTTGGTTATTTGCATTTAAGTTGTGGATCGTCGTTGCGTCCCGTTTAGAGCGTGACAACTTCTCTGATTTCATTTTTTTTAATCAGGTGTTTTCCGTCCCTTAATTCAACGGCCAAGTTAAATTCCACGAAATACGTGTTAACTACAATTGTTGAACCCATATGTCACTCAATTCAACATACTGAATACATGACATAGCGCGTTAAGTATATGGTCAATAAGCACCCAATAATTGTATAACAGGTGCAGTATCTACAAAACCTCATAGTCGATCGGTATCGAAAAATCCAAAATGATTAATGTAGAAAAGCTTTAATTTCTAGCAAATTGCATAACATATATGTTATTAGAACTCAGCTGCATCAAAGAGCCGATCACGGTGAGCGGTTTAGTATACGAGGCGATTGCTCGAGTAGAGAGACCCGGTGTCGGGTGCGTGGGCGCCATATCGCACCTTCAAAACCAAGTTTCACTGACTTCAAATGGAGCGTTTGTGGCTCAGCAGATATCCTTTGCATTCAAATGCAACAACATCATCGACAGGTTGTCGATAAGCCCAACATGACGACATGCCTCGATTCGCTAGACTTAACCTCATCGAATGACAACATTGTAGTATCACGACTCCTTTAAGAATGAGTCCATCTATGGATATGATTTGCTTTCTTGATTACTCGAAAAAGAATTAAAGATGGTTTTTGTTATCTTACTTTATTTGCATTTCTTGCTAACCACTATCTTTTAGAATTAGTGTAGATAGATATATGTCGCTAATTTAACTAATGCACATTAATTATATATCAATTTTCCAACAAGAGTTTAATTCTATATCCAATTTTAGTAATTACTTGATTACAAAAAATTAAAACAAAAACAATTAAATATATGTATAGATATTATATTCATGTTACCGTATAATGTATTTTATTAAGATATTAATTCCAACATATATGCCATGATCAAGCATTCAAATATTGAGTTACTACAACATATATATATGTCAACACTCGACTCCAAATTCAGCTCCAAATTAAGAAACATAACAAGAATACATTTAGTTAGTTACATAAGGAAGTTGTATTTCTCTTGTATAAATAGAAGTTCATGTATTCATTTATCAAATAATCACTTATCATTTAGTAAAAGTATTCTCGATGTTACATTTTCTTCTTTCTTTTATTATGTTCTTCAAGAATTCTCTTTTCTGCAATTTATTCTTGATGAATACTATTGGTTTGATCAAGTTAACATGGTATCAGTTTTGATCTAGAATCCGCTACTTTCTCATTGAACTACGATTATTCTTGATCGGGCTTTATGATTACAATTCTTGATACAATTCTCACTTTGTTTCTATATGGCTTCCATTAAGTTGTCAATCTTGATGAAATTCCCGTTTCCTAGGCCTCCCAATCCTACGGATGATTTTCAATCACCATACTTTCTGCATCCCATCGATAATCAAGGTGCATTTATAGTATATGAACCATTTACAGGGGACAACTACATTTCTTGGAGTAGGGCAGTTTCTATGGCTTAACTGTGAAGAACAAGAGTTCTTTTGTTAATGGTTCTCTTCCAGCCCTTCCCTCAACTAGTCCCTTATTTGTTTCTTGCGGAGAGCAAATAACCTGGTTTTATCATGGATCTGAACTCTATTTCAAAAGATATTAAATGATGCATTATATACATCGACCCAAAGAGGTTTGGGATGATTTAAAGTTTAGATATATACGTGGCGATGGCCCCAGGATTTCCATCTTGATAAAGCCACGAGCTCTATTTCTCAAGGAACACAGTCTATAACTTCATACTATAATCAGTTTAAGTCACTTTGGGATGAGTTTATCAATCATAGACCTATTATCCAGTGCGCTTGTAGAAATTGCTCCTGTATCATCTCTGCAAGAATGGCTGACATTCATCAGGCTAATTCTATTATTAAATTTCTTGTAGGATTGAATGATTATTATGCTCCGATTAGGAGCCAGCTTTTATTGAATTCTCCCTTACCCAGTCTTGCCAAGGTTTATGCTCTTCTTCTACAAGAAGAGAGTCAAAGAAGTCTCACTAATGACAACAGTGTTTTCATTGCTTCAAATCATATTGATACTTCAATGGCAATGTTGGGCAAGCGACCTTCAACTTCAAGATTTGATACAACAAGGATAAAAAGAAGCCAAAGTGTTCTCATTGTGGGTACCACAGGGACATACTATAGCTAAGTGTTTCCGACTCATTGGCTATCCTCCAGGATGGAAGAGGTCTAAAAGGTTCTCGGCAAGCACATAAACATGTTGCTCATGTTGTAGCATCCTCTCTACGACTGCTAGTGTTAGCTAAAAATATTTTGGTTCATACAAGCGCAATTGTACGGTGTAGTTTATAGAATAATGGCAAGCAAGGTCGTATTCCTCAAGAATTGATATTCGAAATACTTAGACTATAATAACATCGTATTCAATTTTATTGAAGCGGCCGAATATTGAGTAATTCTGACTAAAAACTCGAAAATAAAAATAAATTTGCAAACCCCACAAGTATTTTCAACATCTTTAGGAGAAACCTTAGGCACATAATCTCAACATGCTTCTTCAATATTAAATGCAAATAAAGTTTTAAAAACCAATTCATGCAATTCTATGGGTTGATTCCTAAGTTAGTCTCTCCCCTTAGGGCATTGAATAAGCAGGTTGATTAATAACAAGTGTAGGTCTCGACTCGTTACAATTATTACTATCTCCCAAAAGATTTGTGAATTTAATGACTCCCCACAAATAGTTGTAGGTCTCCCGACTCATTATATCCGTTTATGTCTGAATTTGATTTCTATCTTTGTTAGAACTCATCTCCCTAATTTCGCACTAACAAATATGACATGCAATTTATTCGCGACAAATAAAAGCAATTATAAATAAGCACTCGAATTCATAAAATAGAAAGCATGAATTAATTCAGAAAATAAGTAATCATATTTAATACAAATCCACAGTTTGGATTATGCCCCTAAGATCAAGAAAATATGCCAAACATTGATTACAAACTCATAGAAATATTCGAATCAATATTATGACATCATATAAGCACAGACAAGAGTTCTTAGACATAGAAAGAAAACCCCTTCTTGTCAGGACGGATTCCCTCCTAAGCCCTCGAAGCTCTTGTGCTCCCTAGATGCGAAAGCGTTGTGGTGTTATTCGCGACCTAGCCTTCTTTGCTCAGAAGATCTTTGAATTTTGCGTTCCTGTGTTTGATGTGTTTTTGCTATATGAAGTGATGTATTTTTGTTCAAGCCTTGGGTCCCTTTTATAGATGCTTGGAGAGATCACTTGCATAGTTTGAGTAGGAAAACAAGACCAACTCACTCATTGATTACATCGCACGACTGTGTTGACCCTCACGGTCGGGTTGTGCGATCGTGTTGATCTCGGGGTCTTCTTGAACTTGTAGTTCTTTCTCTTAGCTATCCATAGCCACTTTAACCACCTCAATATCAATTTTCTAGAGGAAGTTATGGCCAAAATACTAAACTCTGCTAGTCTTTAGAAAGCTGTTAGCGCGTTTTGACGTTTTTTTAAGGAAATTCCCTTTTGTTTGACCGTCCATGCTTCTTTCCTTCATATCTTTGCTCTTACCTTAGCTCTTGATCTATACTTTGGAATGTGATGTCGCTTTTTATCTAATTTAGCTCCATTTTCGTAAAAAAATTCACAAGAGTACTGATATCACGTGACAAAAGAAACCAAGTAAAACACACTAAATATACATGCAAATGCATCAATTATATATCAAAATAAAGCCTAAAATGCACGTATATTTTACACTCATCACCTAGTTCATACGGTGAAATATTCCCTAATGATATGGTTGAGAAAATGTCGGCATTTGCAAAGCGATAGGCTCTTTTTAAAGTTGTGAATTGTTTGTCTACAACACGGACATTCCTATTCACTCTACAACAACAATCTGAGATATTTCTCATTCTTTTGGCTCTTGGATATTAGATATGGGTGCCACGAGATCATATGATATGTGACTTATCACTATACACCAAACATGCCACATACAATATTTTTACCTATACATTTGCCTTGGCTGGAAATGTTGCGATTCTTGCTACTCATATAGGAGAAGTTAAATTTTAAGTCATTAATTCTCAAAGATGTGTTATATGTGCCTTCTTTTACTTAAATTTTTTATCAATATCAATTTAACTAAAAGATCAATTATGCGACATGTTTCCTATCATCTCATTGTATTTCACGGGATTTGAAAACCTGAGAAGATGATTGGTTTTCCTAAGAAACAAATGGCCTTTATCATCTCACCGCTTCACTCGGCTACTTCTCTTTCCATAGCTTCTAAAGAAACATTGATATGGCATAATCGTCTAGGACATATTTCTGCTCAGAGACTATTTTTTATTCCAAGTTTACAATGTACTTCTAGTACCAGTTTTGATGCATGTGACATCTATCATTTTGCAAAACAGAAAAAAATTAGTTTCCCTACAAGTTCTTCTTGTTCAAGTTCTATTTTTGATTTGATAGATTGTGATATATGGGGACCATTCTCTACAACTTCTCATAATGGTTACAAGTATTTTCTCACTATTGTTGATGATTATTCTAGATGTGTTTGGATTTATATGATGAAACAAAAATCTAAAACTAGGACTAATCGATAACTTTTTACAATTTTATTTTTCTCATTTTAACAAAGGTATTAAGAGTATAAGGTCTAGCAATGGTCCATAATTTATGCTTGTTAATTTTTATAAAGAAAATGGTATTTTTCATCAAAAGAGTTGTGTAGAAACACCACAATAAAATGGAATCATAGAAAGAAATCATCAACACATTCTTCAAGTTGCTCGGGCTCTAATGTTTTAGTAAAAATTCTATGATATTTTGGGATGAATGTGTGTTAAGCTGTTGCACACATTATTAATCGAGTTCCTACCTTTGTTCTTGGTTTTAAAACACCATATTAGAAATTGTTTAATAAAGCTCCTGTTTACACTCACTAGAAAACCTTTAGATGTCTTGCTTATGCTTCTACACTTACTTCTCAAAGAACTAAATTTGATTATAGAGCTCAAAAGTGTATTATTTCCTAAAGTGAAAGCTCATTTGTTATCTCGATAAATGCACGGCAGTTGATCAGTTTCACACCCAAGCATTTTAAAATTTTAAAATTTTTGAGCAATGACAGAGATAATTTATTCTCCTTAATTTGTTCGATCCTTTTTACAAATTAAGGTCAACTTATCCCAAATTTCTTTTCTTGATTTGCAAGATTGACTTTGTTGAACTTGGCTTTGTCCAACGTTTTGTAGGTATATCCTTGGCCACATTGTCCAGGTTATATCTCTTTTCTGTCAACATCGAGGTCCTTAGTTTTTCAACCATGGCCATTTGGTCTTGCTTGACAGCGACTTCTTCTCCTCGATTCTTGTTGCTCTACAAGCGTATTGACCTTGAGTATTTGCAATGGCCCATCCTCTATCACTAGCCACATTTCATCATGTAATCTTTGATAGATTTTCGATCATCAAACTCTTCCCACATAAACATTGAATGCGAGTTAGATTTGCTTCCATGATAATAACTTTGCTTTAAAATGAAGACTTTGAAAAACACAAGTGTTAAAACGTTTTGAAAATATAGAGATCTAGTTCGATAACGGTGCGGAAGACTCGATGAACCAACCGCTCACGATGCCTCTTGTAGGTCCCAAGGGGTGTGGTGTTAGGTTTAGAAGGGGTTGAATAAACCTTGCAAATTTTTGATTTTAGTCCTTTTAAATAGTTCAACGAGTTAACTCAAATCGGTTGTGTCCTTGGGGGACAGCTAAGTTGGCTATTGACTAAGTTACCCACTCATGATTTCGATAGAGCTATTGATAGTATAAATCATTTGCTTAAGCTAAATACTTAACTTGGATAATTTGGTTTTTAATAGCGAGAAGACTTAACACCATTTGATTGGATTAAAGCTTGTTTTTAGCACTTAGTTATTTATCGAGTTGGATAGCAAATGCAAACTAACAATGAGATATTAAATAGATGTTCGGAAAGTAAATCTTTGAAAGTAAATTGACACAAGTATTTTATAGAAGTTCGGAGATGGGGTAATTCTTCTAGTCCACTCTTCTCCAACTCCGGAGGAATCCACTAAGTAACAGATTAGTTTACAAAGCGGTTATCATCCTAGAAACGGCCTTGATCACACAGCTGGCTTCTCTTGTGAATCAGCTTCTTCACGAGGCATTTTGCCTTGCTACTTCAGCTCACTTCTCAAGTTCTTTGGATTTGATAATGAAGCCCTCCAAAAAACTTGATACCTTGTTCGACCTTGAACCTTTCTACAATCCTTCAACTTGGAAAGTAGACCCCTTTTGTACCTTCAAATGTTTTCTTTTCAACTGGTTGAAGTTATCTCTCCTTCACAGCTTGTGTTGGATCGAGTTTCTTCGAGTTTTAGGCTTGAGGAATTTCCTTATTTGCTTTGAGAATATTGCAGAATATTTGCTTAAATATTGCTTGCTTTTCTAGGTTAGGATAACCTTTTTCTCAAATGCTTCCTCGGCCTTTTATAGTGCACATTTGAAATTTGGTTTGTTGAAGAGATATGGCTAGTTTCAAATGTCACTTTGTGTTCGTTGGCTTGTCTTGTCTTTGTCTGTGACCCTTGTGATGTTGACCTTTCCTCGTATTAAATGGCATTTCGACTGCGGAGTTCGACACTGCGGTGCAATGTTTCCCATTGGTTCCTTCCTTTTGCATATTTACGGGCCAAACACTTTTAGACTTGGCAACTAGACATATTACTATATCGAGTAATATTCTTGACTTAATTCAACGAATCTATGTCAGTTGTCTTCACTTGACTCTTTGTCTTTACCCTAGGTGACTTGAGTATGCTCAATCATGGGATTGACTCAACTATCACTCCAACTGATAGACTTGGCTTCTTGAGTTGACTTGACTGACACTTCTCACAGCTGTTCCTCAGCTGACTCTCCTTCTGTTGAGTTCTTGACTTCCTTCTAGGTCATACTCAGCTGACACACAACAGAGTCTTCATTCCAGTTCCCAATTGTCTTCTTGTAATCTTGACTTAGGTGACTTATCTCGACTCTTCCGATCTATTTATTACAAGCGAATTACAACGAAAATGGGGTGCCAACTTCCTAGTCTAAGTTTTACATGGAATCATCAAAATCTAACAAATAAATTTCCTAACAATTTCTCTCTTTTTGATGATGCCAAAACTTAAAACATATAACGTAAAGTAAACATCAAATATCTGCGGTGCGGTAACAAAGAATGTATGATTTGAATAATCATTTTATTGATCATAGCATTCTTGTCCTTTACAAAGCTGTTTACAAGAAGTATCAAAGTTTTATATAAATATGACAATACAGCGTACATCTAAGCTAAGATACTTAGAGAGTGAAAATTACAGGGAAATTCACGGAGCTATTACAGAAGACTTACATTTATGTATTTACAACAAGTAAAATCCCGAAGGGTTTGGCGCACTTCATCGCCTTTGTTGCTTCCTTCTTCTCTCTTCTTCTTGAGTCCTCTTCTGGCATCCTTTGGTCTTCTTCTCTTCCTCTCTTCTTCCTCTTTCTTCTTCTTCTCATAAGCTCGTTTAGCAGCAGGGTCATCCCTTTGCTGCCTCTTAAGCTACTCTCTGTTAGCTCTCTCATTCTCTTCCTCTTGCCTTCTATTTGCTTGACTAGCTTGCGTGCAACCTCAAGATTTGTAAGATGGTGGGTGTCAGCACATTATGTGATCCCTTTCTTCGTGGATCAACATACGTTACATCCTTTGGTCTTGGCCGTGGTTGAGAACCTCTTCCACCGCTATAGGTCCCCAAGGGTGCGAGTGTAAGGTTTAGAAGGTGGGGTTGAATAAAGCCTTACCAATTTTTTGATTTAGTCTGTTAAAAGTTCGAGTTAATATTTCCTGACTAAGTCTTGATGGACAACTAAGTTAGTTAACTAGCGGTGTTAGGCACTCAAGACTCGGTGAGCTATTGATAGAATAACTCGATTCTTAGTCTAAAACTTAACTTGTTTGTGATATGATTTGGAAGACTTAACACCCTAGAATTGGTTTAAGTTTGTTTTAATACTTGGTTTTAGCACTTTGTTGATTATCAATTGGATAACAAATTTATCGTGAGATATTGAAATAATATGCGGAAATTAAAGTGTTGTAATGTAAATGACACAATAAATTTTATAGAGGTTCGAAGATGGGGTGATTCTTCTCTCCTCTCTTCCGACTCTGGAGGAATCAGCTAAGTATTGATCAATGTACAAAGTGGTTATCAGTCCGGATGCAAGTCTTGATCACACGGTGACTTGATCCTTTGGGACTCGATGCAGAGATGCCTTGGTCACACGGTGGCTTCTCGTGCGACTCGAACTTCTTCACATGGCGTTGCTTGCTACTACGACCCACTTGCTCAAGCTTCTTGGATTTGATCACGAAGCCCTCCAAAAACTTGAGGCTGGTTCGACCTTGAACCTTTCTACAATCCTTTGTGGAATGTAGACCCTTGATTCTTCAAATGTTTCTTCTTCAAGCGATTGAAGTCGTCTTTCCTTCACGGTGAGTGTTGGATTGATTTCCCGTAATGTAGGCTTGAGGATTGAACTTGAATGACTTGAGTAGGTTATAGTTTGAATAATAGCTTGAAAGTTCCAGGTAACAAGGGTTCACCTTTTCTCAAATAGATTCCTCGGCCTTTTATAGTGTTCTTTTGAAAATTTGCCCGTTGAAGAGATAGGTTAATTTTCAAAAAGACACTTTAATGGTAGATTAGCTTGTCTTGTTGCGAGTTCTTGGAATTGACATTTCCTCGTATGAATGAGTCTTGACTTTTGAGTTCGACACAAGTGCATAGCTTCCCATTGGTTTATTCCTTTTGCACGCAGGGTGAGCACTTTAAGAAAGATGAGTATGGAAGTATTACTTGTTTAAGTAATTTTCTTGACTTACGTACAGCGGATCTCTTCGATTATCTCGACATTGCATTTCCTTGACTTCCCAGGTGACTTAGTGACTTTCAATCATGGATGACTCATGTCACTTCAACTTGAGACTTGGCTATCTTGAGTTGACTTAGTGACACTTCACTTTTGCATCTCATTTGCACCTTGATCAGTTCTATCTTCTCTTCTTTGCCACACTTTTTGCCTCACGGTGGAGTCTTCCTTCTAGTCTCAGTTGACTTCTTGCATATTCGGCGGCATAGCGACTTAACTCATTTCGGACCCTATCTATTACAATGCGATTTACAACAAAAATGGGGTGCCAACTTTCTATTCTAAGTTTTACATGGCATTCATGAAAATCTAAAAATTAATTTCCCAACAATTTCCCCCTTTTTGATGATGCCAAAACTTAAAACATTCATACAATAATTAAACGGCAAAGAATCGTCTGGACAATGTAGAATCACACGGAATGTATGCGTAGAATCAATCTTTTATTGATCATAACATTCTTGTTCTTTACAAAGTTGTTTACAGAGTGTATCAAAGCTTAAACAGAGTTTAAGGTAACCATACTATTCTACAACTTTATTCGATCTACAGAGGACTTACATAAAGATGCATTTACATAGTAAAATACATGAAAGGGTGGACAGCAACACTTCATCTCCTTTTGCACCTCCTTCTTTCCTCTCATTGACTCTATCTTCTTCGATCTATTTCTCTTCTTCTCTTCTTGATTCTTTCTTTTTCTCATATGCTTTTAAGCAGACTTCATCTCTTCTTTTTCTTTCTTGTCTTTCTTCCCACAGCTGAGTTTGTCTTCTATTTTCTTCTTCGATTCTCTTCACATACTCGGCATTACTCTTGGCCACTTGGGTTGGCTACTTCGTCGAATCATTGATAGATCCCTCATTTCTTGCCTGGATCTATATATTCAATGTTTTTTGGTCAGGTGAAACCTCTTTCCTCCTCCATTCGCTTCTTCCTGCCTCTGGCGTGTATTATCTTGGGGCCTTCTTTTTCCCGGTGAGTGACCGGTGAGTGATTTGCCGATGGTCTGGTCTGCTGTTAGCTTCTTCACATAGCTTGAGGCCTTTTTCCCAATACAAATCCCAGGCTTGAGCCATGGACATATTTGCGAAGTAACTCTCGGATGCGGCGTCTTGAATTCATCAGATCTTGGCTCGGTTCAGAGCGTACGAAATGGCATAGGTGTCTCTGTCTATTGGAATGCCTCCATGTTGTTTGATATATCCATAACTCGGGCATCCATCTTTCCTTCCACCTCCTTCATCCCTGCTTCTACTTTTTTTTTTAAGCACCATGGGTGCTGCGGGTGTTGGAGCGCGAGTCCTTGGGAATTTCTTTGATGATATCGGTACCATGACAAGACCTTGTTGGGGGTTTTAGCAATCATCGGGGTCATATCTTTCGAACATTCCCCCTCATGATTTTCCCTTCTTCTCTCTTCTCAGTTCTTGGTGTCTTCTCCTTCAGTGCATCCTTCTTCTCGACTCGAACCTTTCATCGCCTTTAGGTATTCCCTTCTTTACCGGCATCATCAAAGGGAGAGAACCCAGAGGAAACAAGCTAGCAATCATGAAGTCTAAGCGGTGATAGTTGAGTTATGCTTGAATCTGTTTGTGGAGTATGTTGCACGAATTCGGAAGCGAGTGGCGTTGGATTCAGTTGCCACGACTTCATTTCGACCATGAGGAGGCTGAATTTCTTCTCCATGTTCTCCTCTCTACTGTGAGCTCTTTCTTATGAGATTCAGCGCGTGCAGTGCATCTCGTGTTGTGAGATTCATGCATTCGATCGATGGTTTCTTGCATTACATTCTTCATATCGGCATTCTCGGCCCGCCGGACTAGCAATTTATTGAACAAAGTTCTAAAGTATCGAACTTGTTCTACCGCGCGTTTGTCTTTGTTGTTGCCACCATTCCCGGATCGACAATTATTCTCCGCAGTTAGCGTAAAAGATTTGCATCTCGGTTATCGAGTCTCATGTCGGTGAGGCTGGTGCTCTCCATCTTCTCTATCTCTGCAAATATGACCTTGAAAACTTCCACGAACCTCATTTGTCATACATCGCGGTGGCGGCCAACGTCAAAGTCAAAATCTGTTGGGACGATGGTGTGCATTGGAATAACGGGATCAAGTTTATGGAATCGTTCTTAATCTCGGTGATTCTTCAAGAAGGTGGGTAGCTCCAGAGAAAAGGAAGCGATTCTTCAAGCGGATCATCACGGACAAGCGGGAATATGTTCAATGGTAACTCATGCCCGTGATGTGCCCGATTGCGTCGATCCTAACTGCGGCTTGGGAGCTGCGCGATTGACTCTATTTGTTTGTGGTGTTGGGGTATTGACCCGGTGGTGAGCCTCATCTGTCTCAACGCCCGTCGGTCTCGGCTGGTTTTTCCATGTGAGTTGGTGGTCTCGGCCGTATCGAGAAGCGTCATCAAGCGATGATGAGATTTGCATATGTGGTTCATCATCAAAATTAAAAGTTTGGCGAGTAGCCTTAAGGTCGGTCTTACTCGTGCATGGGAGAACATCCTCAATTTGAGTCTTTTGGATCGGAAATAGGGGATGACTAAACCGTCTTCGCCGGATCCCGAGAAAGGTTACATCGAGGATTGTCTTGGGAATCGTGAAGGCACTTATCTCTTTTCGGATGGATCAATGATAGTAGGAGGGATGTTACGTGCTTCCGTCTCTTTACCCAGGAAGTCTCAACCTCCCGTTGGCCTTCATTACCTCTGCAATCTCAAGCTGCGGCGAGGCTTGGGACGATCCCGACGGTGTCGGTATCTTGGGGTCTTCGAGGTGGCATCATTGGAGTCTCAACTCCATGGATTGCACTTTCATTTCCCAGTGTTAATTCCCGGGCGGTTCCTTCATGTGCCTCGGTTTGCATCGGCGTCATTAGCTTGCGGAGCGGTTGGCACCGGTTGAAACGATCTCAAGCTTGTCGAGCTTCTTTAGTGACAACTTGTTGTGTTTCGTTTTCTTTTTCTTCTCCACCCGCCTCTAGATTCGTTGTGGAGTCATCTGCTGACATCCTCAACCTTGCTGCGGTGGGTGAGTTTCCCCCTCGGTGGCACACCAGGTGAGTGACTGGAATGGGGTCACTCGTCTCGGACTTGGAATGGGTCCTTTGAGTATTCGGTCGTTGGGGCGGTGGTAAGACACCTTTATTAGGGGTTGGCTCAGCGGGGTCCCACATTTCGGTTTCATCGCCATTTCCCCTTAACACTTCTTCTAAGTGAGCGGGGAAGTGGTGGCGGCAACAACGATGGCAATATGATGCACCACTCCCATCGGATCAATCTCTGCTTCTCCTTGTCTTTGAAGATCGTAAGATATACATGCGAGTTTTTCTTTATCCGATTCTTGGACCCACGGTGGTCAATCAGAGAAAGTTCAACGATTCGTCTTCTTTTTCAATAAATTTCGGTCTTTGGAACTTTTCACTGGATCGACTCGGCTTCCACTTCCTCCGTTTCGAGACCATTTTGGATGTCTGGATATGGTGGGGATATGATCATCACATCATCATCATCTTTATCATCTTCTCCTTCTTTGTCCCTCGTTCTCGGGGATTGAAGGTAGCAAACTTTGGTGCTTCACCTCTCGTGCATTTGCGGGAGGATACAACCTGTCCCTGTCACGGGAGAGTTTGCTTTCTCAACTTCTTGTGTCTCGGCATTACGACTACAATTGTGTCTTCAATTTGCCTCTCTTTGATTGGCTTAGCTTGACTTGGATGTTTCATCATAATTTGAGGAGACTCTACTTCTCCGATTGTCTTAGTGATCTGTTCGGTGGTGGCGGACTCGAGTTGTTTTCTCAAGCTACGATCGCTTGAAAATGTTTCTCCTTTTTGGTCCTTACCGAGAGGAATTTCTAGTTCGGATGCGGTTTCCTCCGAGTCACAGGGCGGCGGGGGTGATCTTTGTTGTCTTTTTTAGGGAGCTGGCTTTCTAGGCTTGTCGATCCTCCTTTTCTTGACAATAGGAGAAGGTATTTGAGGTTCCTTCTCGGCTGGGGCTGCGGGCGGTGACTTGGCTGCGGGGGCGGAGTGCATCTTTTGTTTTCTTTTTCTTTCTTTGCGAGGTCGGTGATCTTCTTGTAGGCAGGGACCTTCTTACGGGGGAGGAGGAGGCAGGTTTGTTTCTTCGGGAGGGCCAACTTATTCTCCTCACTCGTATCGGCCCTCTTGGCGTATGCTCGCTTCACGTGCTCAGGAAAGGTTACAGGAACATTTTCTTATTGACATGGGCGTCTTTCCATGTCGAAGAGGGACTCCTTTAACTTCCATCATCCGGTATCACTAGTCCGTACCCCGGGGGATCCTCCAAGCGAACCATCCTCCTTGAAGGATTTATTCCCAATATTAAGCGAGTCTCTGTATACAAACTCGGCCAGTTCACCTTCTTCTCTTCAATGATCGCATGGCCGTTATGATCGGCTTAGTTTTGGACGGTGGTTAAAGCTTCCAAATTTGATGTCTATGCATTTTGGCTACAATGTCCGGCGATTTGTGGTAGTCCTCCTTCATGACTTCTTGTAAATTTGTGTAGACAAGCTCAGCGAAGCCGCGGTCGAGGCTTGGCTGCTTCGCTTGGCGGCGGCCAGGTTAACATCGACTTCATAAATCTCGGCACTCCTTGCGGCAACAAGCGATGTTGCGGATCTTGGCGGTGATGGTGAAATCTTTCCGTGAGCGAGAGGACTTGATGCCCTCATCGTGAACCGGCGTTCACATAGAAGCTGTGCGACCTCTTCCACGTAGGTCATACGAAACTCCATCGACAAAAAGGGTTTCGGTCTGATTTCTCCAACTTCTCTTGCTATTTTCTTCACAAGGGCTTCGTCGACCCTTGTTTGATCATGCCCTCGAAGTCCACGGTAGATCCCGTGTGGATTTGCTTTCCCCAACTTGTGAAGTCGTAGTAGATGCCATTTCTCGGAGATTCACGAATGAAACTTTGAAGATAAGCTTTGAAGATTTGTAGGGTTTTGAGAGTAAAAATGCTTTCTTTCTTGAGAGAGATGAAGCAGTTTTGGTAAAGTGAGAGAAAATCGGACGAAATGGTATATGTATGGGTTATGAAAGGGCGTGCGGGTGGTTTTGAAATTTGATCAAGATCAACGGCTCGATTTTGCCGCGCCCGATTAACATTTAATTTTCGCATTTAATGCGGCGGACATTTATATCCAATCATAAGCTTGGTATGTAGCTTTTTTGTACTGGCGTCATAATTATCTTGGCGTCATTCTTAAAAACATTCTGCTTAGTAAAAGCATTTGCGATTTTTGTCACTTTGTTCATAAATGACTCGGCTTATTCCTTAGGCGGATTTGACTCTTCCCCCCTTTGCACATAAGCACTTCGGTGTCGGCTAACTTCGATCGGTGATTCTCGATCTGGTGATTCACTTAGATGATTCAAGAGTTCGGCTCTTTTTCATCTTTTCATGTTCCATCTCTTTTCTTTGAGTCTTACAGTGTCATCTCGGCTCAATTAACCCTAATTCATGCTTGAGTTCTTCAAATCTTGATTCACATAATGGTTTTGTGAATATATATTCTTGTTTATCAATTGAGATATATTCAAGGTGATGTCCTTCTTTTCAACATGATCTCTTATGAAGTGATATCGACATCAATGTGCTTTGTTCTTGAGTGCAATACTGAGGATTTTGAGTGATTGCAATTGCACTTGTGTTGTCACACATAATTGGAATTTCCTTTTCTTCAACTACATAGTATCTCAAATTTCTTTGTCTCATCCATAAGACTTGGGCATTGATTTGCTCTGTGACTATGTGATACCTTGTTGTGGAGGTGGCTATTGAATTTTGCTTCTTGCTAAACCAGGAAATTGCCTATTTCAAGTATTTGACATGTGCACGGTACTTTTCTGTCGACTCTACATCCGACATAGTCAGTCTGAATAACCAATTAGTTTGAATCCCTTCATTTGGATACCATAATCCAATTTCTTGACTTCTTCGGATACCTCAAGATTCTCTTAGCTGCGATCATGTGGCTTTCTTTTGGAAGCGATTGAAATCTTGCACATACACCTAAAGCAAAGGTGATGTAATGCAACTGTGGCGTGAGATAAGCGATGATCGATAAGTGCTCATGTATCTTGTTTGATCCTTGAGCTTGCCATCTGCATCCATATCCATTTTGGTGATGTATTCATTGGTATTTTCAGGAAGATTTCTCTTCGATACCAAATTTCTTCATTAAATCTACGGTGTACTTTGTCGACTTATGAAGGTTCCATCCTTGGTGTTTTACTTGAAGTCTAGGAAGAATGTCGCTCTCCCATCATGCTCATTTCAAATTTGCTTTGCATGAGATTTGAGAATTTATCCTGACTCTTTGTTTGTGGATCCAAAGATGATGTCATCCATATATATTTGAACAAGCGGTATACTCTTCCCATCTTGAATTAAGAAGAGTGTTCTATCTTTGCCTTTTGTAAATCATTTCTCGGTCGGGAATTGTGATAATGTATCATACCATGCTCTTGGTGGCTGTTTCAATCCATATAAAGCTTTCTTGAGTTTGTATACTTTATCTCAAGAGTCTTACTGCTCAAATCCTGGAGGTTGTTCAACATACACTTCTTCCTCTAATAACCCGTTAAGGAATGCACTCTTTACATCCATTTGATATACGGTGAAATTCTTGTGAGCGACATAGGCAAGAAACATCTTATGGCTTCCAATCTTGCCACGAAGCAAAAGTTACATCAAAATCTATTCCTTCATCTTGGCAATACCCTTTGGCTACCAATCTTGCTTTGTTTCTTACCCAAAACCTTCCTCATTCATCTTGTTTACGAACACCGATTTAGTGCCAATAACATTTTGATGGGTAGGTCTTTGAACAATACCCACACTTTGTTCCTTTCAAAAGTTGATTGACTCTTCTTGCATGGCTTGAATCCAATGTGTGTCATCAAAGTTTGTGACACATCTTTTGGCTCTATTTGTTAGATGAAACAAGTGAACATAAGCTTCTTGTTGGGTTGCGGATCTAGTTTTCACATCTCAATGATTAGTTACGGTGGATGGTCTCTCGGCCACCTTACATCGAGTTGGAGTAAGTTAGGCTGGATTGATCATCTTCTTGTTGTGTTATTTTGATCGACTCTCTCATCATCAACTTAGTTGCATATTTCCCGGTGTCTTTGAGCTCGGCTATCTCATCTTCATACGGGTTTATAATTCCCGACTTGACTTCAACATAGGGACTCTTACGCATGGTTGGTGATTCGAACTTATCGGTGACTCTTCGATGTCTTTTCCATTTACGTTGGGTTCATCAAACACCACATGAATGGATTCTTCGTAACCATTGTCCTCTTGTTGAGTGATTACGTAGGCTTTGCTCTGGGTTGAGTATCTAAGAAGATACCTTCATCGGCTTTAGCATCAAAAGCCTTTAAATTATCTTTGCCATTGTTGTGGATGAAGAATTTGCATCCAAATATTCTAAAATATGCAACATTTGGCTTTCTCCTGTATCCAAATCTCATAGGGAGTCTTTGTCATTTGTCATTTTATCATGCATCTATTTTGAGTATAGCATGTTGTGTTTATTGCTTCACCCAAAATCTTTTAGCGACCTGCTTGACTAACATGGTCTTCTGCTTCTTTGAGAGTTCTATTCTTTCTACGCAACTCCATTCTGTTTGTGGAGTCCTTCTTTGCTTGAGATAGTTCGAAGCAATACAATTTTCAATACAATCTTGAGTTATTATTCCATTGACAAACTCGGTTCTAGAAGATCTAATTTTGATAATGGTTTGACTCTTCTCATTTTGGATTCTCTTCATCAATTTTGTGGTAGTTTTTGCGGGGTTTCTTTCTTCTTACACATGAAAATTGTCCATGTGTATCTTGAGTAATCATCTACTACCACCGGGTGTATTTCTTTCGCTTATCTTTGTTTGGTTCAATTGGACCAAATAGATCCATATGTAGCGGTGCAATATTCTTGTTGAAGATGAACATGTCTTTTCTTTGAATGATGATTTGTTTGTTTCCCATCGGCATGCATCACATACACTTTCCTTCTTGTATCTTGAGTCGGAAGTCCTTCCACAAGATTGCTCCTTGCAAGCTTGTTAATTTTGAAGTTCGGGTGACTCGGCTTCTTGTGCCACGGCTTGACTTGATTGATTGAGCTCTTTTGCTTGACAAGTGCTTGGTGTTGCAATTGACCAATTCACCACATACATGTTCTTTTGTGCGCATCCTTGCAGCTAACACTACTTCATTAGATTGGTGTTCTTGATTTGGCACACTCCCATGTGAATCAACATTATAGCCACTTGTCCCGAGTTGACTTATGCTTAGTAAGTTGAAATTGAGGCCTTCAACATATGCAACATACGTAATTTCTAATCCATTTTCTTGATGGATCAATGCCTCTTATTTCTCCTGGAGCTTCATTTCCCTCCAAATATGACTTTTTCACCTCTAACTTCTTTAAATTTTGTGAGATTTTTCTTGTTTCTGTCATGTGTATGGAATAGCCACTATCCATGTACCAGGTTCCTTGGCACTCGATTTGCTCCTTGAACTACAATCAAGGAAAATAGGTTTTAGGTACCCATATTTATCTACGGGTCTGAGGGAGTTAGTATTGTAAGATGATCCGACCAACTTTATAGCCAAATGATTTGACTCACAGAGGTTGCCATCTATCGTGCCATAATCATAATTAACTTTGGCAAATTGGGGGCTTTAGGTTCATACAATTGTCTCTTTTGTACGTGTGCTTTTTTGTGTATGTGTTTTAGCAATTGCTTTGTTTGGGTAGTTGTGATATCTTTGAAGATAGTGCTTGGGTGTATATGTGTTTGATGATAGCTCTTTTGCCTTTTGAATGGCCCTTGCTGAGTTCTAGGCCTTTGCCATTTAGGCTTATATTCCATATGTCTTTCTTTGATAGTTCAACTTATTCCAATCGACTTGGCTTGGGTAATTTCTACCATTCCCATCATATGTGTTCCTTTCATAGAACTTCTAGGGCTTTTAGTAGCTTTGTTTCTTCTTTCTGAGTCTTCTCTATTTGGAGTTTCTTTGAGGAACTCATTTGGATTTCCTCTCGATTTGTCCTCTCATCACTCTCAAGTAATTTGTTTTCCTTTTCCTTTATAACCAATGCCGGTTTGCTTGTGGTTGTGCTTTGGAATGGATGTGTGTGCACTATTTGGAGTTTGGATTTTTGAGATGCTTCATTACTTGAAGATCCTTTTCCAAAATTACTTTTTGCAGACTTGACTTGGTATAGAGGAATTAAATCTAGCTGTCTCTTCTCCACATTCTCTTTGGCTCATAATAAGATCATCCAAAGATTTAGATGCCTTAGTAAATGAGGCAATCACATTTTTGAGGTCATTTACCCTCTTTTACGTGGCAGCTATCTCTGTTAGCTTAGCATTTTCGGCCTTTAAACTTCTTTTCTCATCGCCTATGTGACTTAGAAGTACTCGACTCCTTGAGTCATTTGTGAGTTTTGACTTTTAGTAGGTTGTTTTCCTCATTTAGTAGTATGTGTGTGAGGATTTAATGTGTTCAAAGTCTTTCATCATTTTTTGCTAATGAATCATAAAGATTAGTGGGTGATGAAGTGTGTGTCACAATTACTATCACTAGAATGCGAGTGTGATGAGTTAGAGTGTACCTCATCTTCTTGGTCAGAGTTGGTCTTGTTCTTTGGCCATTAGACATATCAAGGCTTCTTCTTTAGAGTCACTTGAGTAGTCGACTTCACTACTCTAAGTTTGTGTCTTTTGACTTTGTCTCGTGAGTCTCTGACTAACATTGCCTTTTTCTTTCTTGTCTTCTTTCTCTGAAGACTTTTCTTTTTCCTCTTCATTCTGTATTTGTTGACTATGAGGATATGGGCAATCAATAGCATAGTGACCAGGTTGCTGCGGTTCAGCATAAATTTTCAACCTTTTGATCAATTCTTTCCATCCTTGTATTGTCGGCTCTTTGATACTCAACCTTTTGATGCTCATTGTTCTTTTGGGTGGCCTATCTTCCCTTGACTTGGAGGGAGGCCGAGTGTCTTACGGAGGATTCACCTTTGCCTCTTTTGTAATTCTTGTTGAAGAATTTGTTAAACTTTTAACCATCGGGCAATCTCCTCTTGGTCAATGACTTCCTTGACCTCGGCTCTTTTACCATCCTTAACTATTAGAGCGAGTTGTTTTGGGCACATTGTCTCCTCAGGTATTTTCTTCTCAGTTCATATTCGTAGGCTTTGAGATGCGAGAACAACTCATGGTTGGATGTTTTTGATAAGTCCATGGAGTGTCTTGGGGCCATGACTTTCATTTCCCACTCAGTGGGAGACTTCTTAGAATCTTCATACACATTTCCTTACGTATATATTCTTTTCCAAGTCGAGGATAGCTCATTGGTAATTTACGTGAGCGAGGCATCCGGATGATCAAGGTTTCTCCTGCAAGCATCTTAAAATTTTCAAATTTAAATAAGATAGATAGTTTATTTTCCTTGATTTGCTCGGGCCTTCACAAATCGGGGTTAGCTTATCCCGATTTCTTTTGCGTCTTGCGATTTGACTTTGTTGAACATGGCTTTGTCGAGTTTTGTAAAGAATGTCCGGCCATGTTGTCCAAGTTGTATCTTTTTCTGTCATCATTTGTCCATTGACTCTTGGTTTTCAACAATAGAGTGCAGGAGCGACATCCTCTTCTCCTTTTGTGATCCTTCTTGCGGTGTGCTCACTTCAAGATTTGCGAGGCCCATCTTCTATTACTATCAACATTGCATCATGTAATCTTGATAGATGAGCTGCATTGAATTTTCAATCATCAAATTCCTCAATTGTGAACATAGGGATGCGTGTCAAATTTACTTCCATGATAATAACTTTGTTGAATAAAGAGTTTTGAAAGATCAAGTCTAAAGCAAGCTTTGAGAGATTAGAGATCTAGTTCATTAACCGATGCGGAAGGCTCAATGAACCAACCGCTTTGATATCATTTGTAGGTCCCAGGGGTGCGAGTGTAAGGTTTAGAAGGAGGGGTTGAATAAACTTTATCAATTTTTCGATTTAGTCTGTTAAAAGTTGAGTTAATACTTCACAACTAGGTCTTTGATGGGCGGCTAAGTTAGTTAACCGGTAGTGTTAGGCACTCACAGATTTCGGCCCGAGTTGTTGATAGAATAACTTCAATTCTTAGTCTAAAAAACTTAACTTGGTGATATGATTTATTGGAAAACTTAACACCCTTGAATTGGTTTAAGTTTGTTTTAATACTTAGTTTTAGCACTTTGTTGATTATCAATTGGATAGCAAATTTATCGTGAGATATTGAAATAATATGCAAAAATTAAAGTGTTGTAATGTAAATGACACAATAAATTTTATAGAGGTTCGAAGATGGGGTAATTCTTCTACTCCTCTCTTCTCAACTCTGGAGGAATCCACTAAGTATTGATCAATGTACAAAGTGGTTATCGGTCCCAGATGCAAGTCTTGATCACACGGTGACTTGATCCTTTGGGACTCGATGCGGAGATGCCTTGGTCACCGGTGGCTTCTCGTGCGACTCGGCTTCTTCACCCAGGCAATTGCCTTGCTACTACTGACCCACTTGCTCAAGCTTTTTGGATTTTATCACGAAGCCCTCCAAAAACTTGAGGCGATTCGACCTTGAACCTTTCTACAATCCTTTGTGGAATGTAGACCCCTTGATTCTTCAAATGTTTCCTCTTCAAGCTGATTGAAGTCGTCTTTCCTTCACGGTGAGTGTTGGATTGATTTCCTTCGTAATGTAGGCTTGAGGGATTGAACTTGAATGACTTGAGTAGGTTATAGTTTGAATAATAGCTTGAAAGTTCAGGTAACAAGGGTTCACCTTTTCTCAAATAGATTCTCGAGACTTTTATAGTGTTCTTTTGAAAATTTGTCCGTTGAAGAGATATGTTAATTTTCAAAAGACACATGGTCAATAGCTTGTCTTGTTGCATTTCTTGGAATTGACATTTCCTCGTATGAATGAGTCTTCATCTTTTGAGTTCGACCACGGTGCAGAGCTTCCCATTGGTTTATTCCTTTTGCACGCGGGGTGAGCACTTTAAGAAAGACAATATGGAAGTATTACTTGTTTAAGTAATTTTCTTGACTTCTGTGAGGATCTCTTCCGATTATCTCGACTTGACTGCATTTCCTTGACTTCCCCAGGTGACTTGAGTCGACTTTCAATCATTGGATGACTCATCATCTCACTTCAACTTGAGACTTGGCTATCTTGAGTTGACTTGGTGACACTTCACTCAGAGCATCTCGGTGCACCCCGATCGAGTTCTGTCTTCTCTTCTTTGCCACACTCAATTTGCCTCTCCGTGAGTCTTCCCAGTCTCGGTTGACTTCTTGCATATTACGGCATAGAAACGCTTAAGCTATTTCGACCATTTATCTATTACAATGCAATTTACAACAAAAATGGGGTGCCAACTTTCTATTCTAAGTTTTACATGGCATTCATCAAAATCTAAAAATTAATTTCCCAACAAGCTTTTGCCACCATGTCTTCCGTCACGACTCGGCTCTCCCTCTAGGAGTATCTTGTATTGGGGCCTTAGACTTTCAGTGAGTGATTCTTTGGAAATCTCTTTCCTTATCGGTGATGTGCATACATCAATCCCTTTTCCCGATACACGTCCCAAGCTTGAGACAGAGTCATCCTTGAAAATAACCTTCAACTACTAGAGTTTGAAACTCACTCACAGAGATGCAGGCTCGAGATCCGGATCGAGCATAGTTATGTCTTTGGGGGCTTGATCATGACATTGTCCTTTTTCGATTGGAGGACCAGCATATTGCTTCATGATTTCTTCACGTGAGCCGATGCTTCTCGGCTCTTCCTCGAATGCACTTCGATGACCTTTCTTTTATCTTTCATGGCCACCTCGGCTCTCTCAATGGGTATGGTGTGGGGTAGCTTCTTGAAAATAGAAGTTGTGACTTCACCTATTTGTGGGGTTTGACATACATCAATTTTAAAGGAAGATTTTTGAACTTCCTTTCCCCTGACTTTGTCACCTCCTTTCATCATCTCTTCCTTCAATCCCTTTAGGGCCTCATCTTCCCTTTTTGGCATCACCACCAAATGAAAGGGTTAGCCGAGGGGGAATAAACCACTTAGGATGAAATCCGAGTCAAGGTTTGTTGGTAGAATCTTGCTTTGAGTGTGTGAGTGAGCTTTTTAAAAGCTCGGAGCAAGTAGCCTTTGACTTCGGATGTCACCAATTTCATCTCCGCATTAGAAAGTGAATTTTTCATTCATGTTGTTCTCTAGGCGAGTGATCTCGATCCGGTGATAGTCTTAAGCGGTCCATATCCGACTTGTGAGAGGTTTCCATCCTCATCATGTATTCCTTCATCCTCTGCTTTGAAACATAGAAGTGTCCGCACTCCATACTAGCATTTTTGGCAAATAGGGCCTTGAAGTAACGGACATGCTCGAGCGTATGGCTATCATTGTGCAGATCCATTCCTTATTTGAATGATAATCCCTCTCAAATCTGCTTTGTGAGGGTAGCATCCCAATTGTCAATCTCGGATCCGAGAGATGCGGGGGAGTTCCATCTTCTCAATCTCTTCACGAGATCTTGAAGTCTTCCACGGAACTCGATTGTTGGATTTGACTAAACACGGTGACCTTTGCATCAAAGTTATAGTCCGTTTGTCCCGAATCTTGTAGGTCCCAGGGGTGTAAGTGTAAGGTTTAGAAGGGGTTGAATAAACCTTGCAAATTTTCGATTTAGTATTTTTTAAATCTCTGAGTTGATTCTCATTTGTGTCCTTGATGGACGATCGAATTAGTCACTGGTAGAGTTAATCTCTCAACGATTTCAGGTGAAAGTTTACATTGATGGAGTAACTCGGTTTGTTGGCTATAATTTGACTCAATTTGTGGTTTTGTTTTTGTTGGAAGACTTAACACCCTTAAGTTTGATTAAGCAAGATTTTAGAGCTTGATTTAGTACTTATAAATTATCGGTGGATAGCAAATTTATCGTGAGATATAAGCGAGTTAATAATGCGAAAATTAAAAGTCTTTGAAAAGTAAATGACACAATGAAGTTTTTATAGAGGTTCGAAGATGGGGTAATTCTTCTTACTCCTCTCTTCTCCAACTCTGGAGAATCCACTAAGTAATGATCGGTTTACAGTGGTACAGTCCGGATACAAGTCTTGATCACAACAGCCGACTTGATCTTAGGGACTCGATCTGGAGACGCCTTGATCACTGTTTGGCTATAAATGCGACTCGAACTTCTTCACAGGCGGTTGCCTTGTTACTCTGACTCACTTGCTCAGGCTCTTTGGATTTGATCACGAAGCCCTCCAGCTAAAGACTTGGTTCAAGTGAACCTTTCTCAATCTGCGGAATGTAGACCCCTTTTCTTCAAAAGTTTCCTCTTCAGCGATTAAAGTTCTCTTTCCTTCACGGTGAGTGTTGGATTGATGTCTTCGTAATGTAGGCTTGAGGATTGAGAATGTTTGGTTTTTTCTATTATGCTTGTATATCTCACGTGTGTATCATCCATCTTCTCAAACAAACTCCTCGGCCTTTTATAGTGAACTTTCAAAAATTTGCCCGTTTGAAGAGATAGGCTTATTTTGAAAGTCACTTTGCGTCGTTGGCTTGTCTTGTTGCGATTCTTGGAATTGCCATTTCCTCGTATGAATTGTTCTTTCACCTTTTCGGAGTTCGACATGGTGTAGTGCTTCCCGTTGGTTCATTCGACGCTTTTGCGGGATTGAGCACTCAGAAAGGTGGTATGGAGATATTACTTGTTTAAGTAAATCTCTTGATTTGTCTGCAATTTCTTTTCTGATTATCTCGACTTGAGTGCATTTCCTTGCTTTCCCAGGTGACTTAGGTCGGCTTCCAATCATTGGATGACTCTTGTCACTTCAACTTGAGACTTGGCTCTCTTGAGTTGACTTAGTGATGCTCCACTGTTTGCATCTCGTTTTACTTCTCCGAAAAGAGTTCTGTCTACTCTTCTTTGCCATACTTTTGTCTTCAACGGAGTTTTCCTTCAAGTCTTGATTTGTCTTCTTGCATGTTAGGGCGTGGCGACTTAACTCGGCTTGGCGGCTCTATTCATTGCAATGCATTTTACAACAAGAAATTGGGGTGCCAACTTTCTATTCTAAGTTTTACATGGCATTCATCAAAATCTAAACAATAAAATTCTAACAATTTCCCCTTTTTGATGATGCCAAAACTTAAACCATTCAAAAATGCAAATAGCAAAGATACATACTGATAGTGTATTGACATAGAATGTATGCCTGAGGAATAGATCAGTTTATTGATCATATCATTCTTGTTCTTTTACACAATGTTTTACAAGGTGTATCGAGCACATATTTGTCTTCAACAAAAATAAAGAATTTATAGTTTTATTACGAGAAGACTTACATTGTATGTATTTACAAAAAAAATACACGAAGGGTGGACGCAACAACACTTCATCTCCATTGTCTCCTTCTCTCATCTTGATCGCACATCTTCTTCTCTTCTTATCTTCTCTTATTTCTAAGTAAATGGAGTTGCCTTCTTTTTCTTCTCATATGCCTTCTGCGGCTTAAATCTCTTCTTATTCTTTCTGTCTCTCCTCCATATTTGAGTTTGTCTCTTGTTTTTTCTTCTATTCTTTTTGCATACTCGGCGTTAGTTTTAGCCCACTGTAAATTCGCTGCTTGGTCAAGCCGGCCCGGTAGATCCTCGCTCTTTCTGGATCCACATATTCGATGTTTTGGCAGAGGCCTGAGTGCGAACTTCTTCCTCACTAACCTCTGCATACCTGCAGGCGTATCTTGTCTTGGGGTCTTCTTCTTTCGGTGAGTGGCGGCGGAGTGACCAGTAGGAGTGATTTAGGTAGTCTCTTGCTGTCGGCTTACCTTCCACCTGACGTGAGACCCTTTTCCGAGTCAAGTCCCAACTTGAGCCATAGACATATTTGCAAAGTATCCCTCAGTTCGAGCGTCTTAAATTCATCAAGCGATCGTGGCTCTTTGTCCCGACATACGAGATGGCATAGGTGTCTGCAGTCTCTTTGGGATGCCTCCATGTTCTTTCAAGATGTTCATAACCCTGGCATCCATTCTTCCTTCCCACTTCCTTCATCTGCTTCAATTGTTTTCTCTTTTGACCATAGATCTGAGTGTTGGGTAAGCGAGTGTCAGGGGAGTTCTTTCTTATGATGTCGGAAATTTATGTGAGGACCTTGTTGGGGGGTTTGTGCAATCATCAATGTCACATCGCCGACCCTTCCCCCTCGACAAGCTTTCCTTTTGTTTCAAGCCATAGGTGATTTTCCCTTCTTTGCTCCTTTTCTTCAGTTGATTTTGGCGCTTTGGTATTCCTCTTCCCCCTTTTTGGCATCATCAAAGGATAGGAACCCTTGGGAACATCTTTGGCAAGCATGAAGTCGAGTCTTGATGGTTGAGTTTACCTTGGTCTGCTGCGTTGTATGCGGCAGCGGATCGGTAGCGTTGGATATGCTAAAATCGCTTCATCTCGGCCGTAGGGAGAAAGGCTGAATCGTTTTCTTGTCATGTGTTCTTTGAGCATTGTAAGATCATTTGTATTTTGCTCACTTGCGGCGACAGTCTCGGCGGTGTGAGCTTCATGCAATATTTCGATGTGTTCTCTCGACTTTCGTTTTGCATCGGCATTTCGACTCTCCATACCCTGACTTGTTGAACAATGTCACGAAGAATCGGCTTGTTCCACACGCATTGTTTCTTTGTTATTTGCCACCATTCCACTTATTACATTTTGTGATGCCTCTCCAAGTGTTTCCTTAAAGTTAGCATCTGTTGTCGGTCGCATGTCCAAAGGCTGATGCCTCTCCGTCAGTTCAACACCTCCCAAAAAGTGCTTGAACACTTCTCGAACTTGGTGATTCTTACATTTGCGGTGATGGCCTCTGACATCAAAGTCATAAGGGGTGGAACAATGGTGCTGAAGAAAGCGGGGCCCAGTGCGTGGCGATGGCGTCTTGGCTCATTCTCGACTCTTCGTGGATGGTCGGGTACCTCCGGAGAAAAAGGAAAAGGATTCTATAAAAAGATTCATCACCGCCAGTACCCAGGATTTGTTCGATGATGAGTGGTGCGCGTGGAGTTCTTGGAGGAATCGACCTGCTGCATGACTTGAGGGGCTGCGCGGTGGTCTCACGAGATTGGTGGGTTTTGTTGTGAAGTAGACAAACTGGCTTGAGGCGTTTCAGTTTTTAAAACCGTTGGTCTCGGTGATTTTCCCATTGATGGCGGTCCTCGGCCTTATCGAGGAGCGTCATCGGACGATGATGAGATTTCCATTGGTGGCTCATCGTCAAAGTTAAAAGTTTGTGAGTAGTCTTGGGATCGGACTTGCTCGTGCTTGGAACATCACTTGGTGAGTCTTTTGGATTTGTCACGGGGGATGACTCCACAACTTCTTCGCGCCTTGATCCCGGAAAAGTGACGCCAAGGATTATCACAGGAATCATGAAGTCCGACATCTCTCCTTCTCGGATGGGTCGATGATAGCGGGAGAGGATGTTCTCTCGCCCGACTCTTTACCCGGGAAGTCTCGACCTCCGTGGGCCTTGATACCTCGGCGGTCTCTTTGCGGCGAGAGCACTTAGTCCCTCCCTTTCGCGGTGTCATTTTGTCTTGGTCTTCTATTGTGGCATCCATTTGGAGTCTCGGCCCCATGGATTGCACTTTCATCGCCAGTTGTTAACTCCCAGTACATTCTTGCGTACCTCAGCGCATCGCGGCGTCATTAACGCCAGCGGTTGGCACCTCGGTGAGATAGTCTCAAGTCACGGCGTCATTGATAGCAACTGACTGTTCTTCTTGTGTTTGTAGTTTTTGTCTTTCGCCTTCTTGATTCTTTGTGGAGTCATCTGCGGCATCCTCGAGCCTTTCTTGCGGTGGAGAATTTCCCCCTCCCGGTGGCGCTGTTGAGTGACTTGGAATAGGTCACTCGTCTCAAGACTCCGGTTGTTTCTTTTGAATGTTAGCCGTTGTGGCGGTGGTAAAACACCTTCAATCGGGGGTTGGCTCAGTAGGGTCCCCGTTGTCCCGGTTCATCGCCAAGGTCCTGCCTTCTTAGGGTGAAATTTGGGGAAGTGGTGGCGACAACGCAGTGGCTATTTTTGAACAGCTCCCATTGGATCGATTTCGGTGTGTTTGGGAGGACTCTCCCGGGGTCCTCCATCGGGTCTTTGCTCGTGAAAAGGATTAGGACTGCGTGCAATGCTTCTTTGCATTTTGCAGCTCTTGCATGGCGGCATTCTCACGATCCTGTCAGCATGTCGAAGCGTCAAGGAGAGGATGTGTGTTACGTGGTGCGAGAGATAGGGCGGATGCTTGCCCCACAACTGTACGTAACTG